>OW240915.1:112280530-112463591 GCA_933207985.1 Pelobates cultripes
CCTCTGGCAATAATGGTTGCGCATCACTCATTTCTTCAAACGGATGTGTGAATAACTCCTCTGACATACCAACCGAAGCGGCTGTGGTGCTAGTTTTGGTGGTGGCGGCAGGCGGGTGAGTGGTATCCTGAGAGGTGCCTGAAGCTAAGCTGGAGGAGGATGGTGCGTCAAGGTTCTGAGCGGAGGCTGTAGAAGATTGGGTGTCCTGTGTTAGCCAGTCAACTATGTCCTCAGAACTTTTCAAGTTCAGGGTACGTGGCCTCTGAAAACTGGGCATTATTCTAGGGCCAAAGGGAATCACAGCACCACGACCACGATGGCCCCTGCGGGGTGGCCTGCCTCTGCCTGTCATTTTTGTTGGGATTAGTGGTACTATGGTGCAAGCTACTGTGAGACCAGATATGAGTGGCAATGTGCACTGGCACAGTTGTGCAGAGCAGGAGCTGTAGGCTGACACCCAGCTGAAGATAACTTAACTGCTATTCAATCTATGTAACAGTGAAAAAAAGTGTTTTTTGTTTTAAATACAAGCTTTGTGTCACCAGATCTAAGTGGTGAAAGCAATGGTCACCGTATCCACTGTTAAGCGTAACACACCGCTTTAAGTACACTGACTGCTATTCAATCTATAACAGTGAAAAAGTGTTTTGTTTTTAAATCCAAGCTTTGTGTCCACCAGATCTAAGTGGTAGCAATGGTCACCGTATCCACTGTTAAGTAACACACCGCTTTAGGACACTGACTGCTATTCAATCTATAACAGTGAAAAAAGTGTTTTTTTTGTTTTTTTTAAATACAAGCTTTGTGTCACCAGATCTAAGTGGTGGCTTTTGGTCACCATATCCACTGTTAGCGTAACACACACCAGCTTTAAGGACACTTGTGACTGCTATTCAATCTATAACAGTGAAAAAAGTGTTTTGTTTTGTTTTAAATCCAAGCTTTGTGTCACCAGATCTAAGTGGTGGCACTGGTCACCGTATCCACTGTTAGCGTAACACACCCGCTTTAAGGACACTGACTGCTATTCAATCTATAACAGTGAAAAAAGTGTTTTTGTTTTAAATCCAAGCTATTGTGACACCAGATATAAGTGGTGGCACTGGTCACCGTATCCACTGTTAGCGTAACACACCCGCTTTAAGGACACTGACTGCTATTCAATCTATAACAGTGAAAAAAGTTTTTTGTTTTTAAATCAAGCTTTGTGTCACCAGATCTAAGTGGTGGCAATGGTCACCATATCCACTGTTAGCGTAACACACCCGCTTTAA
Source organism: Pelobates cultripes (assembly GCA_933207985.1). Classification (NCBI taxonomy): domain Eukaryota; kingdom Metazoa; phylum Chordata; class Amphibia; order Anura; family Pelobatidae; genus Pelobates; species Pelobates cultripes. The sequence continues at coordinate 112,281,805 of OW240915.1, forward strand.
GGACACTGACTGCTGTCAATCTATAACAGTAAAAAGTGTTTTTGTTTTTAAATACAAGCTTTGTCACCAGATCTAAGTGGTGGCAATGGTCACCAACCTCCACTGTTGGCTGGCGTAACATACCAGCTTTAAGGACACTGACTTGCTATTCAATCTATAACAGTGAAAAAGTGTTTTTTTTTTTAAATCCAAGCTTTGTGTCACCAGATCTAAGTGGTGGCAATGAGATACGTATCCACTGTTAGCGTAACACACCAGCTTTAAGGACACTGACTGCTATTCAATCTATAACAAATTGAAAAAAAGTGTTTTTTTTAAAATCCAAGCTTTGTGTCACCAGATCTAAGTTGTGTCAATGGGCACAGTATGCACTGTGAGCCTGACACAGAAGCTGGCAGCAGTGGCAGACAACTGACTGCTATTCAATCTATAACAGTGAAAAAAGTTTTTTGTTTTTAAATCCAAGCTATTGTGACACCAGATGTAAGTGGTGGCACTGACTGGGGAAATGGGCACAGTATGCACTGTGAGCCTGACACAGAAGCTGGCAGCAGTGGCAGACAACTAAGTGCAATTACATTACATAGAAAAAATAAATTAAAAAAAGCATACCCTTATCCCTAACCTAGCTATGCTTTTCCCTATCTTATGAACAGCAGCTACACTTTCCCTCCTCTTACTAAGCATGCAGCTTGAGAATGAATCTAAAATGGATACCTTCCAGGAGGTGGGAGGGTCTGCTAGGGAGGGTGTGCTGCTAATTGGCTGGAATGTGTCTGCTGACTGTGAGGTACAGGGTCAAAGTTTACTCAATGATGACGAATAGGGGGCGGGTCGAACCGCGCATATGTTCGCCCGCCGTGGCGAACGCGAACATGCTATGTTCACCGGGAACCGTTCGCCAGCGAACCGTTCGGTACATCACTAATGAGCAGTTCACGGTCTTGTGGTGAGAGTCAGCCTCCGACCTCGGGCTACTTCCTCCAGAGAGCTCGGCGCCATCTTGTGGGTCTGCAGTCGCGGATTGCCTTGCCAGGGCCGGTACCTTTTTCTGGGGTGGTGGTGACGGGTTTTGGATTGCGACATCTCGGGAATGACTCCTCAGTTCCCGCAGGAATCTCACAATTAGTTAGTATTGCCTAGCTTGTGGTGCAGAGCTAAAGACTCAAGCGGCCATCTTTCTCCGTGTCCAGTCACGGCCCCCCTAATTATTGCATATTTTTAATGTATATTATTTTTATTTTTTTCATTTTTTTTTTCATTTTGTTAAAAATAGTTTACACCCCACAAATGATGACATCATAAATTTGTACAATTAATTGGATAAAAGAAAGAAAATTGTTGTATGTGTAATTAAAGGTTTATCACAACGATTTTCTTTGTCTGCCTGTCCGTTTATTTAATTGTACTATTTGATATCTATTTAGTGTGACAGATCACATTCAACATCAACAAAGTGAGATAGTGAAACAAAATACTTTATGATCAACAAGATATGTTAATATTTCCAATTGTTTTTAAATGTACTATACTTCATTTATATTGTCTTGTTCTTTTATTATTTTTCATTTTTTATTCTCATTGAGTTCATGTGTATAATTATGTTTGGATTTTTCCCTATGGAAAAGCTTGTCAGTATAATTACACTATTTTCTGTTTTAGATACCTATCTCTGCACTTGTATCATTTGTGGAGGCACTGGAAGTTGGGTACACCAAACATAAAAATCCATATCACAATCTGGTTCATGCAGCAGATGTTACACAGACCGTTCACTACTTTCTCTTTAAATCAGGCTTAGCGGTGAGTAAATATTTCTTCTTAACGAATATATTGTTCTAAATGTGCTCTGGAAAATTGAGGAGAAAATCATACAAAAGCAAAATATAAAAGAGCGCAAAGAGTATGAAAAAGCAGCAAAGAATATAAAAAAAGCAAATAAATTGAATTATATATAGTAAGAAAATATGGATCCACTGCACAGTGTATGAAATACGGTAAAATATATGTATTAATGAAATGACATAAAATTAACAATAACATTGTATAAAAAGGAATAAGCTAATCACAATGAGATAAAAAGTGCATATTTCCAAACTTTTGCATAATGATAAACCAAATGGGGTTACACCACCCCTCCACTTACAGTTCACACTGCAAATCTCTTCAAATACTGGCAGGAATAGCTAGCAGAATTAGAAAAAAAATCATGTATACAGGGAGTGCAGAATTATTAGGCAAGTTGTATTTTTAAAGGATTAATTTTATTATTGAACAACAACCATGTTCTCAATGAACCCAAAAAACTCATTAATATCAAAGCTGAATATTTTTGGAAGTAGTTTTTAGTTTGTTTTTAGTTATAGCTATGTTAGGGGGATATCTGTGTGTGCAGGTGACTATTACTGTGCATAATTATTAGGCAACTTAACAAAAAACAAATATATACCCATTTCAATTATTTATTATTACCAGTGAAACCAATATAACATCTCAACATTCACAAATATACATTTCTGACATTCAAAAACAAAACAAAAACAAATCAGTGACCAATATAGCCACCTTTCTTTGCAAGGACACTCAAAAGCCTGCCATCCATGGATTCTGTCAGTGTTTTGATCTGTTCACCATCAACATTGCTTGCAGCAGCAACCACAGCCTCCCAGACACTGTTCAGAGAGGTGTACTGTTTTCCCTCCTTGTAAATCTCACATTTGATGATGGACCACAGGTTCTCAATGGGGTTCAGTTCAGGTGAACAAGGAGGCCATGTCATTAGATTTTCTTCTTTTATACCCTTTCTTGCCAGCCACGCTGTGGAGTACTTGGACGCGTGTGATGGAGCATTGTCCTGCATGAAAATCATGTTTTTCTTGAAGGATGCAGACTTCTTCCTGTACCACTGCTTGAAGAAGGTGTCTTCCAGGAACTGGCAGTAGGACTGGGAGTTGAGCTTGACTCCATCCTCAACCCGAAAAGGCCCCACAAGCTCATCTTTGATGATACCAGCCCAAACCAGTACTCCACCTCCACCTTGCTGGCGTCTGAGTCGGACTGGAGCTCTCTGCCCTTTACCAATCCAGCCACGGGCCCATCCATCTGGCCCATCAAGACTCACTCTCATTTCATCAGTCCATAAAACCTTAGAAAAATCAGTCTTGAGATATTTCTTGGCCCAGTCTTGACGTTTCAGCTTGTGTGTCTTGTTCAGTGGTGGTCGTCTTTCAGCCTTTCTTACCTTGGCCATGTCTCTGAGTATTGCACACCTTGTGCTTTTGGGCACTCCAGTGATGTTGCAGCTCTGAAATATGGCCAAACTGGTGGCAAGTGGCATCGTGGCAGCTGCACGCTTGACTTTTCTCAGTTCATGGGCAGTTATTTTGCGCCTTGGTTTTTCCACACGCTTCTTGCGACCCTGTTGACTATTTTGAATGAAACGCTTGATTGTTCGATGATCACGCTTCAGAAGCTTTGCAATTTTAAGAGTGCTGCATCCCTCTGCAAGATATCTCACTATTTTTGACTTTTCTGAGCCTGTCAAGTCCTTCTTTTGACCCATTTTGCCAAAGGAAAGGAAGTTGCCTAATAATTATGCACACCTGATATAGGGTGTTGATGTCATTAGACCACACCCCTTCTCATTACAGAGATGCACATCACCTAATATGCTTAATTGGTAGTAGGCTTTCGAGCCTATACAGCTTGGAGTAAGACAACATGCATAAAGAGGATGATGTGGTCAAAATACTCATTTGCCTAATAATTCTGTACTCCCTGTAGATTGCTGTTCATGGATAAAAAACAAAACAAAAAAAACCACATAAATGATATACCGTTATTTATTTATGATTTTTTTTTTCACAAAAGAAAACAAGCAGTAGCCTCAAACATTTCACTATTTAAATATTATAAATAAAATACCCCACAACCCAGAAAAACACAATTCCTTTAACCTTGAGAAAGTAGTTATATACAATTTTTATTCTAATTACACTTTGACTTTACAAACTAGACAATGTAATAATAATTTGGCAAATATGTTAAGTTTTGCAATACATTTTAACAAGTATTTTGCTTGGTGTGTGACTTGGATCTAGGCTGAGACATGAGCAGACACCATTAGTTTGAACTCCATGCAACACAAGACAAAATTCTTTCCCATCATCTTCTGGATGGAACCCATTAAAACGAAATAAATGTAGTCTGCTTTTCCACTAAATATTAGACAGATTGAAGCATCTGCTGATGTATTCAAGGCTAACATCTTCCAAGTACTTCCTCTACTTGCACTTGTGGACTGGCTACTGAAACTTGCAAAGAGAGGAACAAACCTTACTTCCCACAAGTATCTTTAATCTTTGTTCGCCATGTTTTCTCCCAGGCATAGCCCACCCATTCACCAAGACCTCGGACTGACTGCATAACTACCAATGGTTGCCTGCAAAAATGTATTCTCATGGAAATAAAAAATACTTATCTACTAAGCAACAGAGACTCTTCATTGCCCGCACTGATGTCTCTTTTAGAGACGTACGGAACGATTTTGTATTAAAAACTAAATCGGACTAAGACACAAGCACTGCCACTCGGCTTACAATCACGACTAGTGCAAATTCTCCAACAAAGGTAAACGTTTGATTGGACGTCTAAGCACATCAGCTACCTACATTTATTTGTGATTCTCATAAACCCAAACTTTCTGATCATCTCCTACAGAGACACACAGTGGACGAAGGGGCTGGCCTCCCTAATGTTTATGCCTAACTGGAAGTTGCTGTAAAGTTCCATATGCAACGCCAAGTGTTCCAATGGGTGGACATGGAGAATGACAGACTTGCTAAGGGTTCCACAGTGGAAGTGTAAAAGCCTAAATCAATGCACCCTAAATCCCTGCAACTTTGCTGAGCCATGAAATTAACATTTCGCATGGGACCTCTTTCAGAAAGCACATGGAGGCAACCTTAAATTTCATCCTTACACCCCCACTAACTGCATTATGAGCAGTTTTCCCTTGGCTGACATTGCATGCATGGAAAAAATCTGGTATTAACGCATTTGAACACCTATTCCACCACCATAGCAGCATACCTTTCTCAAACTTACATAGGAAACATAAATTGCCAAAATCCTTTGTTTTCCCCTATCTACAAATTAGGCACATCATACCAACAAATACCGAATTGGCAGACCCCCTCTTTACTAATGCAACCTCGATATACGATAAGTGCAGACACGAACCAGTCAAATCTAGAACCCTATCAACTTGCTACAGAACTATAATGAAAAAGGAACCCCATGTCAAATGTTACCCTTTATGAACCAATGGGCCACAGAAAGTGATAGAACCTTAACAGATAAGGAATGGATATCCTCCATCAATGCCCTTAAGGGCATCACATGGTGTTACTCATACATGGCAGCCTATATTTGGGTGGTATCTGACACCCAGCAGACTTCATGTGGTCTTCCCCATGGTGCCTCGATCCTGTTGGTGGTGCGGTGAGGAAGAGGGACATATGACACATATATAGTGGAGTTGCAGTGACCTCCAACCCCTATGGGATGCAGTACATGAAACTTTGGAGGGTTTCAGAATTCTAGATTCACCCATAGATATACGCACAGGTCTGTTCCTACTCTTACCTTTAGAGGTACTGACTAACTTGAGACAACTCATAATGCTCACAATTTTGGCAGCCAGGAACTTAATTGCCCTCCATTGGAAACAACAAACCTGCCTGTCATATTCCTAATTGCTGTACAAAATTAACCAATACTATATTTATGAGCGAATGTCTCTATCTTTTAAAAAAGCAAACCAAATCTTTTTTTGCCATTTGGCAGCAATGGTTAAAATACATTAGTAGCTTATCGGGAACAATCTGCACGGGAACAATCTGCACGTTTTGGTAAATTTTGGTCTATGTAGTGTAAAAACTGTGGGAGGAGTTAGGGTGGCAAATTTGGCTATAATAAGAATAAGAATAATAATTAAGTGTTCTTGCATAGCAAGACCACTTATTGTTATCTCACATATATATTATTATTCTTATTATAGCCAAATTTGCCACCCTAACTCCTCCCACAGTTTTTACACTACATAGACCAAAATTTACCAAAACGTGCAGATTGTTCTCGATCGGATTGCTATTACTTTGTGGAACGTTTCGCCGAATGGTTCACGGAATATCGTCGTTTTTGTGGCGCAATTTGTCCCATAGGAATGAATGGCAAAGCTAGAGTGGGAGCTGCCAAAAGCTGAAAAATCAGGACATGATTTCTAAACTGCCACCACTCCCTTATTTTCAGGCCCACCTACACAAATCTTATATCAAAACGTTCAGCTATCCCTGCTGCCACTAAACATGTCAACGGCTAAGCCATAGTCCTAATAGTTTTCACAATATAATCATTTGTTTGCAACTAACACCGTCCATTGACATTCATTGAAACTTCACTCTACAAAGCTCAAATTTGAAGTGCAATTTCTAAACTGCGACTGTGCCTTCATTTGTAATACTTCAGAGACATACTATGCATCAAAATGTAGGTCTGGGTCTTGTGATTCTCACAATATAAAGCTCTTCACTGTAGGATTTATAGTTTTTAAAATACGACCGTTTGAAGATGGCAACCGCCAAAATACTCTGACCTGTGTCAGGCTGCAGCAGCAAGTGATGTCATAGACAGGGCCTTTTGAACACCTGCTAATGTTTTATAAATGTATGGTTTAATGTAACTGTGCAACAACGTTGCAATTAAATGTGCTACATAAATGATAACAGTTACTCCACCCACTCCAGTTGTAGACTACTGGTGGAGGCAAGAACACTTCACACAATTTCACCAGAAATTGTAGCTTTTCTAGTAATATATATGTGAGATAACATTAAGTGGTCTTGCTATGCAAGAACACTTAATTATTAAAATAACACATTTGAAAAAAAATACTCATCTACTTACCTTGTCAGGTGGGAACAACTATTCAAGATGAAAGTTGTCCTTCCAACTGCACAATTGGATTTGAAAGCCATCACACTTATTCCTGAAACTCAAGTAGAGAAAGTACCCTTATCCCTCTTCACTTCTCTTCATATTCCATCCATGGTTTTATAAAAGGAAAAAAAACATTTGGAAACGTGCACCAAGCATGTCAACAACTCACTGACCACCAATGTGTGAGACTTTACAGGTGTTGAAAATATTATAGCTTGTTATTGCATATAAGGGAACTCCTCATACTCACAAATTCAGCCATATCAGTGATATGTTCCTAACCTCACTACTCTAGGACCTTGATCTGTAATCTTTTATCAGACAATGAGGAGGCCAGACATCACAGTGGACAGTTACCCTGATTTTTCACTTGTACTGCAAACATTCTTTCAGTCTTAACATGTTGACATGAGCCATCCACAATTTTTCTTATCTGCACATTTTAAGTGGTTAATGGCAGTCGCCTGCCTTTACCAACTTGAATGAGAGAATTTCTGAGCATTAATAGATTCTCTATTCTTGTGGCATTGTTTATGCTGCCATGCAAACCCACATTGGAGTGTAGGTGTTACTAACAGAATATATACTATTTAGTGTCTAGCATTGGCGCAATAATTTTCTTTGTGAGGATTTAGTCTGTTATGCCTGGGATATGCTATTAAATTTTACTAGGTTGACACAATCTTACAAGTATTGCAGTTTATTTACACTTTTGTTTAATTGAGCACTCCCTTCCTTCCTCCTTTATTCCACTTCTCTGTTCCCTCACATAATGATACCTCTTTCATTTTTTCTCTATTACTTGTGGAATGCCTTACTCTTTATTAAGCTTGCTTGGAAACATCCATTACTAGTAGACAATAATATTATGATGTAATGTCAGGTTCCAAACAGCCTTTTCTATGCTATCCAAAGCCCGGTATCTTAATGTTGTAGCTTGCATTTTTATTAGTAACCTTGTATTTTTTTTTCTTTTAGTAGTTTTCAAAAAGAGGTCATCTACCAATTGTGACTTCTTTCAGACAACTGTATTGCTAGGCAGCATTGACCAGGTCCCAATCATTTTCATAGCAACACATAAGTTTTGCCAAACCGTTGCTACAGTGATATTCAGGATAATATTTTCCAAACTACAGTAAATGTTTCATTTGAATGTTTTGCAGTTTTGAATGCTCAAAGAACTGCATGTTTGATAGTGTAGAAAACACAAAAATGATTTTAATGAGGATGTACAGTCAAGTTTATTTGACTCCAAAATAAACAGATGGTGCATGCAGTTGCTTTGACGGGGCTAATATAATGCTCGTGGTAGCTCTGTATTTCTGGCATTAAAACATAGATGCAGGGATTCAGTGAACTTTGCAAACAATATTTCATTAATAGATTTGGCATTCTTAAGTAGTGATGTCGCGAACATGAAATTTTTGGTTCGCGAACGGCGAATGCGAATTTTGGCAAATGTTCGCGAACCCGCGAACGGGGCGAACCGCCATAGACTTCAATAGGCAGGCGAATTTTAAAACCCACAAGTTGTTTCAAGGGGACTAACACCTGGACTGTGGCATGCAAACTCCGATCCGCGGCTGCATCTTGCAGCCGCTTAGTAAATAACTCCCTAATTCCCACGGTATTAGGGAGTTATCTACTAAAAGGCTGAAAGACCTAAATTGGTCTTTCAGCCACATTTACTAATACTAAGTAAAGATTACTTAGTATTAGTAAATTCTGCCCCTACTCGCTATGCAGCGAGTAGGGGCATGTCTAGTAAAAAAAAAACCACACAAAAAAACCAACCTATTGGCTCCCACCCCTGTGCGAGGGGTGTAGGCCATAAATTACAATGGGGGGGAGGACCTACTGTCCTCCCCCCCGGCCCCCACCCCTGGGCGGCGGGTGGGGGCCATAAAGATAATGGGGGGGAACCTACTGTCCTCCCCCTGGCCCCCACCCCTGGGCGGCGGGTGGGGGCCATAAAGATAATGAGGGGGGGGAACTACTGTCCTCCCCCCGGCTCCCATCCCTGGGCAGCGGATGGGGGCCATAAAGATAATGAGGGGGGACCTACTGTCCTCCCCCCCACCCCCACCCCTGCGCGGTGGGTGGGGGCCATAAAAATAATGAGGGGGGGAACCTACTGTCCTCCCCCCGGCCCACACCCCTGCGCGGTGGGTGGGGGCAAATAAATCACAATGGGGGGGACCTGAGGTCCTCCCCCCTGGCCCCCACCCCAGAGCGGCGTGTGGGGGCCCTAAATACTAAAAAGGGGGGGGACCTAATGTCCTCCCCCCCGACCCCCACCCCTGAGCGGCGGGTGGGGGCCCTAAATACTAAAAAGGGGGGGGACCTAAGGTCCTCCCCCCCTGCCCCCATTGGTTGGTTTGAAATCCACCAATCAGAGTGCTCTGTGTCATTTTACACAGCGTGGGAAAGTTCTTTGGAATTTTCCCACGCTGTGTAATTTTACTCATAACACTCTGATTGGTGGATTAAGTAACCAATCAGAGTGTTATGAGTAAAATTACACAGCGTGAGAAAATTCCAAAGAACTTTCCCACGCTGTGTAAAATGACACAGAGCACTCTGATTGGTGGATTTCAAACCAACCAATCAGATTGCTGTGACAGGTAAATGTAGAGACTTACCTGTCAGTCTCTTCATTTACCTGTCAGAGCACTCTGATTGGATGGCTTAAACCCATCAATCAGAATGCTCTGAGCCTAATTGCTTATAAAGCCTTCCCCCGCCTTGCAGAGCTCAGTCTGCGCGGAGACCTCGCCGGGTGAACATGGATTATTTTTTTTGCCCTCGTTTTTTTTTTAAATTGCCGGTTATTATGTTTTTTATTTGGCCTTTTTTGGGGATGAAAAAAGAAGATTTAGAAGAAAGAAAACATCGAATGGTTTTTTTTTTTTACAGGTACTTAGTTAAAGGTCCCCCCCTCATTATTTTTAGGGTGAGGGGGGTAGGTAGGGGGTTAATTTTTTTTGGGGGAGGGTGACTAGGGGTTTGGGGACCCTAGTCACCTGTGGGGGGACACATTTTAGGGCCCCACCACGCCAGGGGGGGGGGAGGACCTTAGGTCCCCCCCTTTTTAATATTTATGGCCCCCACCCGCCGCTCAGAGGGGAGGACCTTAGGTTCCCCCCCCTTTTAGTATTTATGGCCCCCACCCGCCGCTCAGGGGTGGGGGCCAGGGGGGAGGACCTTAGGTTCCCCCCCTTCTTAGTATTTAGGGCCCCCACCCACCACTCAGGGGTGGGGGCCAGAAGTTCCCCCCTATTGTTTTTTTAGGGCCCCCACCCACCGCTCAGGGGTGGGTGCCGGGGGGAGGACAGTAGGTCCCCCCCCATATCATTGAGTAAACTTTGACAGCCCCCCCCGGGTTGTCAAAGTTTACTCAATGATATGGAATAGGGGGCGGACCGAACATCGCATATGTTCGCCCGCCGTGGCGAACGCGAACAAGCGATGTTCGCCAGGAACTATTCGCTGGCGAACTGTTCGGGACATCTCTATTCTTAAGTTCTGATTTTATAAATTCAAAAGAATGGAGATAAGTAAAGATGAGCGATAAAATTGTGAGCGATAAAAGCGTAGCAAACTTCCTGATCACCCAGAGAAGAGGAAGTAATAAGGAAAATTGTTTCATACTTACCGTAATTTTCTTTTCCTGATCATTATTCATGGCAGCATTTACTCATGGGTTAGCTCCTCCCCTCACAGCAGAAAGGACAGAAAACAGAACTCTGAAACTGGTCTAAATAGATCCTCCCCCTTCCCATCAGGCAGTCTTTGTAACTAGCTTCACAACTCTAATAGTATATGGGTGTGAACGTAATGCTGCCATGAATAATGATCAGGAAAAGAAAATTAATGCAAGTATGAAACAATTTTCATTATTCCTGATCAATCATGGCAGCATTTACTCATGGGGAATACCCAAGCAGTATATATAGAGGGAGGGACAGAGTTCAAAAACAGCCAATAGTCATAAAACCATTATTGAGCTGCATAAACCTTAGAAGACTTTTAAAAAGCCAAACAAGTAATCAATAGGATATTGTCATAAAGTCTGTTCAGGCAACCTCCTGGCATTCTAATGTCTGAAATATCCTGAATAAATATAGAGCCAGATAGGAAATAAGGCCATGATAGCAAAACCTAGAGAAGGAACAAGGCTAGACAAACTCTCGTAAGAAAAGAGGAACCCATCTTGTGACGGATTAAAATAAATAAACGTAGAGAACCTCCATGAAACCCAGACACGGTCTAGAAATTATAGATCTATTATGTCGGCAATAAAGGATAATGTCCTTCTCTGATATAAATTTAAAAGCAAATGGATGACATCATCAAATCAGAACTTTGACAAAGGCATAACTTCCAGAGATCATACTGGAACAAGCAGATACTGTTGGATGAGAACAGTCACACCATGCTATTAAACATGGGGAGAATTACACTGAGAATCCTACTACTTACTGGATGTATTTATCAAAGAAAATTCACACCGCTTCATCTTGCCTAGTGAACTACTTACCTGTAGATACAGGAAACAAACCAATATCTGCCTGTCAGAAAGAGGCAGAGCCTAGTAGAGAGATAAGAGTCTTATTAAAACACTGCAACAATGACTATATATTGCAAAATCAGACTCAGAACAATACGTCACACCGTGGATTAATTGATACAGTAATGATCAGTCACAGGAGAGGTATAAACCAATAACATTACTAGGCAAAGGCAAGTAGAATCATATACAGATTAGTTGAGGAGAAAAATAAATATTGGTATGAACCATAGAATTTGTGGCAACTACTAAATTATAAGTAGGCAATGTAGGCCAACCACGTCAGTACCTACATTCAAAGATAAACATATTGTAAATAGTACATCTTATGCCAAACAGTATAATCAAATTTATTAGAGACTGTTGTGCAACATAAGTAGGAGATATGTAATAGGCAGGATACTGATGAAAAGGTGGTAACCAGAGGCACATGATACATTGTGGCAACAGACACATAATAAGCAGGATAGTAGAAGATATTCAGTTATCCTTATGAGAACAAACCACCACATACTTACTCTGACCTTATCTTCAGATAGTGATGAAGTACTTATGGCAGAGCCTATGGTCATAATAAGCAGCTGGTTTTATCTGCAAGATATCAACACCAATCCAAGCATATAATCCACAAGTATTAAATCAATGCAATATTAGGAGTGACCATAACTTATACAGAGACCATGTAAAACATATCAGTCAAATGTTTGTCATCAACAAGCTGCATTACATTATATTATGCAGGATGAATCAACCACTTAAATATTATTCCATTGTTTGAAAAAGCCTGCTTATTTGCGATAATGCACAGATAACAGCAATCAATGCCACATGCCTTGATAGAAACAAGTGTGTGTGGACTTAGAGTTAGGTTTTAAAACCAGTCATATACATGTGTGTACTTCAATCAGTCATCCAGGATAGTTCTCTTACCTCGGATATTTCTCTGTCTTCAGGACTGTGGAAGTCCAGCAGACTTTACACATCCAGGATATCCATTATTAGCACTCTTTTTTTCACAATGCCTCATTGCATTATCAGCACTCTTGCACCATGCATCCTTCATGTATAAACTTACCTAAATGCTCACCACACAAACCTCCTAAATGTGACCTATTTGTTAGAAGGAAGCCTAATGTAAGCAGCTGGGAGGGACTGAAAGAACAGAGACCCAGGTGCCTATACTAGTTTTAATCTAAATTGCTAATACGCTTACCTGAACAGCTGCAGGCCTGTGTTTCAGCGGCAAAATGGGGATTTGAACAACTGACAGCCTTAACTGTTTAAACTATAGGCTTCCATCTGTACCCCATATGCCATTCATCATCACCAGTGGGAGAAGGTTTAAACCAAAACCCAGACAAGGTGGAATACATAGAAGAGGCATACCCAGATAGTCACCTTAGGGAAGTGCTGTTTACTGGGTCTTCAGGGATAAAGGCTTAGACTCTGCTGGGCCTCATGTATGCAGTGGACCGCTGTCATCCCCATATGTCAGACTCCTGATTGCTGAAGTAGGTAACCAGGCTGGCAACTCTTACAGATGTGCGGTTTGCTGGGACTTCAGGGATAAAGGCTTAGACTTGGCTGGGCCTCCTGAATGCAGTGGACTACTGTCATCACTTCAGAGAGAGAGAGAGAGAGAGAGAGAGACAGGTCAGACCCTTGGTTGCTGAAGTAGGTACCCAGGCTGGCAACTCTTACAGATGTGCGGTTTGCTGGTTCTTCAGGGATAAGAGGCTGAACCCCGGCCTGGCTTCATTTAGGCAGTATATCACATTCATCCCCTTAGGGGGTACCCAAGCTGGCCTGTTGCTGGGTCTTCAGGGATAAGAGGCTGAACCCTGACATGCAGTGGACCATTTTCATCCCCTGAGGGAGAGGTTGGGTCCGATCTTGGTCACTAAAGGGGGTACCCAGGCTAGCCACTTTTACAATAGTGCGTTGTTGGGTCTTCAGGGCTTAGAGGCTGAACCCCGGCAGGGCTACAATAATATTGCCTGGTGAGCCTAAAAGAAAAAAAATCTAGGCCTTCAAAAGCAGACTCCTTCCAAACTGCTGTGAAGGACAGGAAAATATACTGCCTGATGGGAAGGGGGAGGATCTATTTATACCAGTTTCAGAGTTCTATTTCCTGTCCTTTCTGCTGTGAGGGGAGGAGCTAACCCATGAGTAAATGCTGCCATGATTGATCAAGAAAGGAAGGAATCTGGAACCTGGGCCTCTTAATCTGGAGAGGGAAATGTATCACTGGTTACATCAGCTTCCAGCATATTATTATTATTATTATTATTATTATGATATTTATAAAGAGCCATCACATTCCACAGCGCTTTACAATGGGTGGGCGAACAGACATGTAGTTGTAACCAGACAAGTTGGACACACATGAACAGAGGGGTTGAGGACCCTGCTCAGTGAGCTTACATGCTAGAGGGAGTGGGGTAAAATGACACAAAAAGGTAAGAATAGTATTAGACTAGTGACAGTTGCAGAAGAGGAATCAGTCAGGAGCTATTAACAGTTTAATTGATACGCTTTTATGAAGAAGTGGGTTTTTAACAAAGGACTGGGTGAGCATCTAACGGAGTAGGGAAGCGAGTTCCACAGGAACGGTGCAGCCCTCGAGAAATCTTGAAGGCAAGCATCAGAGGTGGGAGTACGGACAGAAGATAGACGTAAGTCTTCAGCAGATCGTAAGGGCCTAGACGGGACATACTTGTGTATAAGGGAGGATAGATAGGTGGGAGCAGCATTATGTAGCGATTTGAAAGCAAGAACCATAATTTTAAATTGAGCTCTATATTTTATAGGAAGTCAATGTAGGGACTGACAGAAGGGTGAGGAATGGGAGGTGCGGGCAGACAGGAAGATGATCCTCGCTGCTGCATTCATTATGGACTATAACGGCGCAAGTTGGGAGCACGTAAGACCACTGAGAAGTGGATTACAGTAGTCAAGGCGAGAAAGGACAATGAAATGGACCAACACCTTAGTCGCATCTGGCGTTAAGTAGGGGCGGATGTGCGCAATGTTTTTGAGATGGAAATGACAGGATTTGGCTATAGATTGAACATGAGGCTTGAAGGAGAGGTTGGAGTCAAAGAGAACACCTAGGCAGTGAGCCTGCATGGTGGAGCTGATGGTAGCACCGTGGAGTTGGAGGGAGACAGACACAGGAGTAACAACACTTGAGGGAGGAAAAACCAGAATTTCAGTTTTGGTCAAGTTTAGTTTAAGGAAGTGGGCAGCCATCCAGTTAGAAATAGCAGAGAGGCAGTCAGAGACACTAGTCAAGAGGGACGGGGAAAGATCAGGAGAGGACAGGTAGATTTGCGTGTGTGATTAGCATATGTGATTAGTGACACCAGCTGTGTTATTAAAGCAGCACTGTCATGCCGAACTTACTTATCCCCAATCGCTTTCTCTTCTCTCCCTCTCTCATGATCTGTTCTTCATTTCTTCCTGCCTGCTCTAGTTTTCTTTAAAACATGAGACAAAGTAGGGACTACTTGTCTTATGGAGGTTTCCTACGCCTTACTATCTGTGACCAGTGGAGGAGCAAAGTGTGCTTCATTTCCGGTGGTCAGAGCAATTTTCCCACAATTCTCACCTTTCCTCCATGTTCCTGCAAAGCCTCCTTTCACTTTTCCCGAACGTCTTGTCTACTAAGCGGCTGCAAGATGCAGCTGCGGCACGACTAGGATTGGTGTTTCATTCATTCGAATGAAATTCAGATCCAAACAAAGTCCCGAATTGCATCCTAAAATGAATGAAGAAACTGTTCTCATTCTGTTAGGCCACAATTCGGTAGTTTTGCCGGCGTTTTGTCTAAATGACAGGACATTCGGGAAAAGTGAAAGGAGGCTTCGCGGGAACACGCTAGGTCCCCCTTCAGTTTAATAGCCCACACTCGCGTGGCACGGGAGGGGGGATACTATGTTTTTTGTTTTGTTTTTTAACAATGAGCTCACTGTTTACTAGACATGCCCCTACTCGCGGTATAGCGAGGCAGAATTTAGTATTGGTAAATTTGGGGGCACTAAACAACAATGAGGGAGGGGACCTATTGTCCTCCCCCCTGGCCACCTCCCCTGAGAGGCGGGTGGGGGCCCTAAATGAGAATGTGGTGGGGGACCTATATACCGTGGGAATTAGGGAGTTATCTACTAAGCGGCTGCAAGATGCAGCCGCGGCACGAATAGGATCGGAGATTCATTCAAATGAAATTCCGATCCGAACAAAGTCCCGAATTGCATCCTAAAACGAATGGAGAAACTGTTCTCATTCTGTTAGGACGCAATTTGGTGCTTTTGCCGTCGTTCTGTCTAAATGACAGGACGTTCAGGAAAAGTGAAAGTAGGCGTCGTAGGAACACGGAGGAAAGGTGAGAATTGTGGGAAAATTGCTCTGACCACCGGAAATGAAGCACACTTTGCTCCTCCGCTGGTCAGAGATGGCCAGGCATAGGAAACCTCCATAAGACAAGTAGTCCCTACTTTGTTTTATGTTTTAAAGAAAACTAGAGCAGACAGGAAGAAATTAAGAACAGATCCTGATAGAGGGAGATAAGAGGAAGCGATTAGGGAAAGGTAAGTTCGGCATGACAGTGCCGCTTTAACCAAAGTGAGAATTGTCAGGAATTCAAGGTGAATTCTTAGTGAATTTCACATTAACATAGCTAACTGGAAGATTTTTTTCATTAACTTGGCCTTAAATTTGAAAAACACTTTAAATTCCCATCAGTTCTCACTTTAGTGAATAACTCTACAGATTGCAGTGTATGCTGAATATCCTACTATCCTGTCCTAATAGCCCTCTTAGAGAAAAAAATAATGCCCTCAAAGGAAAATATATTTGTATGTTGTAAACAGTTTTACTTTCTGTAATGCAAATGTATTCTTATAACATTTCATGATACCAATTATTTGCATATTACTTTATATAATTCTATAATAATGAAGACTCAACTGGTTCTGAGTATCACAAAAATATGAATTGGTTAACATTGAAGAGCATTTCTTTTAGATTTTATATTCCTCATGTGAAAAATACAAACACGCACACACACACACACACGTAAAATCCTTAGTTAAAAATGTAAAAAGTTTATAAATTAATTACATTAACTTCATAAACACCATAAATAAAAAGAGCAGATTAAGTAGGAAGAATTCTACTGAATCACAACATAGAAGACTTCTTAATTAAATGTTCCAAGACTCCAGAGACAGCAATGCAAGAATTGTTTCTAATTTTTTTGTAACCATAGGAGAGCACTTTATACACATTCATATTTAAAACATTTAAATGCATAAATGAGCATTTAACACATTTCCTACTGCTAAGAAGCTAGGAATATTATGTTTATTATGTTATTTTCTTTTCCTGCCTTGTCTATCTGATTTGTTGACAGAATACCCTGGGGCATAATAAACACTAATATACTTGAAAAATTCTAGGTTTTTCTATTCATAGATTCTACTTTTTTATCTTCATGTATTTTTACTTTGCATTAACAGCTCTGCAGAGTTTGTTCCTTAGCCCCACATGAATGTTTGAGTACATACAAAGATTTACCACTACACATACATAAGTGGACATTGAGGTGTTTTATTTTACTGAAATATTAAAATTGCCTACATATAGTTAAATGAATAAAACACTTTTAAATTTTAGGCCGAAATAGCCTAACTGCAAAGTTGCTCAAATTAAGCATGTTCCAGCTCAGCTATTTTGGCAAGAATAGGACATACACTATAATAATGTCCCTTTATGGTAAATTTGAAACTAAAAGGCTCCATGTATTAAGGGTAGCCTGGCAACCACATGAGACTGCAAAATTATAAAATATTTGATTGAAGAGACCTACTTCAGACCCACCTGAAAAAGAGTGGCATAGGTCCCTGCTTGAACTGGAACTTTTTGCACCTTATAAGGCTTGAAGATGACTAACATAAGCCATTGAGTCAAAGTATAGATGTATAACTGTTTTACCATTATGGCATACCCAAGGGATCAGAAAGAAATCATGAGAACTTCTCCCTAGCCCAGTTTGCTAAAGACAGATGGACAGACAATGAACAATATATGAGCTGTGTTATACTTCTTCTCTATCTTTCTCAATAAAATACAAAATGGATAGTATGCCAGAAGGACAACTTCCTGTTTAATATGGAAAACCAAGACAACTTTAGATTTGAATTTTAAACTTTTCAAAGAATTACTTAATCTAGAACAAATACATTATTGGACTCCTGTCAGGACAAAGCAGTTGGCGCTTCTTACAGAAGTCGAAGCCACAGAAATATACTCTTCATTTTGACAGTCTAATGAATTACAAACCGCTTAGATGGATGAAGTGGTTGCATGTAATTTACTTTGGGAAGAGATAACAGCAGGATGCACTACTATGGGTAGGTAGCAAAAAGATGACCAAGAAAAGATCACAGGTCATATCTTTTTAAAATTGCAGTCATAAACCTAGCCAAACTCAATCAATGCAAGTAAAGGTCCAATGAGCCAACAGGGTATTCAGGCTCAAGACTTTATCAAGGCCCCCTCTACAGGAGACAGAAGACATGAGCTCCATGAGAGGAATTATTGCAAGCATCGGGTGGCCCATGCACTAAGGGGTATTATTGCTGGGTATTAGAGCCTGACCGGGCCCCTGCAGTACCAGTTATGCAGAGAGGAATCTCCCCAGGCAGGTCTTATCAGGGGCCCGATCGGATGCTTCAGCCCTTTGGCAGCATGACAGGACCCCTTTAATGTTAACAGAGCATGTTGGGAGGAAGTGACTACCTGTCACTTCCTTCCAGCCTACAGACAATGTGGGCTGGGAGAAGACCGAGGAGGAGGGTGAGTTCAGCAGGCAGTCGGCTTTAGACTCCCATAAGTGGCAGCAAGCCCCAGAAAGTCTCGTCCATGCAATTAAAAGGTATATAAATTGTAATTTGTGTTTATGTGTAGGTATGTGTGTGCTTCTCTGTGTATCTGTGGGGGTGTCAGTGTGTATCTGTGAGTGTCAGTTTGTAACTATGTATGTGTATCTGTGAGTGTCAGTGTGTATCTGTGAGTGTCAGTTTGTAACTGTGTATGTGTATCTGTGAGTGTCATTGTGTATCTGTGTGTGTGTATATGTGAGTTTGTATCTGTGTGTGTGCCAGTGTGTGTAGGCGTGTTATCTGTGTGTGCCGGTATGTGTCTGTGTGTGCCAGTGTGAATGTGTAGATGTGTGTGTATCTATGAATGTCATTGTGTATCTCTTGTGTATTTTTGTCTGCCAGTGTGTGCCAGTGTGTGTATGTGTAGGTATGTGTTTGTGCCAGTGTGTATGTGTAGCTATTTGTGTCTGTGTGTGTATGTCAGCGTGTGTATGTAGATAAGTGCATGCATCTTTGTATGTGCCTGTATCTTTTTGTGTGTAGGTATATGTGTCAGTGTGTATGTGTGTCAGTGTTTATCTGTGTCAGTGCCAGTGTGTCTATGTGGAGGTATGTGTAAGTGCCAATGTGTGTATGCCAGTCTGTGTACATGTGTGCCTGTGTCTGTGCCAGTGTGTGTATGTGTAGGTATGTGTGTCTGTATCTGCATGCCAGAGTGTTTAAATAGGTATGTGTGTGTTTCTGTGGGTATGTGCATGTAACTGTTTGTGTGTGTGTAGCTATAGGTTTGTGTGTGTGCCAGTGTGTGTATATGCCTGTGTAGGTATGTTTGTATCTGTGTGTTTGCTGGGGGGGAGGGCAAAATAATTTCTTGCCCTGGGGCCCTCTCTGCATTAGTTCAGATAATGCTTCTTTCTATAGTGCATCCTGCTGTTATCTATTCCCAAGGTAAATGACACACCTGGCCATCCACCTGATCTAAAAGTAAATGTGATTTGTCAGACCAGGTAACCGTTTTACATTGCTCGCGTACCCGCTTTCGGTGATGGACATGGTCATCATGGGTACTTTGACCTGTGTGCATCCATGCAGCAAATTGCAATGCCCTGCATGTTTTCACACCTTTCTTTTCAAAGTATATTTATTGAACAGTATTGTAAACATATTTAACATTAATTTGGTATATAATAAAACAACAACATTTAGCTATAGAAACGAGTAGAAATAAGAAGAAAAGGTGAAAAAAACAATGATCAAAAAGAAAAGGGAGGACGGGTACTATCCAAATGTATAATAATAAAATAGAGGATTTGTTCCTGTCAGAATACAATACAGAGATTATTATAACCAATTGTATGTCTAAATATATTGTATATCAATATGTATCAGGGCGTGTGGAATTGTCTACAGGAGAAACTCTTTAGTTATATCATTTCCCAGGTGTCCCAATGAAACTGCAAATTCACTTTTTGAGGTGAGGGTTGCAGCAACGCCAGTTCATACCTATTGTTATCGAGCATTAAAATCAGTGCTTCCTTAACTGATGGTAAAGTAGTAGACTTCCAATAACAAGGTATGATCGACATGGCCGCAATAAGAATGTGGCCTACCATGATTCCATCTAATTTACTTGATGTTTTAGGGAGATTTTTGAATAAATCCCCTTCTGGAGAGAATGTTATAATTGATCTATCTTTTTAATCAGTGAATGTATTCCCTGCAATAACGGTTGCAATTTTGCACAGTGCCACCATATAAGTACCAAGGCCTCCACAACCCTCCAACATCTATCTGAATATTTTGTGTTCATTTTATGAAATCTTGAAGGGACCAGGTGCTACTGGTATATAGTTTTGTAGTGTTTTTCTATATGGATGGAACACTGTGTGATCCCTTTGAGAGATGATGTGATTGCAAGCCATTCCTCCAAGTTCCATTGCAGACCCAAATCTTTTTCCCAGGCTAGACTATAATCTGGTTTTGGATCTGGAACTGAGAAAAAATTAAAATAACATAAGGAGATCATATATTTTTGATTTGGGTGAAATAAATATGTTTTTTTCAAGGTTTGAAATGAGTAATTTTTCAAATTTGTGGTCAAGATTGGGGATGTCAAATCTTGTAGGATCTCAGTAATTGCGTCCAAAATCATATTTAATTTTTATTTTTTTCAAACGACATTAGCGAATCATTGTTGAAAAAACTATCAATATTGTTTATAAATTTGTAGCATTAATCAGTCAAATCTATTTGTGGATAATAATTATTTGAAAGCAGCATAACTCATGACCAAGACAAGTTGGGTTTTAAAGTTTTTAACAATACATCCCAAGCAATACATCCCAGACATAATTAAATGTCTGTTAGTCCACCCTTTGTACAGCGCTACGGAATCTGATGGCGCTATATAAATAATAAAATAATAATAATGAGATTTTCGTTGATGGAAACATTGTAGATAATTTAGCTCTTTTAGATATAGGGAGACAAATTAATTATTTAATAGAGTATGGGTGTCATTTTTCTGTTTCCATCTCTAACCATCTTGGTTTATAGGAATCCAAATTAAATTTAATAGCAGCTGCTGCATTGGCTGTATACTTACATCTTTCTATAATGGACAGCAGTAGCTACAGTACCTCTTTTGTGTGATTGGACAAGATTAGTTAGACTTTTCTCCCCTTGTGCATGAATTAGCCTTGGGAGCCCATGTACTCTGGTTCCTTGCACCACTTTTGGTAGGTACTAACCACCGCATGCTGGAAACACCCCACAAGACTTGCAGTTTTGGAGATGCTCTGGCCTGTCATCTAGCCATTGCTATTTGGCCCTTATGAGAGCTACTCAGATCTTTTTGCTTGATCATTTTTCCTGCTTCTTACACATGAAATTCAAGAACTGACTGTTTACTTGCTTCCTAATATATCTCACCCATTGACAGGTGCCATTGTAACAGTATAATCAATGCTTTAAACGTTACCTGTCAGTGGTTTTGAAGTTGTGGCTGATAAGTGTAACCACTAAGTCAATAGGTTATCTTTCTGGCACATGGTAGGTAAATTCTTTAGAAAACTTAAAAAAAGAAATTGTTAAAAAAAAAAAAAAAATGCCATAGGGTTCAACACAAAAACTTATTTCTACCCCTTGGTCCTTTAAGAAACTCTGTCAGCATGGGACATTTTAGTTATCTACCATGAACAGTTATCTAGCACTCTACTAATTATAAAAGGAGATGGCATTCCATATTAGTTCAATGCTACTAATTAACAATTTGTAAATATCCCATATAACACTGTTGTTCCTTAATGAGCATTAAAAATTTAATCAGTGTTTTTAGCCTGCTGAATGTTAAACAAATATACATTCAAATTGCAATGAACATTATTGTAATTAATAGTATGATTTCATTTTTTTGAGTCTTGTCTTAGATTACTCATCTTATAATTGCATGTACTTAATAGCAGCTGAATGACACTGAAATAACAGTCAATTATAGTAAATATTGTTAAAATATGAAGTATGTGATAGATGATTTCACCCAATCCAATTACTCTTCCAGCACTGGCTGACGGAACTGGAGATATTTGCAATGATTTTTGCTGCTGCTGTTCACGATTACGAACACACTGGCACCACAAACAACTTTCACATTCAGACAAGGTACAGTAAGCCAAAGAGCACACAATTTGCTTTATTTTTGTAATCTGTTTTTCTTTGATATCATATACAGTTTAAAATTAGCATACTAGGGCTCTGTGGCATGATTTATAATTTCTACTATCAAGTCACTGTCTCCTGAGCCCGGATTAAGCTGAGGTACCATCATTAAAGGACAATACTCTATGAAACTTTTCTCATACTAGCTAATAAAAGTAGATCTGGATTTGCTGTTTGCAGTACGACTTGGTTTAACTTTTGTTTTCATTAGTACCTTACTTGAGTTCAGTGATTCAATCAAAGATTCTTGTGAATATATCAGCATAGTTTCTTCACAGCCCAAATATGATTAAAGGGATCCTATAATGCCAGGAAAACAAACCCGTTTTCCTGGCACTATAGGGTTAATACGCCCCCCCTCTCGCTGGGCAGAAGGGGTTAAAATGCCTTCAGGCACTTACCTTAATCCAGCGCCGGGCTCCCTTGGAGCTTGTGACCTCTCCTCCCTCTGCCGACATCAGCTCCCAAGTGAAACTGAATGCACATGTGCGACCAGAGGCGCGCGCGCATTCAAACCCGATAATAGGAAAACATTACTCAATGCCTTCCTATAGGGATCTTATTTGACGCAGGACTCTGTGAGGATGTCCAGCGTCATTTCAGTGTGATTTACTCACTGAAAATCGCGAAAGCGGCCTGTAGTGAAACTGCTATGTTTTTCAGCTGCAGGGTTAAAATTAGAAGGGACCTGGCACTCAGAACATTTTATTGAGCTGAAGTGGTCTGGGTGCCTATAGTGGTCCTTTAATGATAAAGTGTATATGTCTCTTCATTAATTGTTGTGTTTCAGTATATAATTCTTCCCTAATTAATTCGGTTTCTCATGGACCTATGGAATCTGTAGCTAAACTTTAATATTTAATTCATTTTTTCCCATTTATTACTGACTAAATTGTCTAATAATGTATCTGTTTTTCATCAAGGTATTCTGAATGTATTCTTAATTGTATTTCTCAAATTATATCTTATAATTGCATGGTGTATATTTGACAGTTGCCTTCCAGAAAAAGAGAATGTACATCTTATTTAATTCTCATTTCTAATCCATACAATTAAAAGAATTTCTATACAATTACCTTGTCATTACTACAAGATGACAAAATAACCTCCTGTGTTGCTACATGTTGAAATTGGGATGACCTGTGTCACTATTATAATGGAATGTGATTTAATTATGAAGAAGACTAAGGAAACATACAATAGGATTACATTATGAAGTAGCTGATCATTAATTCATGCACAGGTGATTTATAACAATGCGGTAATATTCTTTTGTTATTAATTTTTAATTGGTTTTTTTTTTTTGTTTTTTTATTATTATTAAGGAGAGCCCTGGGGAAGATTTTCATATATACACATATGAGCCATTCTTCAGATGTACAATTCTGAAAATATTTAAGTTGTTATTATTGTTATTATTATTATTATGATTATTATTTTAAAGAGTTCCTCTAAGAACCATGACAACTTCAGTGATTTGAAATGGTCATGGTGCATTGAGCCTGTGTGTGCAGTGTTAGTTATGAAACACCCCATATGCAGAGTTTAACCCATCTGCCGATGGAGGTGTAAATCAACATTCAGCAGCGTCATCCAGGTGACATTATTCAAGAGTACAGAGTGACTAATGTGAATTATGTTAATATTAGACATTTGACACCTACATGCACAGCATCCTGGCTGCATGTCCCACCTCTGCGTGTCCTCCACTCAGCCTGCCCTCCCTTACATTTGTCCCCCTGCAACGAGGGGGGTTGATGACAGCAGAGGATAAGACTACTGGGAGAACCAGAACCAAAATTGAGAAAGAAAATATACATAAAAATATACATACATTAAAGTTAAAAATTAAAATAATCTAATTCTATCCAGATTGCATTTATATGGCTTTATATGCTACATGTCAGTTTTGCAATAGATTTGTAATGTTTAAAATAAATAAATACATAAATAATACAACTGCCATACTGGAGCACACTATAATCACTGGGAGTCAGCTGCAGGTTCTGCTCCTGACAAAATACAACCAACCAACAAGCCAGGATGAAAAAATATCACTGACTCTGGCAGGTTAGAATATGTAAATACTTTTAATCCTCTAAAATTGCAGCATTGGGCTGGAACCCAGCAGTATGGACATAACAAATCAGAGATGCTTTATGCATTAGTGGCACATTATCACAGAAAAGATGGACCTGCACAGCAAGGGTTACTCTAACAAAAACAGTGATTTTATTATTATTAATAGTATTACTATTAAATTCAATAAACAGAGTGTTATACGTGGTACTATTATTATATGCCAACACACAAAGACATATATTGCCTTAATTATTACATATCAATACACAGTGTTATTAGATACTGTGACAAACTCCCCTTTTCATGTAAGTTTTGTTTGCCTGCTTGCCAGCCTCCTGCTCACAGACTATGGGCCCTGCAGGGAAACCTATAAAAGATTACCGAACTTGACCGACCTTAGGAACTGTTTTGGGCATAGGACCATGTGCACGTTTGGTCAAAATTATGACTTCCAGGGAAATTCCGAACCCCTGAACCGATCTGGGTGATTTTTGAATATGTTGGTTACCCAGATCGGGACTATCAGGGGATGGAACTTTTGTTGTTGTTTTTATGTGTTTTAAAGGTATTTGGGGGTTTTGTAATTTTGTATGTTTTTCTATATCTGGAGATAATTTAGTTATTTTAGTTCCTGACTCAATTATCTCTCAGGCACAGAGGAGGAGTTTGTAATGTGTAATTAGTCCCCTCTCAGGTCCAGGAGAAGAAGATCCTGTTTGTGTGGGAGTGTCAGGGGCGTGCTTAACTGTGTCTGAAATTGTATAAAAGCAGGCCATCTGGCCAGATTAAATCATTCCAGCTTGTACTCCCAGAACTATGTGTTGTCTGGTTACTGGGATGGGAAAGGGCTACTCTTTATTCACTGTTCCAGTGTGGAGGATACCATGGGGAAAGTCCTTGTAAGGACTAGAGCTCCCAGGACTGAGTGTCATCTAGTGCCTGGGGTGTCTAGAGTGAATTCCCCATTTGGCTTCAGGTGGGAGCGGTTCAAGGACCCCAGTCAAGCCACGGTGACAGTGGGCAAGAGTGCTGAGGTTTGTCCCCTGTTCCAGCTAGGAAGCAGTCCTTGGTGGAGGTACCCAGACAGGGGTGCAGGAAGCTCCGTTACTTATACACATTATTATATTATACAAAAACACAGTGCTATAATATGCACTTTCCTATTAAATAGCAATACACAGCCTTATTATTATATACCATTACACATAATGTAATATACCATTTACTGGATTTGTGAATGGTGAAAAATTTGGTTTGTCCAAAAAATTATATATATATATATATATATATATTTTCAGGCAACTCGGGATTCATCCATCTGGAGTTTCAGTTCAAACAAATTTTATCCATTCAATTGTTTTAGGAAAAATTATTCTGACACACCGAAAGGGTTTTGCAGTGCCATGTTAGGTGCATTTTAATATGGTTCACAGATCAAGTGAGAAGAAGCTATCAATAGAGGGTAAAAAAACAAAAAACAGTAAAACAACCTATATTTATTATATTATATATTTTTTCAAAAGAATTGTGAGAAACTGAAAGCACTACTTTACTATTTATTTTTATATTCAAATAGTATGATGGATATTCACTAAAGTGAGAATTAAAAGTTAATTCAGAGTGAATTTATAATTTATAGTCAAAATTGCTGAATTGGGAATAAAGCCAGTTTCAGCTGTGTTACCTTAACAATTACCTTAAAATTTTTTTTTTAATTTAATTTGAATTCTCACTTTAGCAATAACACAGTGACAGAGTGTTATATAACCTTTTTTGTCCTTTTTGCTCTCGTTGCAGCATTTGGTTAGATAACTGAGCCAACATGGCTGCACAGCCAGATAAAAAGTGATTTCAGCAACATAGCCTCATGGGAAAAGGGAGGCACCAAAAAGGAGATGATTTATAGTTAGGGGGATCACACACACACATTTGCAAAGAAAAAAAACCCTCAAATAAATAAACAATAATTAAATAAGCAATGGTTCACCAAGACCAAACTCTTAAAATATGCAACATAATGCTCAATAGTGACTGAATTTGAATGGTAAAGCTCCATTCTTATACAGGGCCTCTATGTATGTGGTTTTATATTCCAATCTATATGGTGTATTTTAGAAATAATTATGATTAAAGATAATTTTAGGCATGCAATTATTATTAGTGACCTGAGCTACTTTCTTACACATGCACGCACAGCATAAATACATACTGTATATACAACAAAACGCAGTTACATTCATTTGACATATTTGAAATGAAATCTGAGTAGAACATAGAATATTGATTTATTTGGTTGACTTTTTTTCCTTTTAAGGCTTGTCTTCAGCCTTGATCTCTGGATCTATAATTTAATCTTTTTAGGTAGGCTGCCACACGCCTTTGCAGGGATTGATTGATGTTTTCATTTGAAACTTCCATGCTGATGACATAGCAATAATAATAGTAATTGGGTACCTTTATAATTCAAAACACTTAAAACTATAAATAGCTTTCTCAGTATTGACAGCAGTTAAAAGTAAGCATGTTCTTATTATTTTAGTAATCAGAACAGATGAAAACAGTTCTAAGTCTGTGAGTACCAGAATAGCAGAAAATACAAATATCAAAACATTTTACTTCACAGAGAGGGCATATGATGCATGTCAAGCAAAGTCTATAGAAATAATAGGTAAACGAATTCCCACATATGTCAACCAATGGCTTCCCACATAGCCAAATTCCCACATTTATCAATGCTTATCAATATTAAAACCTGAACACTTCCAGGTTTTCACTTTAGATTCATTTTGCCACTGTTAACATAATATCCTTATAATGTACTGTAGTTGTACATTTCTTCTAGAAATATCATTTTGAATGCATACTCCAGTAAATCGACATTGCTAACATAAAACATGTAAAAAATATTTCTGCCCCTGCGCCATTGTGTTGAACTGTATGCTCTGTGCTGTTTGTTAGACTTGTACATGTTTGACAGAATTTTTTTTTTGTTCAGATGGACCAAAATTTGTGCGTTTTTCGATTCAGACAAATTTCATCTATTCAAAGGAAAAGCAACTTTGATGAAGCAAAAATGAGTCAGTCATTATACTGCAAAATACATACAAAATAAAAATAATATGTATATATTTTGCAGTACACTGATGAATTCCATGCCATTTGGTTCATAGATGAAGTGAGAATATGTAACAAATAGAGGAAAAACTGTGGATCAGCTCCTCCTTTTTTACTATTATTGGTCACTTGTCACTTGATCTGTGAATGGAATAAAGATTTAACCCCCTAACCAATGATTTTTTTTTTACTATAACTTTTCTGGTGCCATAGGTTTAAGTCTGAATCACAAAATGAGATTATTCCTCCACTGTTAATTTGCTTCTTTTGTTTCATGATATGTCCGTGTGGCGATTCAGAGTTATGGAATTCAGATGACCTGGTGATCACTCAAAATTTAGATGAATTGCATAATTGCACAAGTCTACTATTTTATCAGTCTTCTTTGGCCAGTTATTTAATGCTGCCACAGAATAACCTGACAGATACGCTATTGAAAAATAAAAGGAGTTAACATGGCTGAACCATATTGCCCACATAAAGGAAGGACTACTGGTTCCCCTTTCTTTTCTCTGTGATAAAAGGTGGAGAATCAAGTTTGACTCTGCCATCTTACACAAGAAATTATATAGAGACATTGTCATCTTCTGTTCTGTACTGTAGCTCTAAAATTGTCAGTTTTATGTTTTCTACTATTCCACATTGTTTTCTAAGCACATTAATTCTGTGGTAGCATCTATGTGCATCTTATAGGTAACTGTATTCACTGTAGCTAATTTTGGAAAACAGTGAGTGTGATTTGTACTAATCAACCTCAACATTAAAAGCACTGACAGGTGACATGAATAACATTGATTATATTGTTACAATGGCACTAGTCAAGTGGTGGGATAAACTAGAATATATTAAGCAGCAAGAAAACAGTCAGTTCTTAAATTTCATGTATTGGAAGCAGGAAAAATAGGCATAAAAATAGGCATAAAATAAGCAAAAAGATTTAAATAACTTTTGCAAGGGCCAAATAGTAATGCTAGTTTTACTAGGGGTGTTTCCTGTATGCAGTGGTTAGTACCTACCAAAAGTGGTGCAAGGAAGGACAACTGGTGAACCAGTGTCAGGGTGAAGCATGCCAAAGGTTCATTGATGCACTTGGGGAGCGAAGGCTAGCTCATCTGGTCAAATCACACAGAAGAGCTTCCGCGGCTCAAATTGCTGAAAAAACATAATGCTGGCCAGAACACACAGTGCATCTCACTGTGGTGCATAAGGGGCTGAATACCTATAGATTGACAGGTCAGAGTGACCATGATGAACCCTGTCTATAGTCAAAAGAAAAATTATCAGAACTAGACCATGGAGCAATAGATGAAGGTTGCCTGGTCTGATGACTCACAGTTTCTTTTAGATCAAGTGGATGGCCAGGTGTTTGTGCCATCAAGGGAAGAGATGGCAGCAGGATGGAAAGAAGGAAGGCTGGTGGAGACAATGTTATGCTCTTGGCAATGTTCTGCTGCTAGGAAACCTTGGGTCCTGGCATTCATGTGACTGTTACTTTGGCACATACAACCTACCTATAGATTATTGCAGATTTTGTACACCCCTTCATGGCAATTGTGTTCCATGATGGCAGCGACCTCTTTCAGCAGTATAATGCACCTTGCCATACTGCAAATTGTTCAGGAATAGTTTGAGGAGCGTCACAAGAGGTGTTGCCTCCAAATACTCCAGAACTCAGTCCGACTGAGCATCTGTGGGATGTGCTGGAACAACAAATCCCATCCATGGAGGCCCACCTCACAACTTGCAGGTCCTAAAGGATCTTCTGCTAATGTCTTGGTGCTAAATATCACAGGACATGTTCAGAGATCTTGTGGACTCCATGCCTCCACACATGAGAACTGTTTTGTCAACATGAGGGGACATACATGATATTAGGGAGGTGGTTTTACTGTTGTGTTATTAGTAGAATTTTACTTGTTAATAGATATATTTTATAGTAGAATCTATTTATATTTGCACCCATAATATCATTGCAGTAAATATTTCATGAATGTAAATATTTACATTTAAAATATTCTAAATATATCACAGAATCAAAATGACATGGTAGCCTTGCAGATGGTCTCCTAAAATACATTAATATATTTTGCATGCATGCCTTAAATGTCACTGAGCAATTTCCAGTCTCTGATTAAACCAACCATTCCAAGAAGAGATGGCTTTTGTCAAACTGTACTAAAAATAAATCTGAATTAATGGAAAATGATACAACTACTGAGGGTATTTTATGTTAAACCTGGGCATGATTTTATCTGGATAGCGTAAAATGATTTCTCTGACAAATATGATATTCATTTGTAGTCAGCTATTAATCATACGTAATTAAATCAATCTTAGTTTTGGTTTTATAGACTTACTATGATCAGACTTTTACATCATATAAATAGCAAGCTTTTTATCTGCAACTTTCCCTTACCCAGTTTTATGGTTCAGCTGAGGTTTTGTGATACATTTATCTCATGCAAGTTGATTTATCATGGGGGTGTAACTCTTCCATTACCCTTTAGATCTTTGGTGAGGTTGATTGGATTTAGCGTTCATTAAGTGTTTTTATGGTATGATGCAATGTGAAGGAACCAGAATCTCTGAAATAAAAAGAGAATGGGTATACTGTCTGAAAAAGGAGATATCCAGCATTTTGTCATGGAAGGGTAGAAGAACATTGGTATATTTTATTGTAAGTCATGACAGCAGGCTTGTTGGTAACTGGAGGTTAGTTTTGACTATTCATCCCATCTCACACATTTGCTAAAAGGAGCATATTAAACCTAGCAAATCACAGGAGGAGCTTCTACATCTTCAACTCTGGATTTATGGTCTAAAATCTTGCTTAGATTTCTCCTCCAGTATCATACTCTGATTAAATATCTGATGGTGCCAACCAGTTAGCACTGTAACAAGAAACGGTTAGAATAAAATAAAGCTATGAAAAAGGACAATGGCATTATTTTCATCGCTCATTCAGATGGGGCAGTTATAGACATATAAGTTTGGCTCACCATAGCGGTTAACTTTAAAGGTGACATAACTTATTTAGTAGCCTAATAGGGACTTTGGATGAGGAGTCCCATTGACATTATGTGAATATTATGTTTTCATTCTTAATGGGTAACAAGAAGAAAATATGGTTAGAACTCTTTACTTGACCAAATTTGTTATATCCAATGGCTTTCATATCAAATATTATGTATTGTTGGACTGCATATGAAGTCAGACTGCACCGCTGTTGGTACTTAGAGAGTTTCTTAACTGAAAGGGTTGTGGTGTGATCAGGCAGTGGAGAAAGTGAATTTTAGAGGTGGGGGTGACCCAACTGCAATATATATATACTGGTTGTAAAATGATTATAATATTATGAGTACTAAAACAAATACAAAAAAAAACAACTAACAAGTAGCAGTGAAAAGTAACATTGCAGGATACCTGGCTGATTATATTCAGGCATAACTCGATAAGAATATGGTCCTTTCTGGACCTTTGGCCAAACATGGATGTGGGAGAAGCAACCTTCTATTTAAGGAAATTTAATATGTCTGGATAAACAATTTCAAATGATCTAATATTTTGAAACATATTTTAATATTCTGATATTTTTTCAGATTTGATTTTTTAATGCTTTCAAAAACAAATTTTAATGGTTTCTCCAAAAATATGAAATCACTTGAAAAGCTTAATAAGTATTAAATAGAGGCCTAAGCCCTGAAATAGCTTCCAAAAGAACTTTTTATGTGTAATCAATAACATTACTTTGATGAAGTAGCAGTATAGAAAATACATTGTACCTGTAATAGGACATCATAAAAGTAATATAGAAAAATGATCTTTAAAACAGTCACTCTTTGTAAAAAAATAAATAAAACAGAAAACAAAATAACATAAATATCCATGTGGTGAATTTTGTAATTATTCTCAAGTTGCTTTTTTGTAATTTTACCTGTCAGTTATAATAAGAAGGTATTTCAAACTGCAATTAAATACGTTATCAAAGTCTCTTTAAAAAAAGACATTGCTACATTTATAGTATATTCAATTACCTTTCCTAGGCATATGCCAAACCTGTCTCATGAATATTTTTATCAAGTGGTTATAAAAATGCATGGATATGGCTGTGTTTCTAAGTAACTTACTGAATATAGCACATACAGAAAATATTTTTTTTAATAATTGTATATCAAAAACATTTGCTAATTTTAAGATTGCAAGAATCTGAAAAGTGTAATTCAGCCAAAAAAAAAAATGGAATGTCAGGCAAAAATCAAGAGAGCCCCTGCTCATTGATGACATGGACAATTCCAAAAATAGCAGCAGAACTAAGGCATAAGGGGTACCGTATCCAGCCACAGCAAGGAAAGCAGAACTATATAGAATAATGATGTCAAACCCCGATAATGCTCAACCAGGAACCAGCTATCAGGGTAACGTTAATAAAACCCTGGCAGGAATATAGGCCACAATGACATTAATCTTGTCGTCCATTAACCAGAGAATGGACAGACTAGAAGCCTCCGAGCCGGTTATTGTGCCCCCAGATATTAATCTTACTCCAGCAATAGAACATATCGCAGCACTGGGTAATGTTGCAGTTGCACAAGTCTCACAGAATCCCATTACCCATATTGTCACACCAGCACACTTTGTACCTCCTAACATTAGGAAGGGCATATTAGAAGGGAAAGAAGTCAATCTAATCTCCCTACTAATAGTGTCTTGGTGGAAAACAAGACCTACAACTATGGGGACTTGTCGGTAGAAATGAAAGCAAGAGACCCCAGGTTGAGCAAAAAACTATCCATACCCGAATTAGTTTTAGCTTTCAAGTTATAAAGAGACGTACTATGCACCAATTTTCCCCAACGTAGAGAAGAACTAGACTTGTACATGCACAAGTTGGTAGATATGGGACACAAGTACGGTGGATATACCTTTTTTGACTATTACAAGTTGTTTTCAGCCAATGCAGCGGCAGCATTGGCTCAATTCAACATAAGAACAGATTGGAGCCACTTAGATACTGAACTGTTCTGCCACCATTTTGCTGGGCTCATACCACAGTCTTGTGCTATTTGCTCCCACGCTACCAACTTGTGCTCAAACGAACCCAGTTTAGCGACTACCAGCTATGCCACTCCTAGTACCAGCAAAACTGAACAGAAAGGACTAAAAGACAAACTAGGGAGACCCATAGTCTTCTTAGGAAAGCCACATATATGTAATAATTTCAATGCAGGCGGCTGCAGTTTTAGCACCTGCAGATTGTTGCATGTCTGCTCCATCTGCTACAGAGCTCACGCAAGAACAATGTGCCCAAACCGCCTATTCCCCAAGAAATGACTGACGGAAGTACAAGTTGACACACTAGCCTTTTACTTAAACACACACCCATCCAAACATTTCTGGGTTTAACACAGGGCTTGTTGCACTACCATCAGGCACGGTAGAATGTAAAAATTTACAATCAGCCACTATTGACCCTACAATCTGTTGCAAGCTGAAGTGGGAAATTGTTTCATGTTAGGGCCATTTGTACAACCACCATTTACTTGCTGGAGAACCAACCCAATAGGCATTGCCATACAGAAATACAACAATAAAAGACATTTGATCATCGACCTTTTGGCTTCTCATTCTATCACCACACCAAGTTTAAACTCACACCATCTGAAGAATTTTCATTACAATACGCTACAGGTGACAATGCCATACAGTCAATATTGAAAGCAGGGGTAGCAGCTTGGCTCGGGAAAACCGACATTTCAAACGCCTTTAAGCTGCTCCCTTTGCACCTGTCTCTATGGTATTTGCATGGCATAAGGTGGAAGGAGCTATACTACTTCGCCAGCCGTCTGACATTTGGGGACAAAAGTAGCCCCAAATTGTTTGACCTTTTAGCAGAGACACTTTGCTAACAGTAGAAGAATCAGGCACAGTGCCCCATAGCATCAACAAAACAGTAGCATTGTTTACAACTAGTGATGTCCCGAACGGTTCGCTGGCGAATAGTTCCTGGCTAACATCGCTTGTTCGCGTTCGCCTCGGATGGCGAACATATGCGCTGTTTGGTCCGCCCCCTATTCGTCATCATTGAGTAAACTTTGACCCTGTACCTCACAGTCAGCAGACACATTCCAGCCAATCAGCAGCATACCCTCCCTCCCAGGCCTTCCCACCTCCTGGACAGCATCCATTTTACATTCATTGTGAAGCTGCATTCTTAGTGAGAGGAGGGACAGTGTAGCTGCTGCTGATTTGATAGGGAAATTGATAGCTAGGCTAGTGTATTCAGTGTCCACTACAGTCCTGAAGGACTCATCTGATCTCTGCTGTAAGGACAGCACCCCAAAAAGCCCTTTTTAGGGCTAGAACATCAGTCTGCTTTTTTTTTTTGTGTAATGTAATTGCAGTTACCTGCCTGCCAGCCTGTGTGTCAGGCTCACAGCATATACTGTGCCCACTTGCCCAGTGCCACCACTCACTCACTGGTGTCACAATAGCTTGCATTTAAAAAAACAAAACTTTTTTGACTGTAATATAATAGCAGTCAGTTTCCTTCACGAGTGTGCATTTCAGGGCCTGCCCAGTGCCACCACTCACTCACTGGTGTCCCAATAGCTTGCATTTAAAAAAAACAAAACTTTTTGGACTGTAATATAATAGCAGTCAGTTTCCTTCATGAGTGTGTGTTTCAGGGCCTGCCCAGTGCCACCACTCACTCACTGGTGTCCCAATAGCTTGCATTTAAAAAAAACAAAAATTTTTTGACTGTAATATAATAGCAGTCAGTTTCCTTCACGAGTGTGCGTTTCAGGGCCTGCCCAGTGCCACCACTCACTCACTGGTGTCCCAATAAGCTTGCATTTAAAAAAACAAAAAACTTTTTGGACTGTAATATAATAGCAGTCAGTTTCCTTCACGAGTGTGCGTTTTCAGGGCCTGCCCAGTGCCACCACTCACTCACTGGTGTCCCAATAGCTTGCATTTAAAAAAAACAAAACTTTGTGGACTGTAATATAATAGCAGTCAGTTTCCTTCACGAGTGTGCGTTTCAGGGCCTGCCCAGTGCCACCACTCACTCACTGGTGTCACAATAGCTTGAATTTAAAAAAACCAAAACTTTTTGGACTGTAATATAATAGCAGTCAGTTTCCTTCACGCGTGTGCGTTTCAGGGCCTGCCAGGGCACAGTGTCACACCAGTGTAACTCATATCTGGTGTAACAGTAGTGTACATTTAAAAAAAAGATTTTTTTGACTGTAATAGATTGTATAGCAGTTAGTTGTCTGCAAGCGTGTGTGTCAGGCCTACAGCATCTACTCTGCCAACTTCTGCCACTGCACAGTGCCACTCATATCTGTTGTCACAGTAGCTTGCACACATAGTACGACTAATCGAAAAAAAAATGACAGGCAGAGGCAGGCCACCCCGCAGGTGCCGTCGTGGTGCTGTGATTCCCTTTGGACCTAGAATAATACCCAGTGTTCAGAGGCCACGTACCCGGAACTCGAAAAGTTCTGAGGACATAGTTGACTGGCTAACACAGGACACCCAATCTTCTACAGCTTCCGCTCAGAACCTTGATGCACCATCCTCCTCCAGCTTAGCTTCGGGCACCTCTCAAGTTACCACTCTCTCGCCTGCCGCAACCACCAACACTAGCACCACAGCAGCTTCACTTGGTATGTCAGAGGAGTTATTTACACATCAGTTGGAAGTAATGAGTGATGCGCAACCATTATTGCCAGCAGATGTAGATAACAGGGATATGCCTCAGTCAGGCAGCATTACACACATGGACGTACGGTGTGATGATGATGATGTTGTACCTGCTGCTGCTTCCTTTGCTGAGTTGTCAGATACAAGTGAAGCGGTTGATGATGACGAAGCGTCCGTGGATGTCACGTGGGTGCCCACTAGAAGAGAAGAAGAACAGGGGGAAAGTTCAGATGGGGAGACAGAGGAGGAGGAGGAGATGAGTTGGAAGCAGGGGGAGGTCATCGCAAGGAGCTAGTGGCACAGTCAGACAGCATGCATCGGCACCCGGGGTCAGCCAGACAGCACGCCAATCAACGCATGCTGTGTCCACCACCAGAATGCCGTCATTGCAGAGCTCAGCAGTGTGGAATTTTTTTTGTGTGTCTGCCTCTGACAACAGCGATGCCATTTGCAACCTGTGCCAAAAGAAACTGAGTCGTGGGAAGTCCAACACCCACCTAGGTACAACTGCTTTGCGAAGGCACATGATCGCACATCACAAATGCCTATGGGATCAACACATGAGTACAAGCAGCACACAAACTCAAAGCCGCCATCCTCCTCCTGGTCCAGCATCTTCAGCCACGTTAACCACTGCTGTCCTCCTTGCCCCCTCTCAACCCTCTGCCCCTCCGTCTCTCGCCTTGAGCAGTTCCTGCTCATCTGCCCTCAGTCAGGTGTCTGTCAAGGACATGTTTGAGCGTAAGAAGCCAATGTCACAAAGTCACCCCCTTGCCCGGCGTCTGACATCTGGCTTGACTGAACTCTTAGCCCGCCAGCTTTTACCATACAAGCTGGTGGAGTCTGAGGCGTTCAAAAAATTTGTAGCTATTGGTACCCGGCCGAAATTTCTTTGCACAAAAGACAATCACCAACCTGTACTCGATTGTGCAAAAGGAAGTAATGGAAAGTCTGGCACACAGTGTTGGGGCAAGGGTCCATCTGATACCTGGTCTGCAAAGCATGGTCAGGGCAGGTATATCACCTACACTGCGCATTGGGTAAACCTGCTGACGGCTGCCAAGCATGGAATGTGTGGCTCTGCAGAGGAGTTGGTGACACTGCCACGACTTGCAGGCAGGCCTGCTGCCACCTCCTCTACTCCTCCTACTCCATCCTCTTCCATAACCTCCTTGGCTGAGTCCTCTTCTGCTGCTGCATTTTGCTCCACATCAACGGCACCCCCCCAGCTCCCCAGGTATTATTCCACATCCCGGATACGGCAGTGTCACGCCATCTTGGGGTTGACTTGCCTGAAATCAGAGAGTCACACCGGACCAGCACTCCTGTCCGCCCTGAACACACAGGTGGATCAGTTTGTGGTTTGTGACAACGGAAGAAATTTGTTGGCGGCATTGCATTTGGGCAAGTTGACACATGTGCCATGCATGGCACATGTGTGTAATCTGATCGTACAACGCTTTGTGCATAAGTACCCAGGCTTACAGGACGTCCTGAAGCAGGCCAGGAAGGTGTGTGGCCATTTCAGGCATTCCTACACAGCCATGGCGCACTTTTCAGATATCCAGTGGCGAAAAAACATGCTAATGAGGCGCTTGATTTGCGACAGCCCGACGCGTTGGAATTCAACACTCCTAATGTTCGACCGCCTGCTCCAACAAGAAAAAGCCGTTAACGAGTATTTGTATGACCAGGGTGCTAGGACAGCCTCTGCGGAGCTGGGAATTTTTTTGCCACGTTACTGGACGCTCGTGCGCAATGCCTGTAGGCTCATGCATTCTTTTGAGGAGGTGACAAACCTAGTCAGTCGCACCGAAGGCACCATCAGTGACATCATACCCTTTGTTTTATTCCTGGAGCGTGCCCAGCGAAGAGTGCTGGATCAGGCCGTAGATGAGCGTGAAGAGGAAGAGGAAGAGTTGTGGTCACCATCAACACCAGAAACAGCCTTATCAGCATCGGACCTGCGGCAACGCTGGAAGAGGATTGTGAGGAAGAAGAGTCAGAGGAGGAATGTGGCTTTGAGAAGGAGGAGGAAGACCAACCACAACAGGCATCTCAGGGTGCTCATTGTCACCTATCTGGTACCCATGGTGTTGTACGTGGCTGGGGGGAAGAACATACCTTCAGTGAGATAACTGAGGACGAGGAACAGGACATGAGTAGCTCAGCATCCAACCTTGTGCAAATGGGGTCTTTCATGCTGTCGTGCCTGTTGAGGGACCCTCGTATAAAAAGGCTGAAGGAGAACGACCTGTACTGGGTGTCCACACTACTAGACCCCCGGTATAAGCAGAAAGTGCCTGAAATGTTACCGAATTACGGCAAGTCGGAAATGATGCAGCATTTCCAAAATCAATTAAAAAGTATGCTTTACACAGCGTATAAGGGTGATGTCACAGCACAATGGGAATCTAACAGGGGAAGAGGTGAAAGTAATCCTCCTCCTCCCACGACCACGCCAGCAAGGACAGGACGCTTTACAGATGTGTTGTTGATGGAGGACATGCGGAGCTTTTTAAGTCCTACGCATCACCACAGCCCTTCGGGGTCCACCCTCAGAGAACGACTCGACCGACAGGTAGCAGACTACCTCGCCTTAACTGCAGATATTGACACTCTGAGGAGCGATGAACCCCTTGACTACTGGGTGTTCAGGCTTGACCTGTGGCCTGAGCTATCCCAATTTGCGATAGAGCTTCTGGCCTGCCCCGCTTCAAGTGTCCTGTCAGAAAGGACCTTCAGTGCAGCAGGAGGTATTGTCACTGAGAAGAGAAGTCGCCTAGGTCAAAAAAGTCTAGATTACCTCACCTTTATTAAGATGAATGAGGGATGGATCCCGAAGGGACTGACAGTGGGCGATACATTCAACTAAAAAAGGCCTGATGAGGGGGACGTTACACGGTGTCGTGGCTGCCGGCCCGCCGCGTGATATTTAAATCCCTAGCTCACCCCAGTACCTTGCCCTGTCGTGGTTTCCTGTTCCTGGTTCCTGAGAGTGCTTTATGATTGTGAATCTGATTTCCTGGTATCCTGATCTTGGCTTTTCCCTGGTTATTCTGAATTCTGGTTTCCCTGACTTGGCTTGTGTAAACGGTATTGTGTATTTTCTGGCTTCCTTTACCTCAGCTTTCCCTTTGACCATTCTCTGTCTCTAGCGTATTAGTCCGGCCATTCTAAGGTCCGGTTTACGCTCCTTTTATTTTCCTTTTCTTGCCTATGTATATGTTTACATAGTTTCTGCATGCTGGACCACACTAGTAGTCCTGACATTGGGATTAAACTGATAAGAATAGTACTACTTAACACACCACTCCTATCTGGTGGCACATTAGTTGCACGCGCAGTGCCCAAAATTTGAAGAAGGAGGACCGACCAAGCATCTTTTTCCATCTCCCGGTTCCTAAAATCTATGCCATATACACGTCCCCTGATAGGGGACGTAACAGGGATTAAACTGATAAGAATAGTACTACTTAACACACCACTCCTATCTGGTGGCACATTAGATTGCACGCGCAGTGCCTCAAATTTGAAGTAGGAGGACCGACCAAGCAGCTTTTTCCGTTTCCCGGTTCCTAAAATCGATGCCATATACACGTCCTCGATAGGGGACTTAACAGGGATTAAACTGATAGGAATTAGTACTACTTAACACACCTTATAATAACGCAGGGAGAGGCAACGCAGAGAGAGGAGTCTGAAGAAGAGGAGTCAGAGGAGGAAGGTGGCTTTGAGGAGGTGGAAGACCAAACACAGCAGGCTTCCCAGGGGGCTTGTTGTCACCTTTTGGGGACCTTTGGTGTTGTACGTGGCTGGGTGGAGGAAGAGACCTTCAATGACATCAGTGAGGACAAGGAACGGGACATGGCTAGCTTGGTATCCAACCTTGTGCAAATGGACTGTTTGCGGTTGTTTGCGGTGCGTTAAACGGGGAGGTTGGTCTGTCACTGTGAAGTGGGTGTAACCCTTACACTACCTGATTGATACAACATCATACCTGATGTTTTAAAGCACGTTATTCCAAACAATTTAGGAATGTTAGGTGATTTATGCCCTTTATGGATTAAAACCAGACTCTGCATCAACTATGTAATTTTCCATGGGAGTTTTGCCATGGATCTCCCTCCGGCATGCCACAGTCCAGGTGTTAGTCCCCTTGAAACAACTTTTCCATCACTATTGTGGCCAGAAAGAGTCCCTCTGGGTTTTAAAATTCGCCTGCCTATTGAAGTCTATGGCGGTTCGCCCGTTCACCGTTCGCGAACCGAAAATTTTATATTCGCGACATCACTATTTACAACCAGTAAGCCACTGGCCGAGAACAAGTTGGTAGGCCCCACCACCAGACTAACCTTCTTAGGTATTGACCAAGACTCAGCAGCCATGCAAGCTAGCCTGCCAACTGACAAAATTCAGAGAATCAAGGCAGAAGTTGAGTCATTCCTCAATAGAGGAATTACCTCCCGGAAGAACCTGCAATCACTCCTGGGTTCTCTGAACTTCGCCATGAAATGCATGGCCAAACAAGGCACTAAAACTGCCTGCATTCAACAAAACTTCTGCACTGTTTGAGATCTACCTTATAGTGGCAGCAGCAAAAGTCTGGGGCCATTTATGGGAAGGTAAATCTGTCAAGGGCATACAGACACTATAGTGGCTTGTGAAATTTTAAACAAAGGCAGGTCATCTTTCCTCATGAGTCTGGTCAGGAGACTCACATGGTTGGCAGCCACACAAAACTTTTATCTAAATTGTATACACGTACCAGGTCACCACAATACAGAAGCTGATGCACTGTCCCATTCAAATTTTCAGGTTTTTAGTCAACTACTCCCAACAGCAGAGGAACTACCACACAAGACACTGCCAATACTAATGGTGCACGGGAGAGCACTAGTACAAGCCACACTATCTGTGACACTCATACAACCAAGCTCTAACATTCTAGTTTCGATACTATGGTGGCATTCACCTATTTTTGCCACCTCAACCGAATACTCGCCCATAACACTATAAAACTCTATTTAACAGGGATACAGCATCATTTAAGCAACACATATCCCAGTAATAAAACTTTCATGTTGGCACACCCCATTAAAAATATTCTAAGAGGCATTCAATGTCTAGAAAACCCTAAACCTACCAAACGGCAACCCATAGATGCCGAAAAATTCAGGGCACTATCCGACATGCTAGACACCAAACCATTCGAAACCCACACAAACAATACGATCAAAACAGCGATATACCTGGCATTTTATGGGTTTTTGCGACCCAATGAACTCACCAAACATCAAAGACAAGTCAAACATGCTATGCATTTCACATCTAAACAAAATAGGAGATCACTACGCATTGTTATTATGACATTCCAAAACCAATCAAATGGGTCCACCCCTCGACATTCAATTATACCCAACCGATTAAGTGGTGCCCTGTACTAGTACTTAACAAATTCATGTCATCCATCACAGATCAACCAAAACAAGCTCCTCTCCTTAACTTACACGGTCACCCACTAACTACCTCCAAATTCATCAAGTGCTTAATTAAATATGTTATATGTCATAAGAATAGGGTGCGATCCCGCGGCATTCACCGGCCACTCATTTAGAATTGGAGCAGCAACCTCAGCCTCTAGCTAAAACGTACCGGTGCACATCATCAAAAAACTAGGCAGGTGGAAATCATCGGCATATAACCGTTACATACCTCAACCTGAGGAGGAGTTAATACAGGCATTTAAACAATTAGCTAAATAAGATCTCATTTGTAACAGAATGTATATGTATACGTATTAAAGCATGGTATTGATAATTCTCTTTTTGCCCTCTTCATTTACAGGCCTCCCCATACGTCGGTTTCTGCACACCACAACCAACTTAGCATATTATACTTTACGGTTATAAGATATAGGTCCACACATACATGGCTTTCTTCCCTGACCACAAGTACCATTTATGAGTTGAATCACTCTCCTTATTGCACAGTGTGTTTAATTTAGAATGTATCTCCTGTTCTGTTATTTTCCTGCTAGAGGTTGTAGCAGCTTCATGTGTGTGATTACAGTAAAACGAACAAAGCAGGATGGAATGTAAACAGAAAGTGCTCTGAAAATGAAAGCTTTTTTATTGAGATTGTGTGAGTCACATCCAGGCTAGGTCTTCATAAACAAAATTACTAAACTTCTAAATGGCAGAGAATTTAACAGTGACACTTCAGGGGTTTGATTTTTACAAAACAATTGCTACATTGAGCTAACGTTGTTTTAGTGCTTAGCATACCCATTAAGCAAATAAGTTACAAAAATAACCACAGGTAGACAAATTAATATGGCATTTTAAGTTTGAGGAAATATACAGAGTTGAAATAGCAGCTTCAGTGAACTATATCTCTCAATATAACTAAAACAGACATTAAGTGAGGCATCTTTTTTTCTATGTTAAAAGGATTCAATGGAAATGCATTAAAATTGAGATTATGATTGAGAGGTCAACTTGGTATTAACGATGCATAATTATTAATCCAAAACACACAGACTGATAAATTAGGAAAAATCATAAAGCTTTGTATATTTCCAATCCGTTAAAAAAAATATGTTCTAAGAGGTGGCTGAGGCTTGATATGGTAGCAGACCTGAAATCACTCTTTTCCTAATTATGTCATCTTGACAGCAATATCTGAAGGACATACTCCACATCTCACAGACCTGAATTTTGAAGTCCAATTTTCAATACCATTTTCTGTGACTGGAATATAACAGACATAGCCAAACTGTCAACGGCTCTTTAGATGGTGCAATGTGGCTTGCAAAACTTTTCAGGGATGGCGCTACCAAAAGGTGGCATAAACGGCCCAGGGAGTGCAGGATCCGGCTGACTGGTAAGAGGGGAGTGCACTGCACAGCCCTCCTCTACCGCTGGTCATTCCTTGTAGCGTGGCTGAGCCATGAACTGCAGTCGAGGAGCTTGTTTCCCTCTACCTGGTCTGACAGGAAGTGCATGCACTGTGAGCACTGAACTGCAACCTGTCAGACTGAGTGGAGGGAAACGAGCACCTCTAAAGCGGTCCGCAACTCGGCTACACTACATGTGGGATGTAAGCTGGCACATGTGGGGAAGGGAAGAAAAGACATTTTGGGGGTGGGGAGGAAATGAGACACATGGGGGAACTGGGAGAATGAGACACATGGGGAGGGCTGGGGTAATGAGAGACATGGGGGCTAGGGTAATGAGACACATGGGAGACTGGGGGATATAGACACATGGTGGACTGACACATACAGTCAAATGCACACAGTCTCACAGACATGATCACAGCATAACACACAGTCTCAGGCACATAGTCACACACACAGACACAGTTACAAGCACACAGTGACACATCTCTGTGACTCTGTTGTGTGTTTAAGCAGGCTATTAACAGAGCAGGAGATAAAAACATGTCTAAATTAAACACAATGTGTTATAAGGGAAGCTAAAAAATGTATAGAGTGTAGGGAGGATGTGTGAGTCTCAATCATGGGATGTGTGGCTAATGCTGCATAATAAAGCAATTTAACTCCTAAATTACATTGAATTGAGCAGTGACTGCAGGGACATGATCTATAACCGAAAACCACTT
The DNA here is from genome assembly GCA_933207985.1 of Pelobates cultripes. Taxonomy (NCBI): domain Eukaryota; kingdom Metazoa; phylum Chordata; class Amphibia; order Anura; family Pelobatidae; genus Pelobates; species Pelobates cultripes. The sequence continues at coordinate 112,324,507 of OW240915.1, forward strand.
AATTCAGCTATTTTGGTTCTTTCTGTGACCATTTAAGCATAATGTTGTAGTGTACAGTCACTTTCAGGCAATCCTTGTAGGTAACTTAACTTTCTCTTCTTCATCAAATATTCAGTGCTCGATGATGTACTTACAGTATTCATATTTTTACAGACCTTTTCAATGAATCTACACTGAAGAGTCTTCTTCATCTTATTATAAAGATCACAGTTCTTATTTTCTAGTTTGCTGGGCTAAATAGTACTCTGGAATTCTCTGAATATACCATTTATAACAGTTCATGTAACTTCCGTGTATGCTTTATTAATCATAGTAATTTTCTTTGGCATGTGACACATTTGACACTGCTGAAAAATCATGTCTAGCCGTCTCATTGGGCTTCACCCTTCTTTTTTTAACTATTGATCAGTTGTTGACTATTTTTGGCTCTTTTATACTCCCATAATACATTATACATTTACTCTTAACTGTTAAGCTGGTGCTGCAAAATCAAGGTGTAATACAATAAATGTATGTTCTGAATGTGAATTCTGTTTGTATATCTGTCTTAGCATACAATGTACTTAAACGTGTATATCCTTCATTCAACTGCACATGCAAACAAAAAAATTCTGTTCTTGTAACTTAATTGTATGGTTATTTATTTTTTAATTTATAAAATATAATTATAAAATAAATAAGGTATTAGTAATACAAAACATACACATGCAAAATGTGTTGAAAATTTGTTGAAACTCAATTTTGTGCAGTATGAGTGTAAATAGAAGTAACTTAATAGTAGAGGGTTATAACAGACAAGCAGCCATAACATTTAAAGAGAGATCAACCTTGTTTATACTAGAGTGTAAACATGTCTTAAAAATGTTAAAAGGTAAGGTTTTTAAATAATGGGATACAGTACTCACCAGAACCACTAAAGCTCAATATAATGGTTCTGGTGTCTATAGCATGTCCCTGCAGGCTGAGCAATGAAAATGTTTATATTGCTGCCTAGTAATACCTCTAGTGACAGTAACTCAGACGACCACTAGCGTTGCTTCCTATTTCAGTTCTGCATTGTGCTCAGCACCTACATTCAGCGTCTCCACGCTGTACATGGAGACGCTGTACGTCCCCATAAAGATGCATTGAGTCAATGCATTACTATGAGGAGAAGCTGAATGGCACAGCGTGACATTTTGCCTGGCATGCGCAATAGCCTGAAAGCATTGGATTGACTGAGATCAGGGCCGGCCTTAGGCCTTTAGATGCGCTGTGTGAAAAATCTTCAAAGCCCCTCCCCCCCCGTCATCCGTGTATGATGTAATGTTTGTGTTGTATGTGATAGGTGTGATGACTATGTGTGATATCCGTAATGGGTGTATTAACTGTGTGTGATATGCGTGTATTGGCTGTATGTGATATTTGTGCTGGGTTTATTGGCTGTGTGTGATGGGTATTTAATTCAGATAAAATGATGCATTTAGGCCTGTGTGTGAATGCAGGTGTATATTTTTACAGAGTTATGTGAACTTGGTCCCACAGTCAGATGCACACAGTTATACATATACACTGTCAAAGACACCACATGCACATAGTCGCGGGCAGATAATCACATACACAGGATCAGGCATAAACACACAGGTACAGGCAGTAACACACATACACAGTTACAGGTAGATAAACACACTCACACACAATTACAGGCAGACAGCCACACACACACACACAGACAGACAGCCACACATACAGTCTTACACACACATACTTACATGCAGACAGTCACACTCACACACACGCAGCCACACACACATACACACATAGGCAGACAGTCACACACACACAGGCAGACAGTCACACACACAGAGGCAGGCGGCCATACACACAGAGGCAGGCAGCCAAACACACACAGGCAGACAGCCACACAAACACACAGAGGCAGACAGCCACACAGAGGCAGGCAGTCACACACACACTGAGGCAGACAGTCACACACAGAGGCAGACGGCCATACACAGAGGCAGGCGGCCATACACACACAGGCGACACAAACACACACACAGGCAGCGTCACACACACACAGAGGCAGGTGGCCATACACACAGAGGCAGATGGCCACACACACACAGGCAGACAACCCGCCCCCCCACACACACACTGGCAGACAGCCCCCCACACACACAGGCAGACAGCCAACCCCAACATACACACAGGCAGACAGTCACACACACACACACACACAGGCAGACAGTCACACACACAGAGGCAGGTGGCCATACACACAGAGGCAGGCAGCCATACAAACACAGGCAGACAGCCACACAAACACACAGAGGCAGACAGCCACACAGAGGCAGGCAGTCACACACACACTGAGGCAGACAGTCACACACAGAGGCAGGCGGCCATACACACACAGGCAGACAGCCACACAAACACACACACAGGCAGCCACACACACACACACACACACAGGCAGACAGTCACACACACACACAGGCAGACAGTCACACACACACAGAGGCAGGCGGCCATACACACAGAGGCAGGTGGCCACACACACAGGCAACAACCCCACACACACACACACTGGCAGACAGCCCCCCCACACACACACAGGCAGACAGCCCCCCCAACACACACAGGCAGACAGTCACACACACAGACTCTGGCAGACAGTCACATACACAGACACAGGCAGACTGTTCATTCTGAGGAGTTGAGGCAGTGCAGGAACTTCCTGCTTTCCCTGCAGCAGTTAACTGGCACTTTTAGCTCTGTCCCCGCTGTCAGTTTAGCTCCAGCTCCGCTGCATGGTAAGCTCCGCCCCCGCCGCAATGTTTTTTTTTTAAATTTATAATAATCCCAGCAGGCCATTTGTAAACTGTGCGGCTGCATGGCGCCCCCTGTTCCATGGTGCCCTGTTCGGCCGCACAGCTCGCACACCCCCTGAGGCCGGCCCTGACTGATATCGTCAAGATTGATGGTCTCAGCCATGGAGGTGGAGCCAGGTGAGGTGAGGCGAGACAAGCACATCAATGGAGCAAAGGTAAGTTTAAAAACCTTTTAACACCATTTACTCCAAGCCGGGAATATAGACAGCTCCTCCGGCACTAAAATGTTAGGAATATGTGTTAGTGTTATGTTTAACTGTTTTTACATGATGTATCACTGACACGACTGTACCTGTATATATACTGCAGAATAGGAATACTGCTCCAGATATTAAGAGTGCTGAGTTACAATTTATATACATATAGGCTAGATAGTTTTTTTATCTTCACTCATGCAGAGTAGACGTCCTGTGACTGGAACATGTTTGAGCAGTATGTCAGTGGATGGGAAGTAATCTTTGCAGTATGTGATTACAATAAACATTTCTATATTAGGAGACCAGTAAGCAGTGATCTGAAAAAGTAAGCACATAGAAGACAAAGGGATCCGATCGTGTAAATCTTTAATACAACCAACTTTAAAAAGTACAAACGGTCTCACAAAAAGGTGTTTATGAATTAGTACTATATAATGGACCTCATAACCAGAAGAAGTGTTTGTAGTATCGATATAAGAGCGTTCTCACTTGGGAGCCCTCAGCTGTTCATGGTTCCGCATTGTTTATGTAGTTTCCACCCATTGTCAAGAACTCTTCCTCCTTGTTCTGCATGTTTTGAGAGGTAAACTCACTTCATCAGGATTCTGCAAAACGTGCACAGCAATTCCTGTAACTTCATTTACTGTAGATAACAAAAAATATTATGTATTTTCACCATGCAGAGAAGGAGCATTTTTATTACACCCCCAAAAAGAAAAACCCCAACAGGATGAATGAATAAATGAAATATTAAATTGTGAATTTTTATAATTGTATTAAATGAAAAGTTATACACAACATTTATGCACAAATTTATGTTTTTGTCCTATGTTTGACTGAAACAACACTTCTTTCTTTTATTTCCAGAATGGATGATTTTTTTTTAAATGTAATAAATGACAAATGTTATTTTAAAATGCAAATGTAAAAAAAAATTTTCTTAACATTTTCAGATCAGATTCAGCAATTCTTTATAATGACCGATCTGTACTTGAAAATCATCACGTCAGTGCAGCATATCGCCTTCTGCAGGATGATGAGGAGATGAACATACTATATAACCTCTCAAAGGATGATTGGAGGTAAGATGGTATATAGCTCAACAATAATATGGCTATATTGATGCCATTCAATTAGAAACATTTTACAAATATCACTGAAAAAATATTACAAATATTACTGTAATATATTGATGCCTTTAAATTAGAAAAATATTACATATATTACTGTAATAGCGATATATTAATAATATCAAACATACAAGATCCAGGGCACTCGCTTATTCACTAAACGGCAATATATGAATATATATATATCAAAAGTTCATGTCGATGTTGGAAAGAAGAATAACATTAGATACATTCAAAATATCAATATACCAAAGAGAATTTAATATCTTACTTTTATATTATTGAAAGAATGTCTGCACAGAGAATAGGTATATTATAGTATACACTAAAATAATAAAACAAAATAAAAAAGTTAAGTCCTACGCTAACAATTTACCTTGTTGATGAGAAAGAAAGTAGCATTCTTATTAACCCAAGTCCAAATATATATATGACGAAATAAAATATAAAAAGGCTTTTATAATATAAAATGAAACAAATGGAATGTATGGTCTGATTATTAAGTAGGCTATTTAATTATCTACTCAATATGTGAAAACCTGCTGGCCCAGTGTTAATTATACATTTTATATTCTCAAGTATCCATAAAATGTAATATGTTTAATAACACAGGAAAGCATCGTATTGCATTTCCTTAGTCAAGTGAATTAGGTGCAATATTTTAAACATCCAAGCTATGCTTGTACAGCACCTCATGATGTAATGGCAGTTCCGGTTCCACAATAGAAAATAAGCATAAATGTAATCAGTGCCAAGTACATTTCTAGAGACAGATTTCCAGCCTGAAGGAAGTGCACAATTTGGGATCACTATGCAAAACAGGTAGCTTGATAATTTGACAGATGCTGTTAGATTGATGCCTGCAGAAAGCACCACAGAGCACAAATCAGGATGTAAAAGAAGTCTTTCTAAAAAATAATTTGTATTCATATCTGAACTATTGTGGCCAGCATGTTCTCCCAGCAATCATAGGGATATGGAATGTTTAGTTTAAAATTAAGTTAAATGTAAAAGAAATAACTGAATTTGAAATTGCTACTGTAAAATCTATTAACACTAAAATGCAAGCAGATCAACCTTTAAAGGACCACTCTAGGCACCCAGACCACTTCAGCTTAATGAAGTGGTCTGGGTGTCAGTTCCAGCTAGGATTGACCCATTTTTTTATAAACATAGCAGTTTCAGAGAAACTGCTATGTTTATAAATGGGTTAATCCTTCCTCCAATTCCTCTAGCGGCTGTCTCATTGACAGCCGCTAGAGGCGCTTGCGTGATTCTCACTGTGAAAATCACAGTGAGAGCACGCAAGCGTCCATAGGAAAGCATTCTAAATGCTTTCCTATGAGACCGGCTGAATGCGCGCGCAGCTCTTGCCGCGCGTGCGCATTCAGCCGAATGGGAGGAATGGAGGAGGATCGGAGGAGGAGAGCTCCCCGCCCGGCGCTGGAAAAAGGTAAGTTTAACCCCTTTCCTCTCCCCAGAGCCGGGCTGGAGGGGGACCCTGAGGGTGGGGGCACCCTCAGGGCACTATAGTGCCAGGAAAAAGAGTATGTTTTCCTGGCACTATAGTGGTCCTTTAATAATCAACTATGATGCAACATCAAATTCATGATTATTTGCTAAAGTGAGAATTCTTGAGAAATTAAATGTCAAGTGAATGTAACATTTAGGCCAGCAGAAAAAAATTGAACATGAATCTGTCATGGCAATTTTTTTTTCAGTTTGACAATTTTGTAATACAATTTTTAAGGGACACTATAGGCACACATCTCATTAAATTGGTCAGGGTTCAATGTCTTTGTCCCCCTTATCCCTGCAATGTAAAACATTGCAGTTTCTGAGAAACCACAATGTTTTTATTGCAGTGCTAAGACTGCCTCTAGTGGCTTTCTACCAGACAGCCACTAGAGGCACTTTCTGCTGTTTCATGGAGTTTGACTCCGTGAAAGTCATAGGAAAGTATTAATTCAATGCTTTCCTATGGGGAAGGCTCTATAATGCGCGCTCATTGCTCACCATGTTTGTGCATAAGGTCTCACCTTGATTGGAGATGGAACCAGTACCAAGGGACCTTGGCAGTGGAGTCATGTGAGTTATTTACCCCTACTTGTAGCAGGGTGCAAGAGAAGTAGGGGGCAGAGGACCAACTTTGTATTCATAACACTATAGTGTTCATAGTTAGTTACATATCTAAAAAGAGAGAGCTGAGCATAATACAGAGATGCTCATACAATAAAAAAGCTGGGCACAACTTAAAGATAGATTCCTATAAATACATAGAGCTGAGCACAATACAGATAACCATACCACAAACACAGCTTAGACTGGACAAGTCATTACAAGTTGCCTTTTCAGCTGAATTTGGGGAAACCACTGGAAGCATTCATTGTGTTGCACCATTAAGGCTGTAACTGGGTATATTGGGGGAGAGAAAAAGACAATTACATTTGGCAGGGGCCAGGAGCTACAATTGCTGTGCTTTCCCTGTGATTTTACTTCTATGCTTTGGGTCATTGTCCTGTTGCAACACCCATCTTCTGTTGAGCTTCAGCTGGTGCTGTTGTTTTTAAGATTTCTCTCCCTTAGGAACTGTAACCCTACCCCCCGATGACATGATCCAATTATGGCCCTTGTATAGAAAGACCAATAGCATGCCACCACTCAGCTGTCTCTGCTGCCTAAATGGCAACTCAATGGAGATTCCTAAAATCCCTTCTTAAAGGACACTAGGCATGTGCAAAACCTGATGAAACAGGGTAGTTCTCAAACCTGAAAAGAGAGCAAGGAACACAACGTTCCAAGTCCCTGTATAGCCGCCGCACCCACCACCTCAAAACCTCCCCAAAAGGGGGGCAGTGGCTGCAGGGGTCACGCAGAGACCAACGTACCAGTATGAGACTCCAGCTGTCTCAGAGGGGCTTAACCCCAAATATAAACACAAGAACAAAGAAATATGCAGACCGTCTCAATTATATGAATGAAACTTACTGCATTGACTGGAAAAATATATCTATGTATAGCGCGATGTTCCAAATATAGAACCTGGCTATTAGAAATAATATGGTCAGAGACCCTAATTAAACAAAGTATATACAAGTGAACCTACAATCCTATGCCAGCCCAGGGTAGTATAGATCAAGAGGTAGTAAAAAAGATAACCTCACTCCCCCTTATAATTAAGCTTTATTGTGATCTGCTATAGGGATAGGAGTATACAGTAGCTAAGTCTCTATAATCCATGCATCCTAGGAAGTATCCTGGTCACACTAGAAACATATTAAGAAAAACAGAGAGAGATAAGGACTGAAAATAGAAGTAAAAAAATCAGTCAAAACAGACTGATAATTAGCATTAATAAAGCCTCTCTCCCTGTAAAGCTAGCTAGATAGGCATAGGAAAGAAAAGAAGAAAACGATATAAAATAAAGTTAAATTAAATGGTGATCATGGTGCTCCAAACACCAGTGCCCAGTGCAGAAAAAGCGCCCAACGTACGTTTCGGTGCAGAGAGATGCACCTTCGCATCTCTCTGCACCGAAACGTACGTTGGGCGCTTTTTCTGCACTGGGCACTGGTGTTTGGAGCACCATGATCACCATTTAATTTAACTTTATTTTATATCGTTTTCTTCTTTTCTTTCCTATGCCTATCTAGCTAGCTTTACAGGGAGAGAGGCTTTATTAATGCTAATTATCAGTCTGTTTTTGACTGATTTTTTTACTTCTATTTTCAGTCCTTATCTCTCTCTGTTTTTCTTAATATGTTTCTAGTGTGACCAGGATACTTCCTAGGATGCATGGATTATAGAGACTTAGCTACTGTATACTCCTATCCCTATAGCAGATCACAATAAAGCTTAATTATAAGGGGGAGTGAGGTTATCTTTTTTACTACCTCTTGATCTATACTACCCTGGGCTGGCATAGGATTGTAGGTTCACTTGTATATACTTTGTTTAATTAGGGTCTCTGACCATATTATTTCTAATAACCAGGTTCTATATTTGGAACATCGCGCTATACATAGATATATTTTTTCCAGTCAATGCAGTAAGTTTCATTCATATAATTGAGACGGTCTGCATATTTCTTTGTTCTTGTAGTTCTCAAACCTGTCCCATTTTCTACATGCCTAGATGCTCTCAAGTAAGCTTTTCCAAAAGGCTAACAATACAATGAGGGGTTGTTGTACTGCAGAACTAAAACCTATTAAATCATTACAGAGACACTATTTCCCCTATTATTTTAGGCTTACTACCTTCCAGAAAAAAAATCTTAGTTTTTCTAATATACTTTAAATATATCTCCCTCCTCCCACCCCCCACACACATCAGAACTGGTGGGGCAATGCTACATATAGATGAGCCTCCACTAGGTATAGATGAAAGAGAATTCCTTCATTTGCTTCAACGCATGAGGTGAGTTACTCGAGCAAAAGTATAATGCTAAAGTTGCTTTCTTAGTCAAAAAAAAGGCAAGAATGAAAACTAACTAACTAACTTAGAGAGATTATTAATTAACATATGGCTTAACATGTAATTAGTGTCATATATACATAATTAATAGGTATTGAGAGCAAGAGTAGAATATGCTGGTAACATGGTCACCTCTGCATTGGGACACTACATATTGCTTACTTACCTGCTACTATTGAAAAAAAGAGGTTGAAATAAAATATTACTAGATAGAGTAACAGGACAGGAAATTGTTTCTCTCGAAGAGTACACAGGTGACTATAATAAATACGTTGGCTATTGGGAATTGAATAACAATAGCCTACAATAAACCAGAAAAAAAAAAGGCTTAACTAAGTATGGTACAACAGTACAGAGAACGGTTGATAGCTACTCTAGTTATCAACCAAGGTAATAAAGACTATAAATAAATAGCAGTTTGGTAAGAAATAAATTGCATCCAACTGTAGAAAATGAATTGTTATTCTAAAGCAAACATGTCAAACTCAAAGGTTTACACAGGCCAAATAAACAAGGTTTAAGTTTAAGTGGCTCGCAAAAAAACAAAAACTTCAGTTTTCAAAGAAACGTAGATTTATTTAGAAAAGTACAGTATGAAAAAAGTTGCGTGACACTGGATGTCTTCACGCTCGTAGGGCTTCAAAGTAAACAAAAGAGCAAATTTATTATGCATTTGCATATAACCAATGTTTCAGTCCAACTACCTTGACATATTAAGAAAGGTTTTGTAATAGGACTGAAATGGTGAATGTATGCTTTTGCACAGCTGTAAAAAACAAAAACAAATGACATTATTTTGTTGATTTTGAAGTCCTATGAGTGTGTTCTTCACTTTGCCTGAGATAATCAAACTTGCTGATCTCAGCCAATCCAATGCTTTCCCCTAGGAAAGCATTGGAAGGCTATTGTGCAGGTGTGGCAAAAAGCTGCGCGGCCAGTCAGCATCTCCATGGGGAGCATTCAGCGCCTCCATGCAGCCCCCAATCTAATACACTGCTCCTCCACCCAATCTAATACACTGCCCCTTAATCTAATACACTGCCCCTCTTCCCTCCACTCTAACTGAATACACTGCCCCCTTCATCCCCCAATTTAACACACTGCCCAACCTCCCACCACTCTAATACACTGCCCCCTCCCACCAGTCTAATACACTGCCCGTCCTTTCACCACTCTAATACACTGCCACTTCTTCCCCCAATTTAATACGCTGCCCCCTCCCTCTCCCAAGTTAATACACTGCCCCCCCAATTTAACACACTGACCCCCTACCACCACTCTAAAACTGCCTCCCTCCCCCAAATTAATACACTGCCCCCCAATTAAACACATTGCCCCCCCTCCCACTACTCTAATACATAGAAACATAGAAACATAGAATGTGACAGCAGATAAGAACCATTCGGCCCATCTAGTCTGCCCAATTTTCTAAATACTTTCATTAGTCCCTGGCCTTATCTTATAGTTAGGATAGCCTTATGTCTATCTCACGCATTAATAAATTCCTTTACTGTGTTAACCTCTACCTCTTCAGCTGGAAGGCTATTCCATGCATCCACTACCCTCTCAGTAAAGTAATACTTCCTGATATTATTTTTAAACATTTGTCCCTCTAATTTAAGTCTATGTCCTCTTGTTGTGGTAGTTTTTCTTCTTTTAAATATAGTCTCCTCCTTTATTGTATTGATTCCCTTTATGTATTTAAAGGTTTCTATCATATACCCCCTGTCTTGTCTTTCCTCCAAGCTCCATGTTAAGATGCTTTAACCTTTCCTGGTAAGTTTTATCCTGCAATCCATGAACCAGTTTAGTATCCCTTCTCTGAACTCTCTCTAAGGTATCAATATCCTTCTGAAGATACGGTCTCCAGTACTTCATACAATACTCCAAGTGAGGTCTCACCAGTGTTCTGTACAATGGCATGAGCACTTCCCTCTTTCTACTGCTAATACCTCTCCCTATACAACCAAGCATCCTGCTAGCATTTTCTGCTGCTCTATTACATTGTCTGCCTACCTTTAAGTCATCAGAAATAATCACCCCAAAATCCCGTACTCTGCCCTTGGGTTTTTACGTCCAAGATGCATTATCTTGCACTTATCCACATTAAATGTCAGTTGCTACAACTCTGACCATTTTTCTAGTTTACCTAAATAATTTGCCATTTGGCTTATCCCTCCTGGAACATCAACCCTGTTACATATCTAAGTATCATCAGCAAAAAGACATACCTTACCATCAAGACCTTCTGCAATATCACTAATAAAAATATTAAAAAGAATGGGTCCAAGTACAGATCCCTGAGGTACCCCACTTGTGACAAGCCCAAGCTTCGAATATACTCCATTGACCACAATCCTCTGTTGCCTGTCACTCAACCACTGCCCTACCTATTCAACAATATTGGAATCCAAACCTAAATATTGCAGTTTATTGATAAGCCTTCTATTTGCAACAGTGTCAAAAGCCTTACTGAAATCTAGGTAAGCAATGTCTACTGCACCACCCTGATCTATAATTTTAGTTACCCAATCAAAAAAATCAATAAGATTAGTTTGACATGATCTCCCTGAAGTAAACCCATGTTGTCTCTGATCTTGAAATCCATGTGTTTTTAGATGTTCAACAATCCTATCCTTTAAAATTAAAGGTTATTAAGGGATAATATTCAAGAATTCCTTGAGAAGAACATGGTTATCAGCAAAAATCACAATGGTTTTTTGAAGCACAGGTCATGTCAAACTAACTTGATTGCGTTCTACGAAGAAGTAAGTAGAAGTATAGATCAGGGTGTTGCCGTGGATGTGATCTATTTGGATTTTGCCAAGGCATTTGATACAGTTCCACACAATAGATTAGTGTTCAAACTCAAGGAAATCAGTCTAGATGAAAATGCTTGTTCTTGGGTAGAACATTGGCTTAAAAACAGAGTATAAAGAGTTGTCATTCATGGTAAATTTTCAAGCTGGACAGAGGTGGCAAGTGGTGTCCCTCAGGGGTCTGTTCTGGGACCCCTTCTATTAAACATGTTTATAAATGATCTTGAAGACAGCATTGAAAGTCATGTTTCAGTGTTTGCAGATGACACAAAACTTTGTAAAATAATACAATGTGAGAAAGATATTACTTTGTTGCAGAGGGATTTAGATAGACTGGGGGACTGGGCACTCAAATGGCAGATGAAATTTAATGTTGAAAAATGCAAAGTTATGCACTTCGGCGTAAAGAATACACAAGCAACGTATACCCTTAATGGAGGCGAATTAGGGATAACAACACATGAAAAGGACTTGGGAATTGTTATAGACAACAAACTATGCAACAATGTGCAATGTCAATCAGCAGTGGCCAAGGCCAGTAAGGTATTGTCATGCGTGAAAAAGGGCATTCATTCTCGGGACGAGAATATCATTTTGCCTCTTTATAAATCACTAGTAAGACCCCATATTGATTATGCTGTGCAATTTTGGGCACCTGTTCTAAAGAAGGATATTATGGCACTAGAAAAAGTGCAGAGGCAGGCTACAAAATTAATAAAAGGAATGGAACATATCAGCTATGATGAAAGGTTAACAAATGTAAACCTATTTAGTTTAGAAAAACATCGCCTGAGAGGGGATATGATGACATTATACAAATATATTCGGGGCCAATACAAACCATTGTGTGGAAATCTATTCACAAACCGGACTTTACATAGGACACGAGGCCATGCGTTTAGATTGGAAGAAAGAAGATTTTGTCTAAGGCAAAGGAAAGATTTTTTTACTGTAAGAACAATCAGGATGTGGAATTCTCTGCCTGAAGAAGTGGTTTTATCAGAGTCCATACAGATGTTCAAACAGCTACTAGATGCATACTTGCAAAAACAGTATATTCAAGGATATAATCCTTCAATGTAGGTTTTTTACTGACTGTGCTATTTTCTCTTCTGTGTATGATTTGGAAGCTCTTATAACTTGCTTAGCCTCTTTCTGCCTAATCTTATAGATTATTCTGTCTTCCTCACTCTGGGTTTTTTTATAATTACTAAATGCTAACTTTTTGTTTTTTTACTATTTTGGCCACATCTGCGGAGTACCACAGTGGTTTCTTGAATTGTTTTCTTTTACTGACAAACCTAATGCAATTTTCAGTTGCCTTCAGTAGTGCAACTTTTAAATAATCCCATTTCTCTTGGACTCCATTTAAATTGCTCCAGTCTGATAATGACTCCTTTACACATATTCTTATTTTAGAAAAGTCTGTTAATCTAAAATCTAAAACTTTTGTTTTTGTGTGGTGTGACTCAGTCACTGTTCTTATATTAAACCACACTGACTGATGATCACTGGATCCTAAACTATCACCTACAGTAATATCTGATACCAAATCTCCATTTGTTAACACTAAATCTAGTATGGCCTCTTTACGAGTTGGCTCCTCAATGACTTGTTTTAGAGACAATCCCAGTAGGGAAGTTTAGAATATGTGTGCTCCTGGCAGAAGCAGCTATTTTTGTTTTCCAATTCATATCAGGAAGATTAAAGTCACTCATGATGATAACTTCCCCCTTCATTGTCATTTTAGCTATATCCTCAACTAGTAGATTATCTAACTCTTCAATTTGTCCTGGGGGCCTATAAATCACACCTACACGAGTTACTGTATGATTACCAAATTCTAACGTAACCCAAATAGACTCCATGTTCGCCTCACTAACTTTTATTAGGCTAGATGTTATGCTATCCTTCACATACAGGGCCACCCCTCCCCCTTTCCTGCCTTCCCTGTCTTTTCTATATAAGGAGTACCCTGGTATTGCTATGTCCCAGTCATTTTTCTCATTATACCATGTCTCAGTAACAGCGACTAAATCTACACTATCAGTTGCCATTATTGCCACAAGTTCATGGATTTTATTCCCTAAACTGCGAGCATTTGTAGACATGACTCTAAGCTTATAATTTTTTAACACACTTCCTACAGGCACCTTCTGTCCTTGTTTTGGGGGACAATTGGATTGATGTTTTATCACACTTTTGCCCTCCACTCCTAGTTTAAATACATCCTAGCAAAACTTCTGAACTGCTCACTGAGAACATTTGTTCCCTTTTGAGAAAGACGCAAACCATCTTTTTTGTACAGTTTATTTCCATTCCAAATAGAGCTACCATGAGAAATAAAGCCAAATCCTTGCTCCCGACAACATTCACCAAGCCACAAATTAAAGTCCCTAATACGCATCCGCTTGTCGTTCTAAGTCTTATGCACAGGCAGAACTTCAGAGAATGACAGTGTGGAAGCAACCTGCCGTATATCATTGGCAAAAACACTAAAAACGTCCTTAACCTCTGAAACCTCATTGCAAGCCAAGTCATTTTTCCCTAGATGGACAAGTACATCCAATTCCCCTTCCTGCTTTGCTCGCTTAACAATATTACAGATACGTCTCCTGTCTCTGTGAGCAGTAGCTCCGGGAAGACACCTCACAAAACCACCATTGTCCATCTCCACACCTCTTATGATGGAATCCCCCAACAACAACTGCTTTCAATTAGGTCTCACCATAGTCTCCAAGCCTGTCTCCACAACACCACTAGCCTCAGTGCCTGAGCCTGTCTCCACAACACCACTAGCCTCAGTTCCTGAGCCTGTCTCCACAACACCACTAGCCTCAGTGCCTCTCACCACAACACCACTACCCTCAGTGCCTCTCTCCACAACATCACTACCCTCAGTGCCTCTCTCCACAAGACCATTACACTCTGAAAGTGCAGAAAATGAATTATGTAGAGAAACAGACTGTGCAATATGCCTTTTATCCAAAACTCTAAGTCTACCAGATCCTACAGTGATCCATCTGCCATTCCTAGGATGCCTATGCGGCAGTTGCTTTGCAGCAGTTCCAGCCTGAGTTTGCTTACCAGATAATTTACAAATCTCAGACTTCAAAAATACAATCTCCTGCCGCAAGATAGAGAACTGTCTACAGATTAGACAACAACCAAACCTCCAAAAAGTGGAACGTGAAACGAATGCATAGCAACTATTACACTGAACTAAGTCTGCCATTCCAATGAGGTGAATAATTTAAATCAAACGAATCTTAAGTTTTAATTATCCTCCCGAATACCTCAGATTACCTCCAGAATATCTCCAACCACAGACAGCAGCACTTAGATGAAGCAACCACTGCCTGCCTCTCCCAACTAATACACTGCCCACTACCTCACCCAATTTAATACACTTTCTCCTGCCTCCCCCAAATGAATACACTGCCCCTTCCTCCCTCCCTACCTCAAATTAATACACTGCCCCCTCCCTCAAATTAATACACTGCTCCTCACTTCCCCAGTTTAATACACTAGCCCCATCCCTCCCTCAATTAATATACTGCCCACCCGCCTCAATTTAACACACAGGAAGGTCCCCCACACCCCTATTCCCCTACCTTTAGATGAGCTGCCCGTCCTCCAGTTCCAGCTCAGCAGACATACAGCCACTGTGCCCTCTTGTGGCCATGGGAGGGAAGGCAAAAATCAGACAGGAAATATCTTTCCTGTCTTGCGGCTGGTCGCAGCTACAGCACAAAGTGACCTCAGAGCAGGCAGCTGCAAATATATTAATTGTGGGCCACAAGTTTGACATGCTTATTCTAAAGGAGCACTCACATTTAAAAAAAGTAATTTTTTACATTTGTATTAGTGTTTAGGTTGCTGGTTCCCACCATTGTTTTTTAACAAAGTATATGTTACAAAACATACTTTTATTGCAGTGCTGGGGCAGTTCTGGTAATGATATCATGAGGGTATTCCTGTTAAGGTGTCAGACTCACTTGTGGGTCACCCAGCATAGGGGAGTCACCCCTGTAATATATTCAATTATGTGCACCCACATATGGTATTTGAATACTATTGCCCCAAGAGAGGGCTTATATCTATGAAGGTGAACACTAGTAAGTGTAGGAGAGAGCTGAACACTTTTAACCAGCACCTATAATCCACAATCATGGAGTAAACACATCCTGGATGTCTATTTGTGCCTTCATTGTGCCGACACCTCAGGGAACAGTGATGTTTACATATAAGAAAACCTGCAGAGAAAAGCTATGCCAGTTTGTGGGAATCACGAACTGGCGAAACCAAGATGGCCGACGTGAATCTCGCGGTACGGCGAGATCCAAGATGGCCAATTTTCACGGGCAAATATGCCGTGCGGCCCGCGATCTTGGCCTGCTGGTATGGCAAAGTGCCCCCTCGCTCCCCTCACCCCCAGTACCCTTGCCTTGAAGCCCAGAACCCTTTGAGTAAAGAGGATAGTGACAGGGGGAACACAGGGCCAGCAGAAAACACAGATAAAGCAATATTAAACCAACATAAGGGGTAAAGCAGGGAAAAGGGGAGCAGGAGATAGATAACAATACACACATGTTCAAATAAAGTGCAAATAGCTATTACAATAAATGAACAGTGTGGAGCAAATTACTCTGACACTGTGCCTTGGCTGGAGCAGCAAAGAAAGAGGAAGTGATACAGGGGGAGGGGCCTTTTATACCCTGTTGCAATGTTTTTTTTCACTAAACTTTATTGTTAAATCTGTGCTGCTGGAGTTTTAGTAAAGAGAGTTTATGCAATATATGAAGCCTCCTGTCATGTTATAAAATTGCTATTTGCAGTGCAAAATTACTAAAGAAAGGATATATACATTATATTTATTTAACCAGGCCAGCCAATTGTAGCTCTAAATACATCCATCCATTCAACAAATCATAAAAAAACACAATACAGGAAAACTCACAGTGTCTTATTAACACCAGTACTTACTAAAATTAATTACTTGCTATGAATGCACAAACACACAACCATGGCAAAAATGTCACATAAAATACTGGCTACATATCAAAAATGCTCCCTTTAGTCATATATTGCAAGTTGAAAATAAACCTGCTACTTCTGCCCTTAAATCCAGAAAAATCCAGAAAAATCACATTCTTCAATTTATATTAAATGGCAGTTAGGTCTGGATTTGACTGTTTCATATTTAATTCTTTTTTTTTTCATTGAAAATGCATTATTAAAATATTCTTTGGTCCCCTCGGGAATTTATCTTAGTCAGAGTTAATCTACTGACTAACTTGCTCACACTGGGTTTGATATTTGAAAAGACTGAGCTTACCTCTCTCAGAATAGAGCTATCTGGAAGGGTTTTATGACACATATGGTTGGCAGTGGAAATGTCACTAATAATTAGCAAATGCAGAAGAAAAATAATGTCTTACACGTTCTTTTACTTTCTGCCTTATGACAACGCTAAAGGGAATTTCGTGCTCTGGTGATTGAGATGGTGTTAGCCACGGATATGTCCTGTCACTTCCAACAAATCAAAGCAATGAAGAATGCTTTACAGCAGCCAGAAGGGTAAGCAACCTTGTGATGTTGTGTGGTAAAATGGTTATATGAAAGCCTCGTGTTTTTTTCTTTATTATTCACATCAAAGATTTCTTGTAAGAACTAGAAGCTATCTCTAAAATTGTAGTATGTATGTTTCGAAATAGATTTGAAGGGCTGAGGAACTGCTTAGAAAATATATTTCCTGAATAATCATTAACACACATATCGAAGCATGCATATATCCTTATGTGTGTTTGTGTGTGTGTGTACTTCACATACAGGCAGGGGCAATCTTCAGAATGAAAACATAAATGTTTTATATATTTTTTTTTCCTAAACAGAAGCAGTTTTTTATGTTATTATATATATATATATATATATATATATATATATATATATATATATATACATATATATATATATATATATATATACATATATACACTGTTCAAAAAAATAAAGGGAACACAAAAATAACACATCCTAGATCTGAATGACTTAAATATTCTTCTGAAATACTTTGTTCTTTACAAAGCTAAATGTGCTGACAACAAAATCACATGAAAATGAAAAAATGGAAATCAAATTTTTCAACCCATGGGGGTCTGTATTTGGAGTCACACTCAAAATGAAAGTGGAAAAACACACTACAGGCTGTTCCAACGTTGATGTAATGCCCTTAAAACAATGAGGCTCAGTAGTGTGTGTGGCCTGCACATGCCTGTATGACCTCCCTACAACACCTGTGCATGCTCCTGATGAGGTGGCGGATGGTCTCCTGAGGGATCTCCTCCCAGACCTGGACTAAAGGATCTGCCAACTCCTGGACAGTCTGTGATGCAAAGTGACGTTGGTGGATGGAGCGAGACATGATGTCCCAGATGTGCTCAATTGGATTCAGGTCTGGGGAATGGGCAGGCCAGTCCATAGCATCAATGCCTTCATCTTGCAGGAACTGCTGACACACTCCAGCCACATGAGGTCTAGCATTGTCTTGCATTAGGAGGAACCCAGGGCCAACCGCACCAGCATATGGTCTCACAAGGGGTCTGAGGATCTCTTCTTGGTACCTAATGGCAGTCAGGCTACCTCTGGCAAGCACATGGAGGGCTGTGCGGCCCCCCAAAGAAATGCCACCCCACACCATTACTGACCCACTGCCAAACCGGTCATGCTGGAGGATGATGCAGGCAGCAGAACGTTCTCCATGGCATCTCCAGACTCTGTCACATCTGTCACATGTGCTCAGTGTGAACCTGCTTTCATCTGTGAAGAGCTCAGGGCGCCAGTGGCGAATTTGCCAATCTTGGTGTTCTCTGGCAAATGCCAAACGTCCTGCACGGTGTTGGGCTGTAAGCACAACCTCCACCTGTGGACATCGGGCCCTAATACCACCCTCATGGAGTCTGTTTCTAACCATTTGAGGAGACACATGCACATTTGTGGCCTGCTGGAGGTCATTTTGCAGGGTTCTGGCAGTGCTCCTCCTGTTCCTCCTTGCACAAAGGCAGAGGTAGCGATCCTGCTGCTGGGTTGTTGCCCTCCTATGGCCTCCTCCACGTCTCCTGATGTACTGATCTATCTCCTGGTAGCGCTTCCATGCCCTGGACACTACGCTGACAGACACAGCAAACCTTCTTGCCACAGCTCGCATTGATGTGCAATATTGGATGAGATGCACTACCTGAGCCACTTGTGTGGGTTGTAGACTCCATCTCATGCTACCACTAGAGTGAAAGCACCGCTAGCATTCAAAAGTGACCAAAACATCAGCCAGGAAGCATAGGAACTGAAAAGTGGTCTGTGGACACCACCTGCAGAACCACTCCTTTATTGGGAGTGTCTTGCTAATTGCCTATAATTTCCATCTGTTGTCTATCCCATTTGCACAACAGCATGTGAAATTGATTGTCAATCAGTGTTGCTTCCTAAGTGGACAGTTTGATTTCACAGAAGTGTGATTGACTTGGAGTTACATTGTGTTGTTTATGTGTTCCCTTTATTTTTTTGAGCAATATATATATATATATATATATATATATATATATATATATATATATATATATATATATATATATATATATATATATATATATATGTATATATATATACATATATATATATATATATGTTTGTTACAAGCTTCTATTCTAACTGAAATTCACCTTTATTGCCTGATTCTGTGAGGTTAGGTTAACATATGACAGGGGCACTTTTAGGAAGTGGCTGGAGTTTAGTGGGGTCCTGAAAAGTCATGGGTCTAATTTTGGCATGATTTCATTGTTAGCCCTAAGTCCCCTGTAGTACTGTGAGGAAGATAGCTTATCCAATTGAGTCACCTGCATTACTGAGAGAGAAAGAGAGCTTATCCAATTATATAAGTTGTGACAGTGCCACATTATTTTATCATAGGTAGAGTAAATTATACAGCACTGTGTGGATGTATTGCTGTGGGTGCAATGTTTTAATGCAGTGGGTTGAATAATTAATTAATAGAGTAGGGATTGAGTTTATAAAAATGGGCTAATATAACACTTAATTCATTCAAAGATTTGGTGTTGAAATATGATTTATAAAACACATTGGTGTTTAGGGTTAGACATAGGTCATGGTATGCAGCTGGTTTTAGGAAGGGTTTAATTCAATGTGGGAGGGGCCATAACATTTACACTCGGGTTGACACACATACAGGTACACACATTTATCCACCTCTAACGGATGATAACTTAAACATATGAAAAATGTCTGGAAAGTATCTGTGAATGTACACGTGTTTATGTATGGAGTATATTTGTGTGAATGTTTATTTATTTGTATATAATGCTGATGTTTGAATGCAGGGGATCTGTTTGTGTGTAGTGTTGGCATTTGAATGCAGGACTGTGTTGTGTACAGTTTTGGTGTTTGAATGCAGGATTGTGTTTTTGTGTAATATTGGTGATTGCATACAAATGTGTATTCACAAGTATATATGTACTGCCACACACCTACAGGGGCCGGTTGCCATATACAAAAACACATATACACTGTCACACAGATGCCTCTAGACATATATACACATATATATTATGAGAGATTGACAAAATAGACAGTAACGCTGACACATACTGTCATAGATGCAAAAATTCACACACCGATCCACATATACTGATACATACACTGACACACACAAACACTGATACACGTGCAAATACAAATACTGACACACATGTAGATACATATGCTGACACACAAATACAGACTGACACATATGCAGAAACATACACTATTTTTTTTTTTTTTTACACTAAGATAGTTTCCTAGCTTTGCAGGATGTGAAATATATCACATTGTTGCTATCTATTTTTATTTTTCTAATCAAACTAAATCTCATTAAAGGGACACTCTGGGCACCAATATAACTTTAGTGCATTAATATGCTGTATTTTTGCATACTCAAAAGGTTTTTGCATAAACAAAAATAAATGTTTTGCTTAATGCTGCACCATAAGCCTTCTTCTAGTCACGTCCCCATACTCCAGAAAAAATACTTTAATATCAAAGGTATGCACATGGCTTGAATTATCTGAACTCCAAATCAAGCATCATTAGATGTAGAGCCAAGAGAGAGATCGGGTATTGGTAATACTACCTGTTTGCAGTTTCTCTGACTGCCTGCAGGCAGATTGTGTATTAAAAACAGCTCACTCAATGCTGTTGGGCCTGAGTCTGTGTGCATACATTTAATAAGGAAGTAATTCTGGCATTAGAATTGGGAGTACTTCCCTAATAAGTTAAGGGAGTGTAAAAATAAGATGCTAAATAGTGCTCAACTGAATCAGGATTCACCAGTTCAATATACAAAACTAGATAAACGGAACACTAATAGTGGGATGACCAGGAGCTACTACTTAAGATATAGAAAAATAAAAAATAATAATATAATATGCTAGATTGCTAGAATACCAGGGAGGGGGGTCTAATACAGAATGTGATAAAAATATTAAAACAGGTAATACAGGAAATAGTAAAATACCAACAAAGATACTGTAGAAAACACACACACACACAAAAAAGAGGTATAGAAAAAAGGTAGATAAGAAAATATTACTAAATACGTATTCAAGTCCAACTTCTTGAATAAACAAAAAAGTCCCACAAAAGTCGAAATAGAGTACGAAATATAGCAAACCAAGATTAGGTGCTGTTGTGGAATATAAGGCTGCAACAGCTAAGGAGCCAAGGGAAGAATGGTTGCTGTACACAAACTTTGCTGAAATATTATAGAACTTAAAATGGAATTTAACAGGTAAGTACATAAAACCTGTGATCTAGTCAATTACAGAAAATTACCATGTGTAATTATATCAATATCCATTAGGTGTCCTTAGTGTACCTTCAATGTGCACTGGATGGCTGGATAACTTTTAGAAGAATGATCAAATGTAGAAACAAAAGTATCCAATTGGTGGCCTCAGGTTACCTAAAAACATAACATGCAGTCCATAGTACTTTTTGTATGATTGCATTTTAAGTACAGTTCTATATTATTTCAGAAAACAAGTTTGAGCACAGCAACCATTATGCCCTTGACTGCTTAGCTTTTGCAACCATAAAGGCTATGTTTTGGACGCTATTTGGACTTTAAAGGGAGTTTAAAGAAGGTGCACTCAAATACATATTTAATTATATTTTCTTATCCACCTTATTTCTATATCTCAATTCAATGTTAAAAAAAAATGACTGTTTTGTACAGTCTGTTTTTTGGTATCTTAATATTTTACTATGTTATCTGTTTTTATATTTTTATCACATACTATATTAATGTCTCCCCTTCCTCCTTCTCCCCCTATGCACAATATACTATTACATTTCCTCTGTATCCTAAAAAGTAGTTTCTGGACATCCCATTCTTATGCTGCAACATTCTGCAAAACATTATTTTCTGCACAGAAACTAAAAAGATTTGTTCATGAAAAAAAAAAAGCACAATAACGAGGCATTAATGTTGCATTGGTGTTAGGAGGAACCCTTTAACATCTAGTTTTTAGCAAGCTGTTAGCATGTGCCTTTTAACATAAGGTGACTGTTTCACTTTAATAGCCACAGTTTAGTATTTAATAGACTATTATCACAGAATAACTACTGTATTTTCTGCTCACTAGCATTAACTTGCCCAGTCATTTGAATTTACAGGATTGACAAGCCGAAAGCCTTATCCCTATTGTTGCATACAGCAGACATAAGCCATCCAGCAAAGAACTGGGACCTCCATCATCGGTGGACAATGTCACTTCTAGAAGAGTTCTTCAGACAGGTACTGGAAGAGATGCATGCTATTACATTCATTTTATTAAAGACACACTCCAAGCACCATTACACCTACAGCGTTCTGTATAGGATATGGTGCCAGGGTGTCCTGGCACCCTTTTAGTTTAAGCATACAAAAGATGTGTGCACTCCTTGACACCTTACCCCTGGGACTGTCAGGGGCCAATCATCTCTTTCTCTGGATCTTGAAAGTCCAGGGAAGAAGTTTCCATTAACTCCCCTGAGTTAAGCCCTGCAGTTCAGGGTCAGCTTTCTGACTGAGGGTGCCAGCTGAGTGCTTTCAGTCAATTAGTTAAGCACTACTGGGCTAGCTCAGAGTAGAGGTTCTGGTTACACAAAATGAGGTTACCAGGATGAGGTTACCAGCATTTCCAGGGAAGGTGTCAAACCATTCACAAACAGTTTGACTACTTACAATGGGAGGGCGTCTAGTCACTCCTGGCACTATAACCACTACAGCATGCTGACACTTACAATGTAAAGTACATACTTGAAAATGAGAGAAACCTCAATGTGTCCCTCCGGGTAAAATATTTTATAAAATATTTTATAAAGAAAGAAAGTTCATTATTAACAGGATCATGTAAAAAATTGAACCATGGCCAGCAACTTTAAATAGACAGTATATTTTGCTCTTAGAATTTTATGTAGTTCCTGGAATTTTCTCATAGCATCATATCATTGTTTTGCATAAAACAATAATTGCTCTCTATACTAGGCAAACTCTTTCTGAAGTCACACACAGAAGAAAGTTAGATTTAACTAAAGTTTCTAGCACAAAACATATATTCAATAAAATACAGTAATGGGAATGTAGATATTTGAAGTTGGTCTCAAACTATAACTTTGTTAAAACATTAAAAGTTATTTGGGGGGTGCAAGACAGATGGGATCTCCCAGTACTCTTAGATATATTATATATAAGCCCCCTGGATCCACAATCGAGATCTCTGTGTTCTCAGTGCCAAACTCTGGCCAAAAGATATCCACCTAGATAGAGTGCACTCAGGGGACAGAATGTGTCTTCAAAATGCACTCCTATATTGTGCCGTCATATGTGAATTACAGGAAAGTCAATGTTTCAGTCCTCTCAAAGGACATTTGGCAAAAACATTTGGTTAAAAAAATTCACAAAAACCTTAAAAAAAAGTCCAGTGAAATGACAAAAACATTGCTTATAGTAAATGAAAATAGCAGAGTCAAGAAATGAGCAAAGGTCAGAGGATTCAGAAATAAACAAAAACGTAAGGCCAGTCCGGGTCTAGAAGTAGAGAGATCATGATAGTTAAACAAGCTGGGATGGTTTAGCAGAGAATGCATTGAACAAAGAATGGGCTATTGGGAATCACAGAGGGCAGGAACACAGAGTTTTAAGAAGGCTGCATGCCCAGAATGTACGTGTGTATCAATTCTGAAATGTCACAGGGCTGATGGAAAATTGATGCTATAACGTCTTATTAGAAGAGGATGAAGGAGAGTGGCATTGTCCATCAAAGCTGAAATTTTTCATTTTGTTTTGAAAATATGGAGCTTCTGATAGACTAAAAGCATCAGCAAATGCTCACATTATCTGGTGCCAAGTCCAAGGCTTCCTATTTGAAGCCTCAGACTTAAACGGAAATTGCTTGGTAGAGCTGATGGGCACCGGACTAAATATTCTGTGAATAAACCATTCTTAAAGATTTAACCAATGAAGGTAAGCTGACACCAGAGAGCTCCTTGCATCATTACAACTTCATTCTGATTAAGTTGTTAAGGTGCCTGGAGTGTTCTTTTATTTATTTATTTATTAATTTATTAATTTATTTATTTATTTTTCATGCTTCCCTCCATGTACAGTGAAAGTTACTTCTATGGTAATATTTATAAAGACACAAAGCCCACATGATATTACACATCTTCAAATAACACCTTTCAATTCTATGTTGGCTGTGCATTTGGTTTGAGTATGATTAGAAAGGAATTGATATATACATGATTTTCAACCACTATCTAAAGTGAAACATAAAAGAAAAAAACTGTAAAGCAATTTATTTAGCTTGTCTCTAACAGATAGTACAATAGTATTAATTATAGTAACATGCTATATATTTTTGTAAAATATCTTAAGATTTTTTTTAGATTGCCAGATTGACCTTGGATTTTGACCTATGACACGTCACGATATACAATGTAGAAAGATAAACTTCAGAGAACAAGAACCACAGAGTAATATTATTTTATTTTTGTACATGCTGTGCAAGAAGTGCAGTACATATTATTCAGCCTTCATGAATCTAACCTCATGAATATATTCTTCATGTAGAGCCATTTCTGTTTTCAGTACATTCTGTTCATATGAACATATTTGTCTGTCCCATGGGTGTTCTATAAGGAGGACACAGTGCATTGGCAGTAGAGGTTGAAATAGTATCAGTGGGTGATGAAAAGGCATTCATGGCAGTTTGCATAGAACTGTTGTAAAGAGAGTAAAGTTAAATAAAAAAGCTATTATTTTTGCACTTAAAGGGCTATTCACTAAACTGTGAATTGCCAGGCATCCACCAGGGATTTTCAAAATAGCTGAAAAGATTATCCAGCTATGTTTCCAGTTCAATTATTTTGCCCTAAAATGTGAAATTCCCTGGTTAATTCCAACAATTGAAGTATTAGTAAATCATTCTGTAATAGTTGCAAGGTCGTACATAGCAAACTAAATACAAAGCAATCCAATAACTCCATGAAAATTAATAGGTATGTCAGAATATGCATTTTTATGTATAATAAGTAGTAAGATTTGTAATAAACTTTAAATCCCCATTTTTTATAAATAAGATAAATTAAAATAAATGGGTTTATCAACTAATTGTCATAAATAAACAAACAAATAGGAAACAATGTATCTTATTAACCCCTTAAGTGTCATTGGTGGAATTATTCTGTCATAATTTGCCTCAGGGTTGGTCTTAGGGGTGTGCGAGCTGTACTGCCTGTGACAGAACCATCTGTCTGCTGGATTTTTTGCCCGTTCGTCTGTTTGTCCCCGTTCGTATGAATGGCTGGTTTCTATAGCCCAGCCATTCGAATGACTCTTTTTCCCGAACAAAACCGCCGAACGAACGGCCACCCAAGTGAGGAGTGTGCTGCAGGTTAACGAAGTGATCACCATTATAGCGTTGTGGTTAACCGCAGACACTTCTCAATTAAACCGAACTCAGGGTGGTCGTCGTTCGTATGTCGACCACGAGGCAGCGGCCATTTTAAATCATGCGAACGCTCAGCGGTGTTTGGCTCTATTTCTATGGAACGGAAAACGGACACTTTTTCTGTCGAACACCGCTGAAACAAGGGAACGCCTGGCTGCCTCCACGAAAGCATGCGAACATCGGCCGTTCGGGAGATTGAGAACACACAAAAGACTTAACCCAGATAGCCCACCCATGGAGTCATTCGTGTACCGAAGGACTGTAAGAACTTTGACTCCATGGCGATTGAACTATGTGTGTGGGATCTGAGCGCTATTCGCCAATAATATGCACTCAGATCCAGGCTATCTGGGGACATGTAATACGAATGGGAAATGTTCAGTCTTCATGTAGTTATGCATTTTTGTGTCTTTTATTATTTCATGTTTAAGATGGCGACTGTCCTTGTCCTGGAGTTAATTGAGTTACTTGGTAATTAACTCCAGGACAGAGGGGAGGGAATCAGAATGTACTGTGGGTAAAATATGTGACTGTGTGTCAGAAATGTCCTGCTATCTGTCTGTACTTTAAGTCTTCCATTTGGTCCCCTAGGGGAGTGTCCACCAGGTGGGAGACCTGCATAAATACGGGCAGGTAGCCCACAGTAAACCCAGATCTTATTTGACCCTCAATGCGGAGCTTCTGTCTCGTTATTGGGGGGATTTCTTCTTCACGTTTAGAGACTGCTGGATGGAACGAAAGCCGCTTTGGGGATATTATTGTTCGACGGTTCCTAGCAGTTCGTATATTGCCGTTCGGGAGTTTGGAGCCGTTCGTGGATTTCGATCGGGAGATTGCCGCTTCCCCTGCATTTGGTTCGTGGGTTACAGAGTAAGCGAACAGAGACTGTACTGCAGCCGGGGAAGGTTTACTAAACGGCGGTTTGGCTTAAAGACACGGGAGGTGTCTTAACACTGCCGCATGGGGCGCCTTGGAGCAAGGGGCGCCATGCGGCCGACATAGGTCACACATGGCCGGGTGACAGAAGTGCAGGGGGAGGTAGAGTAGGTACCCGGGTGGAGGATTTCATTATTCTCAACCCGAGTCTATGAAAAAAATAAAGAGACATCAGGGGCGGAGCTTAATGTGTGGTGTGGTGGAGCTTATTGCAAGGCTGAGGCGGGGCTACAATGGCAGCGGAGGCAGGGCTAAAACCTACCAGAAACCCCTGGTTCCCCAACAACTAATCTACAGGAGTGGCACTGCCCCCACTCCCCCCTTCCAGCCATAATGGAAAGAGGTGTGTGTATGTGAATGTCTGCCTGTGTGTGTGTTTGGGGGGGGGGAATGTCTGCCTGTGTGAGACTGTCTGTCTTTAATTGTGTGTCTGTCTTTAACTGTGTGTGACTCTACTATGTCTGTGTGACTGCCTGTGTGTGACTGTGAGTGTGACTGCCTGTGTATGACTGTAACTGTGCGTGACTGTACTGTGTGTGTGTGTGACTGTAACTGTGTGTGTGACTGTAACTGTCTGTGACTGTACTATGTGTATGTGTGACTGTCTGCCTGTGTGTGACTATAGCCGTGTGACTGTAACTGTTTGTGTGGCTGTAACTGTGCCTTTGTGTGTGCCTGTGTGTGTGACTTCAACTTTATGTGTGACTGCAACTGTGTGTGTGACTGTCTGCCTGTAACTGAGTGTGTGTGTGTGTGTGCCTGTCTGCCTGTGCCTGTGTGCGTGAGTGTCTGCCTGTTACTGAGTGTGTGTCTGTGAGACTGACTGCCTTTAACAGAGTATGTATGACTGTCTTCTTGTAACTGAGCATGTGTGATTATCTGGCTGCAACTGTGTGTAGCTGTCTGCCTGTCTGTGTGGCTGACTGCCTGTAACTAAGCATGTGTGACTGTCTGCCTGTAACTGAGCATGTGTAACTGTCTGCTTGTAACTGAGTGTATGTGTGACTGTCTGCCGGTGCCTGTTTGTGTGACTGTATGCCTGCAACTGAGTCTGTGTGTGACTTTCTGTCTGTAACTGAGTGTGTGTTTGTGATTGTCTGGATGTATCTGTCTGCCGGTGCCTGTTTGTGTGACTGTATGCCTGCAACTGAGTCTGTGTGTGACTTTCTGTCTGTAACTGAGTGTGTGTTTGTGACTGTCTGGATGTAACTGTTTATCACAGTATTATGTGACATACTTACTCTGCCACTCTGTAATGCATGAGAGGCAGTCTGTTTCCTTTGAACTGCACTTCCATTAGCTGCAGACCATAAGTAGCTGTCTTTCAAGCTCCAGCCAATCAGTGTGTTGCTGCGGATTACCTGAGGAAAGCCTTGACATTGTAAATGCCTGAGCTAATGAGACAATTACTCATTGTCTGCACCTAGTGAAGGGTGCAGACCAGATTCCCAGAACACTGGAACACCAGAGATCAACATTCACCCTTACTGCAAGGTAACAGGGAAGGGGGGATGACTATTTGTTTTCAAATCATTATTAATTTAATAAATCCCCTATTAAAACACTACACCCCTATACACACACACACATACATGGATGAAGGTGTAGGACTGGGGAGGAGAGGAGGCGCTATAAAGATTTTTCACACAGAGCGCCTAATGGCCTAAGGCTCTGATTGGTCTTGCCTTCAGGACCCACAACAGAATAATTTAATCATGAGGTATTTTACCAGCAGAGACAGTTTCCCTGCTGGTTACCGTGAATCCCAGATATCATTTGATAACTGTACTTCCTCTCTATTAGCAGCAGCCACACTAAACCTTCTCAGGGAGCTGTAAGAAATGTGTACCAAAACATTTATAAAACTTTTAAATGTTTTTTTTTTTTTAAAATGGCACATCAATAAAGCTCAAAATATATCATGTTGAGTCACCATGTTGTCCCTTTTTGCAAATGGTTTGCATTTATGGAGTTATTAAAATGTCCTAAAATGCACCATAGAGGAGAGCTTGAAAAAGACCCGGTAGGGTCGAAATTTTGCTGCTTTTTCCCCAATAAAGCTGCTATTTTTGTTATCCCGGAGTACTTATTTATTCTAAAATGCACCATAGATTATAAAATTTATAAATATAGCTCTGGAGGGTGTCATTCTGCAATCTACACATTTGATCACAAATTAGTAGACGTGCGATTCGTTTTGTTCCGAATGTACATTCGTATGAATTTCATGCCATTTAGATGCTTACGAATGTCCAAAGTGCCAAAGCTCCGAAGTGATGACATTTGGCAGTTCCGAAGTGCCAAACGAGCCGAATGCGATTGGTCCGAATTGCCAAAGTAGACAATTTTTTTTACTTACCCGAATTTCCAAACTGAACCAAATTTTTTTGCCCGTGCACATCTGTACAAATTAGGATTTTTTTTTATTATAGTAGCACATATCAAGTTTATAAAATAAACTTGTTAAAAGTAATGTGCATGTAAGAAAAATAAATAAATTAATAGCAAAAACTTTGAAAGAAATTGGTGCTAATATGACTTAAAACTTGTGGTGTCACATTCATTTTTCAAAAGGGATATTTAGAAATGTTAAACTGCTACAGTGCCCCAAAATTAGGAATAGACCCATCTATGAAAATTGTACCTGTAAAAACTGAAATTGTCAGTTCTTTTATATGGCACTGTAACTTTGCAGTATAGTGCCAAGGGGCCCAATTCAGGCATTGGGACATTGTTGATTATATAGTTTTTAACTATATATGTTAAATAAATTTTTGACCTATATCCCCTATCTCCTTTGGAATCATTTATATCTCCTGTAAAAAGTGGAGAGACCTGGAGGTGTGGTGGAGTCAAATACATCAGGGATTTGAAAAGAGCGACAAAAGTCAGAGCCTACTATATGTGGCTCTGCAAAGTGTGAGTGAAACCAATATTTACTTATTGACAATCTTTTAGTCCAACAGTATTATGCTATGTTTATCCTTTTCTGTATATAGGTAACATCTAAAGGACAATCAAGCATTTATAAGTATATTATACACATATTTTTACCTGCACTCCTCTATCTTTATCTTTTAACATAATTTGGGAAGTGATCATTGTGACACTGCTTTCACAAATGGTTAGTCTTTGTGTGGTAGTTTGAACAGTCAACCTACTATTTCAACCCAACTAGACATAGTAGCTTCACAGGGACGTTGCATTATTCAATGATGTAGGTGAACACAACATGGTGTTTTTTTACAGGAGGAGAACACATCAGATTATGAAACAGTAATTGAAAAAACATTGCTATATTTGTGTATGTTAAAAATCAGAAAAAAAAGGGAGGATTTCTCCCACTTCTTGAATGACGGGAGGCAGGAGTGAGTGTTTACAGGGAGGGAGGTTTGTCAGCAGCTTGTTGTGCGTGCTGATGACATATGTATATTATGTATAAAATGACATAGGCATCCTGAGACCGTGTTCTGGGTTGTCAATGTCACATGTGCTGGGGGTGGAGCTATCTCTCAAAGACATTTGAAAATTACTCAGTATGTGCAATGTTTCAAGCAGTATTGTATATCAAATCACTGAAGGGGACATGGAGGTTGTAGTAACTCTTTAAGGGGTTAATGGTGGGTCAACATTTGGAAGTCAGAAAAAAACTCTAAAATACTCCAGCAGAAAAGGAGCTAAACTTCCCTGCATAATAATTAGTTTAGATAAATATTTCATAGGTTAAATATCACTGAAGTTTAGCCTTTACAATTAAGACAGAATTTAAAAAAAATATAACCAAATCACAACAGGAACTGTGCATTGAGAGCAGCACTAAGACAGAGTCATTCACTATTTTGTACACACAGCAAACACACAGAAGAGCATTAAACTGGTGTTCAGTATATATGGCAAATTATGTTGTTACTCCAACATGCCTGTTATAAACAACAAGTTAATTTGAAAAAAAAAAAAAACATACTTGAATTAATCTGTGTCTCTTGCAAGCTTGAATGAATAATCGTCATGGGTCATGAGAACTGTGTGCACCCTATAGTCAACTTTAAAAGATAACATTGCCCCTACACACACTGCTAAACGAATTCAAAAATGGTTTCATTAACTTTTTTTGGATTTTGTCAAACACCTTTCTTTGACTCACAAATCATCAGAACTGAACATCAACAATCTGTAATGGGTCATTCTGGAGTAGGTTTCCATGTTTTATTACTCACTATCCCACTATCCCAGTAATATCCCACTACCTAAAATGCAGGTCTTGAATTACAGCATATGAAGAATGCTAGTAATTGATACCATATCAGTCTCATACATTATCTCATAACATTGTAGCATCGGAAAACGTACATTGTTGTCAGTAGCCATAAATATTTCCTGTACTATCCTTTACCTTCACTTTTATGAATACATAATTCTATTTATTCTATTTATTCCACCTCTAATTAAAAAGCCACCCCTTCTTACCTCCTTTTTGTAACCACCCCTGTTTTCAATCCTCTTCATGTCAACAGCCATGTTGTGTTATTCTCTCCTTTCATATATGCTTTGTTTTTCTTCCATATCTGCCAACTTAATGCCTGCATCCTCATCCTTTTTATTTATGTCCATTATCTCTCTATCTATTGTATTCCATTCCATATGTTATTTTACAGATGGGCTACCTTGCCAAAAATGTCTTAAAGTTGCATGTGCCTGCTTACTATACACAAGCCTTTTACGTATGTGACATACAATCTAGGTACACCATGTATTCTGGCATGGCCTGTATTGTCTTCACAAGCCATGTCAGAATACAGTGTAATGAAATTCACATTCTAGGAGTTCCCCATCATGGAGGAAACACTGCTAGATGCATGTCTACCCCTAAACTGCTTTGATTTGTTTTTTTATAACACAAATATGCTGCATATGACATCCTAGGAATTCCTGAGATGTTTATTTTAGCAATGGACTATTATAGAAACACAGAAACATAGAATGTGACAGCAGATAAGAACCATACGGCCCATCTAGTCTGCCCAATTTTCTAAATACTTTCATTAGTCCCTGGCCTTATCTTATAGGTAGGATAGCCTTATGCCTATCCCACGCATGCTTAAACTCCTTTACTGTGTTAACATCTACCACTTCAGCTGGAAGGTTATCCCATGCATCCACTACCCTCTCAGTAAAGTAAAACTTCCTGATATTATTTTTAAACCTCTGTCCCTCTAATTTAAGACCATGTCCTCTTGTTGTCATAGTTTTTCTTCTTTTAAATATGGTCTCCTCCTTTATTGTGTTGATTCCCTTTATATATTTAAATGTTTCTATCATATCCCCCCTGTCTCATCTTTCCTCCAAGCTATACATGTTAAGATCCTTTAACCTTTCCTGGTAAGTTTTATCCTGCAATCCATGAACCAGTTTAGTAGCCCTTCTCTGAACTCACTCTAAAGTATCAATATCCTTCTGAATATAGGGTCTCCAGTATTGCGTACAATACTCCTAGTGAGGTCTCACCAGTGTTCTGTACAATGGCATGAGCACTTCCCTCTTTCTACTGCTAATACCTCTCCCTATACAACCAAGCATTCTGTTGGCATTTCCTGCTGCTCTATTACATTGTCTGCCTACCTTTAAGTCATCAGAAATAATCACCCCTAAATCCCTTTCCTCAGATGTTAAGGTTAGGACTCTATCAAATATGATGTACTCTGCCCTTGGGTTTTTACATCCAAGATGCATTATCTTGCACTTATCCACATTAAATGTCAGTTGCCACAAATATGACAATTTTTCAAGTTTACCTAAATCATTTGCCATTTGGCTTATCCCTCCTGGAACATCAACCCTGTTACATATCTTAGTATCATCAGAAAAAAAGATATACCTTATCATCAAGTCCTTCTGCAATATCACTAATAAAAATATTAAAGAGAATGGGTCCAAGTACAGATCCCTGAGATACCCCACTGGTGACAAGCCCAAGCTTTGAATATACTCCATTGACTACAACCCTCTGTTGCCTGTCACTCAGCCACTACCTTACCCATTCAACAATATTGGAATCCAAACTTAAAGATTGCAGTTTATTGATAAGCCTTCTATGTGCAACAGTGTCAAAAGCCTTACTGAAATCTAGGTAAGCAATGTCTGCTGCACCACCCTGATCTATTATTTTAGTTACCCAATCAAAAAAATCAATAAGATTAGTTTGGCATGATCTCCCTGAAGTAAACCCATGTTGTCTCTGATCTTGAAATTCATGTGTTTTTAGATGTTCAACAATCCTATCCTTTATTATTATTGAATTGTTATGTATATAGTACGCCTGCTGACAGCACAGGTTAATCAGCAGAAGGTTGCCTACTGCAGCTACACATTACAAAACAAAATGACAAGAGTATGATGGAATAGGATGCATCTAACACTGAATGTGAGGAAAAATTAAACATGACTTGCAGTCAAAACCCTGAGACATATTACATAAATCTTCTGTATAAGTACTCCCAAAGTACAGGTTATGCGAGTAAGATTAACTGGAATTACAGATGTATTCTGCAGAATGAAAAATGGGGATCATAATATAGTGTGAATGTCCATATATCATAATAGAAGAGAAAACAAAAACAGTTTTGCAAATAAAACCTTGAGACTTAAGATATAGATAAGTGGTATTCATATACTAGCCCTCCCGCTATTGCTTCTATCTCCCCACTTCTATGATTCTACACCAGGATCTTTATTTGTTTGTTGCAAAAAGTTTGAGTGTAGTTCTGGAAATATTGTATTATGACTTGTGACAAGTCAACATAGTTTTCAAATCAGGGTTATGCTGAGGATATTGTGACTAATGGAAAGTATGTCACAGAATATTTCTTTATATATTTTTTTTAATTTTATTATTTTAAAGGGACACTCTAGATCTATAAAGCACTGTAACTTGCTGAAAAGCTTTAGGTTTTAAAGTGAGGCCTTTTTAAAATTTGAATTGGCACTTTTATAACTTGCTTACACCCACACTCCACACTTTTAAGCAGAGAGCAGCTCCTGTTAGTGGCATGTCATGTCAGAGATACACACTTTTAAAGCAAGCTACATGTGATTGAAAATGAGAGCATTTTGTTTTTATGCAGGCAGTGTCAGTCACAGACAGGGGAGGAGTGGGTAGGGCTGCATAAAGAGTAACAAAAGTGATTTAGCTCCTAAATGGCAGTGAATTGAGCAGCGAGACTTCAGAGGAAAAACTGCTTCAATAGGCCAATGTTGTTCTGGTGACTATAATGTCCCTATAATAAAGTAGTCATTGAGTTTATATTAAAGCTTGTCAAATGCATTGCTTAACATTGCATTCATCTGGAGAGATTTCGCTTATTGAATTGAAAAGAGTGTTAGATATTAAAGTCCAAACTGAAAAATCCATGAGAATAGCATGATTAATTTTATAGTCCATGTGTTACAGTGTTATGTATTTGTTTTTTATTTAATATGTTTAGATATCAATGACTTATGCACTTTATCATCCATTCAGGGTGACAAAGAAGCAGAGCTTGGTCTTCCTTTCTCTCCACTGTGTGACCGCAATTCAACTATGGTTGCTCAATCCCAAATAGGTAAGGACAATATATTTTGTAAAACATTCTTTAATTACCTTGTTTCATAATCCTGAAAGATGAAGAGAAGAATCAAAACAAAGAACATATATAATGCTCGGTAATATTTTCTTTATTTTTTAACACAATATATTTCAATCAGTGTATAAATATCTCATGTAAGTAAGAAAAAAATAAAACTCAGCCAGATATTATGTAGAATACGTATTTTATTTTTAGATTGTAGCATTATATATAAAGAATTGATTAAAAACGATATGATTCATATCATCTTTTACAGTGCATGTGCAGTGTGATGGTTTGTGTGTATTTGTTTTTCTATTCAATCTTTTAATATTATTTGTCTCCATCTAGTGGTTGATAGTCAAATATAAAAAGCAAATATAATTGCATAGAATATTTAATTTGGCCAAGTTGATCTAATAGCTGTATTTCTTTTAACCTTTTTCTTTTGAGGACTGTCTTATCCTCCCACAATTCCCATTTGTCTCAAAGTGAAAATAGCATTTCTGAGCTGCACTATACTTCCATTGGCAGTTTTAAATGAACGATTATCTGTGAAATGTGTCACTGCTAACCACAATTTCATTGGACATATAAGTTATTGTAGATTTGATTTAATTACTAAATGAGTTACAAAATAATAAGGCAAAAAAGAAGGATGATTACTAGTGTTTTTTTTTATCAACAATATTTTTGGGCCCCTCATGCCTCCATAAATATAGTAAAAATCTTACTGTATTCAAGCCTGAAGCTGTAACTCTGCATGATGATAGCCTCAGAATAACAAGCAGTCTGCTGACATCATCAGAAGTGGTAGCCTGATCCAATCACAATGCTTCCCCATAGGATTGGCTGAGACTGACAAGGAAGCAGATCGGGGCAGAGTTAGCATGATTCAAACACAGCCGTGGCAAATCAGCATCTCCTCATAGAGATGAATTGAATCAATGAATGACGAAAGTTCAGTGTCTGCATGCAGAGGGTGGAGATACTGAATGTTTAGATGCATTTTAGGCAGCCATGACCCAGGAAGGATCTCTAACTGCTATCTGAGGAGTGGCCAGTGAAGTTATCACTAGACTGTAATGTAAACACTGCATTTTCTCTGAAAAGACAGTGTTTACAGCAAAAAGCCTGAAGGTAATGATTCTACTCACCAGAACAAATTAAATAAGCTGTAGTTGTTCTGGCGACTATAGTGTCCCTTTAAGTGAATAACCCTGCAGGCCTCTTTACAGGAAGATTTTAGGAAGGCTGTGCAAGTCACATTGAGGGAGGTATGACTAGGGCGGTGTAAACACAGTTATTTAACCCCTTAAGGACGGAGCCAAATGTACACATTGTGAACAAAACAAAATGTAAACAAAACCTGGCATTTGCGCTACATGTCTGTCCAACCGTAATACACCTCTTTTATAGTAAATGCACCCACCCTTATTATATATCATTTTATTCAGGGGAAACAGGGCTTTCATTTAATATCAAATATTTAGCTATGAAACAATTTAATATGAAAAAAATGGGAGAAAATACGTTTTTCTTGGATTTTTTTAGTTCTACATGACATTTTAACGGTCAATGTCATAATACTGTTTGCTTTTACTGCAATAAAATATACATATTTATATTCAGTAAAGTCTCACGTGTAAGACAGTACCCCCTATGTACAGGTTTTATGGTGTTTTGGGAAGTTACAGGGTCAAATATAGCACGTTACATTTGAAATTGAAATTTGCCAGATTGGTTACGTTGCC
Source organism: Pelobates cultripes (assembly GCA_933207985.1). Classification (NCBI taxonomy): domain Eukaryota; kingdom Metazoa; phylum Chordata; class Amphibia; order Anura; family Pelobatidae; genus Pelobates; species Pelobates cultripes. Next base: position 112,360,338 of record OW240915.1, read on the forward strand.
TTTGGGACTTTATAGTAGCCAGGAATGAAATTTACACCCATAATGGCATACCATTTGCAATAGTAGACAACCCAAGGTATTGCAAATGGGGTATGTCCAGTCTTTTTTAGTAGCCATTTGGTCACAAACACTGGCCAAAGTTAGCGTTCGTATCTGTTTGTGTGAAAAATGCAAAAAATGCCAATTTTGGCCAGTGTGTTTGTGACTAAGTGGCTACTAAAAAAGACTGGACATACCCTTTTTGCAATACCTTGGGTTGTCTACTATTGCAAATGGTATGCCATCATAGGGGTAATTTTCATTCTTGGGCTACCATAGGGTCTCGAAGGCAACATAACCAATCTGGCGAATTTTAATGTGAAAAAACTGAAATGCAAGCCTTATATTTGACGCTGTAACTTTTGAAAACACCATAAACCCTGTACATGAGGGGTACTGTTGTACTCGGGAGACTTCGCTGAACACAAATATTTGTGTTTCAAAACAGTAAAAAGTATCACAGCAATAATATTGTCCGTGTAATGCTGTTTGTGCGTGCCAAGAAAAATGCAAAAGCGATCACTTTACTATGGCGATATCGCCGTTTGTACATTTACTGTTTTTGAAACACTAATATTTGTGTTCAGCGAAGTCTCCCGAGTAGAACAGTACCCCCCAGCAGGTTTTATGGTGTCTCGGAAGTTATAGGGTTAAATATAGTGCTAGCAGGAATTAAAATTCCTTTACTTTGGCATGGGTTGTCAGGCAGGTCCTGCCTTAATTATGTAATTAATTAGATACCTAATTATGTAAAATGTACATAAGTATATGTAAGGAATTAATATATGTATATATATAAATTGTGTGTATATATATGTATATATCTATATAATTTTTTAAATATTTTTTATTTATATATAGGTATATATATAGTGATATATACGTATATATTTATGTATATAGATATATATATTATTTAGTTCTACGTGTATTTTGATATATATATATATATATATATATATATATATATATATTAATTTCACAATACAGTTAGAGCGAAATAACACACATCTATATATTTTTAATTATTTATTTTTAATTATTTTTTTAATTTTATTTTTTAACGTATTTACATTTTAATTTTAATTTGTTTTATAATATATATAAATATATATATAACAATAATTATATATATATTTAATCAGTATCAGTCTACGTGTAATTTGATATTAATATATATATATAATTATATATATAATAGTAAAATACACCTAGACGGTGTACGTGTGTGTATGTATATGTGTATATATATACTTAGATCATATATATAATATATATATATGATCTAAGTATATATAATTATTTTTTTTTACACCATTAACTTATTTTTATTTTATTTTCAGCCAGCAGGGGGACCACCTGTCATTACAGGCAGCCCCCCTGCCGGCAATTCAGAAGCCAGCTATCCCCGGCCATGTGATTGTGGGGTCCTCGCTAGGACCCCACTCTCACATGGCCGGGGGGCTTCAACGAGGACGGACGTGCCGCGGGGGGCTCCCTGGGAGTCCCCCCAACCGCGATCGCCGGCGTGGGACCGCCGGCGACCGGGTAAGTTAACAAAAACCGGAGGGCGTACAATTACGCCCGGCGGCGTTTAGAGCCGCCTATTAGAGGGCGTAATTGTACGTCCTCTGGTTTTAAGGGGTTAACTCATAAATGGCAGACAATTGTATGGACAAGATCTATACACCAAAATCTAAGCTATAGTCATTTTGGTGCCAATAGTATCTGTTTAATAAAGTGGTTTAGATCATTCCCATGCAGTTTCACTACTTTATTCTCTAACATGTACACATTAAATCACTTGTTTAAAGGGACTCTCCAGTGCCAGGAAAACAAACCCTCTCCTCTCCCTCCCACCCCCCATCCCAAGTTGCTGAAGGGGTTAAAACCCCTTCAGTGACTTACCTGTATCCAGTGCCGATTTCCCTCGGCGTTGGTTTAGGGTCCGCCCACACTCCTCCCCCGCCGGATGATGTCATCCGGTGGAGGAGACCCATTGAGCATGCGCGGCCTCCGGCAGGGGAGACCTAATGCGCATGCGCGGCAATGCCACACACACGCATTAGACCACCCCATATGAAAGCATTGAAAATTGCTTTCAATGCTTTCCTATGGGAATTCCAGCGACACTGGTGGTCCTCACATAGCGTGAGGACGTCCAGCGACGCTATAGCACACTTTTTTGCTATGAACCCGGAAGTGCCCTCTAGTGGCTGTCTAGACAGCCACTAGAGGAGGAGTTAACCCTGCAAGATAAATATTGCAGTTTATGAAAACTGCAATAATTGCACTTGCAGGGTTAAGGGTAGTGGGAGTTGGCACCCAGACCACTTCAATGGGCAGAAGTGGTCTGGGTACCTGGAGTTTCCCTTTAAGCAAACCAGACCACACACCCCCTGGCTGTGACCCAAAACAGTTATATTAAGATTAAGTTGTTCTGGTGCTTAGATTATTAAGCAGGGATGGACCAATATACTGTATATTCCCTGGCATGAAGATTTTGAAAACTAGCATTTCTGTGGCTAGTTTTGCAGGTTTTTTTAACTAAATTGGGATGAATGGATTAATTGGGTTTTCAAGATGAATGGGGAGCAGTTTAGGGTATATATCATGTGGTGATGCATTTGGAACAAAGATGGTTTCAGTTAATCTGTATAATAATATTAAAAGCAAGATTTCATCATCAACAGTAGAATTATGTAAATCCAAATTGCCAGATGACCGAATCGCGAAACATCTGAAACAAACAATGGATAAACAGTTTAGTTTGATTTATGATGTAGAGTTCTGCTTGTTGCACCAAAAAAAGAGATGATTGATGAGAAAAGCAAATTGATGGTTGGGAGACAAAGGAGCGGTAAAAAATATATCATATATCATACATAACATATATCATATATAACATATATCATATATAACATATATATATTTTAGACAAATGATGAAAAAACTAACTTTGTCATCATGCATAAGTCTAATAAACAGTTTATACCAAATGTAAAATATAGATACATCTAAATGGGTCATTTAAAAAATCAGTGATTAAAAATATTGCATGCCAATTGTCTAGTACCAAGCAATCTTTTTCAAAAACAGAGCATTTAATTAAATGTATTTCAACAATGTTTAATAACCTGTTTGCATAGTGATAGCAAGATATTAAATAGCAGTTGTTTGTAACATTTTTAATCCAACAAGTTAATGCATTGAAGTAAATTAAATTCTAATTTTACTTTCATTATTACTTTTGTATTTGTGTAAAAGGTGAATTATTGTAATATAACTGGATACATTCTATCACCTAGGTTTTATTGACTTCATTGTGGAGCCTACATTCACTGTGTTGACTGATATGACAGAGAAGATTGTAATTCCACTCATTGATGAAGCCTCGCGGTCTGGGCTCACAGGATTTAGACGTTCTAGGTAATTCTGATAGAATTGTTTTACAAGTTGACATTAGTATCATTAAACTCTAAATTGTAGTGAATACACAAAGTGCTAAATAGATGCTAAAATAGTAAAGCTGGGACTATTGATAAGTTTAATATTATCAAGTATTATTAAGTGAAGGATGGTGTGAATGGATAGTCAATTGCCTGCTCACTTTTTCCTTTCATTTTAGAATTGGGGAATTTTTCAATTTTTAAGAATTTTAAAATTTGGCATAAACTCTAAGAATTATAGCTAATACAATGAAATATCCAGAGAGTAGACATTTCATTACAAATATAATAATTTTTTAATAATTAATTTTGTCATGTATAATTTACTTCCTATTCTAACTTATGGTATTCGATTGTAATAATTAACCCCTTAAGGACTGGACTGTTTTTGCGATGTTGTACATTTGCGACCAGGCATATTTTGACACTTTTGTGGTGTTTGTGTTTGGCTGTAATTTTCCACTCTCTCATTTACTGTTCCCATACAAATTATATATTGTTTTTTTCAGGACAAAAGGGGCTTTCTTTACATACCATTATTTATATAATCTCATGTATTTTAATTAAAAAAAATTTTGTCCTGAGTTTAAAAATACCCAGTGTTTACGTGCTTTTTTGCTTTTTTTTTTTTGCATGTTATAGGGCTATAGGTACAAGTAGGATATTGCGGTTTCAAAACATACATTTTTAAAATTTATCAATAGTGACATTGTAACACTATTATCTGTCATAAATCTCTGAACAACACCCCACATGTACATATTTTTTTTAAAGTAGACAACCCAGGGTATTCAATATGGGGTATGTCCAGTCTTTTTTAGTAGCCACTTAGTCGAAAACACTGGCCAAAGTAAGCATTCATATTTGTGTGTGAAAAAAGTAAAAAAACTAAATTGAACGCTAATTTTGGCCAGTGTTTGTGACCAAGTGGTTACTAAAAAAGACTGGACATACCCCATTTGTAATACCTTGGGTTGTCTTCTTTTGCAAATGGTATGCCATCATGGGGGTAATTCTCATTCCTGGGCTACCATATGCTCTCAAAGGCAACGTAACCAACCTGGCCATTTTCAATGTAAAAATATTTGACCCATATATTTGACCTTGTAACTTTCAAAAATGCTATAAAACCTGTACATGGGGGGTACTGTTTTACTCAGGAGACATCGCTGAACACAAATATTAGTGTTTAAAAACTGGAAAACGTATCATAACAATTATATCATCAGTAAAAAGTGCTGTTTGTGTGTGAAAATGCAAAAAAAGTCACTTTCACTGACAATATCATCGCTGTGATATGTTTTACTGTTTTGAATCACTAATATTTGTGTTCAGCGAAGTCTCCCGAGTAAAACAGTACCCCCCATGTACAGGTTTTAGGGTGTCGTAGAACGTTACAGGGTAAAATACAGTGCTAGCAAATTAAATTCTCTGGAATTTCGGCCTGGGTTGGCAGGCAGGTCCCTCAAATTTCAATCAATAAAATTACTGAATTATGTAAAAATATTACATAAATACGCACGTAGAATTTAAATATATATGCATATTTATATATTTGAAGTCTACGTGTATATTTATATAATTATTTATGTAATTTTGTATATGGACATATGTATATTTCGTATTATTTTTATTTATTTATATATACATAGATATACATACAAATTCATTCTAAGTGTATTTTGATATAAATATATATATATTAATTTTAAAATACAGTTAGAATAAAATTTCATATAGATATATATATTTTTTTAAATTTTTATTATTATTTAAAAAAAATTATTTAATTTAAATTACTTATTATTTATATGTTATAATAATTTATATATACAATATATATAGATATCATATATATTATATATATATATATATATGTGTGTAATTTAATTATAAGTGTATTTTTATATTAATATAAGTACATATTAATATAAAAATACACTTAGTATGGCATTATATATATGATATATAGACATATATTATATAGATATAATATATGTCTATATATCATATATATATATACACATATATAATTTTTTTATTTTTAATTAACTAACTTTATTTTTTATTTTTATTTTACACTAGCAGGGAGACTGCCTGTCAGCACAGGCAGTCCCCCTGCAGGCAGACACATGGACACCTATTGTGACCATGTGATCACAGTGTTAAGCGATCACATGGCCACAGGGGTCCTAATTCAGTGTGGGGAGACTGTCTGGGCTGCAGGCAGTCTCCCCACAACGGGAGCAACGCTGATCGCCGCCGGGGGAACGACGGCGATCAGGTAAGTACATTGGACCGTTAGGACGGTTCAGGACCGTCATCGGTCGGCAATGGGAAAATGCTGATGACGGTCCTGAACCATCCTCGGTCCTTAAGGGGTTAAGTTTATGTTAATAATTCAATAAAAACTAGACTTGGAGATGTTTTTGGCCAAATTTGGGCTCATCACGTAATTGGGAGAATTTCTAGTTTCCAATTTGCCATATGCCAGAAACTAGGGGGAACCATTTTGCCATAGCCCAAACATAGTTATTTTCATTTGTTGTATGGAGTGCTGTTCCTGGTATCAGAAAGAGAAGGAATGGAATGTGGCAGTAGTTGTCTTTTTTTGGAGGAAAATAGTTTAGAGGGCTAAGGAAAAATATTCATCTTAATTTTAGATGATATGGCTTGGATTTCATGTTTATACAAAAAAAAAGAGGATTGGTGGTTAGCTGTAATGTTGATTTAATTTACAGATTAAGTAGCAGATTATAGGCCCCCAGGACAAATAGAAGAATTAGATAATCTACTAGTTGAGGAAATAGCTAAAATGACAATGAAGGAGGAAGTTCTTATTATGGATGACTTTAATCTTTCTGATGTGAACTGGAAAACCAAACTAGCTGCTTGTGCCAGGAGCACACATATTCTAAACTCCCTACTGGCATTATCTCTAAAACAAGTCGTTGATGAGCCAACTCATAAGGAGGCCATACTTGGTTTAGTGTTAACAAATGGAGATTTGGTATCAGATATTACTGTAGGTGAAAGTTTAGAATCCAGTGATCACCAGTCAGTGTGGTTTAATATAAGAACAGTGACTGAGTCAAATCAAAGTTTTAGACTTTAGAAAAACATATTTTCTAAAATTAGAAAATGTGTAAAGGAGTCATTATCAGACTGGAGAAATTTAAATAGAGACAAAGAGAAATTGTATTATTAAACATTTGCACTACTAAGGGCAACAGGAAATTGCATTAAGCTTGTCAGTAAGAGAAACCACTGGTACTCCACAGAAGTGGCCAAAATAGTAAAAAACTAAAAGTTAGCATTTAGTAATTATATTAAAAAAAACTGAGTGAGGAAAGTAGACAGATCTATAAGATTAGGCATAAAGAGGCTAAGCAAGTCATAAGAGTTTCCAAATCACACCTAGAAGAGAAAATAGCCCAGTCAGTAAAAAAAAGGGGACACAACTTTTTTTTAAATACATAAATGAGAAAAGGAAAGTAAAACAAGGATTAATTAGATTAAAAAGAAATTAAGGAAGGTATGTAGAAGAGGATAAAGGTCTAGCTGACTGCCTCAATTAATATTTTTGTTCAGTATTTACAGATGAAAATGAAGTTAGCAAAGATGACAAATAAGTCATTTGTTACATGTGAGTTTACAGAGGAAGAGGTTCTATTTCAACTGTCAAAAGTAAAGACAAATAAGTCAATAGGGCCTGATGGAATATACCCAAGGTTATTAAGCGAGCTTAGTGGTGTACTAGCTAAACCATTAGCGGATTTATTTAACCAATCATTGTTAATGGGAGTAGTTTCAGAAGATTAGAAATTAGCAAATGTTGTGCCATTCACAAGAAAGGTAGTAGGGAGGAGTTGGGCAACTATAGGTCAGTAAGTCTTACTTCAGTAGTGGGGAAAGTAATGTCACCATGTTAAGGGATAGGATTGTTGAACATCTAAAATCACATGGATTTCAAGATCAGAAAGAACATGTTTATTTCAGGGAGGTCAAGCCAAACTAATCTTATTGATTTTTTTGATTGGGTAACTAAAATAAAAGATCAGGGTGGTGCAGTAAATATTTCTTACCTAGATTTCAGTAAGGCTTTTGACACTGTCGCACATAGAAGGCTTATCAATAAACTGCAATCTTTAAGTTTGGATTCCAATATTGTTAAATGGGTTAGGCAGTGACTGAGTGACAGGCAACAGAGGGTTGTAGTCAATGGAATATATTCGAAGCATGGTCTTGTTACCAGTGGGGTACTTCAGAGATCTGTACTTAGACCCATTCTCTTTAATACTTTTGTTAGTGATATTTTAGAAGGTCTTGATGGTAAGGTATATCTTTTTGCTGATGATTCCAAAATATGTAACAGGGTTGATGTTCCAGGAGGGATAAGCCAAATGGCAAATGATTTAGATAAACTAGAAAAATGGTCAGAGCTGTGACAACTGACATTTAATGTGGATAAGTGCAAGATAATGCATCTTGGATGTAAAACCCCCAAGGGCAGATTATAAAATATTTGATAGAGTCCTAATCTCAACATCTGAGGAAAGGGATTTTAGGGTAATTATTTCAGAGGACTTAAAGGTAGACAAATAATGTAATAGAGCAGCAGGAAATGCTAGCAGAATGCTTGGATGCATAGGGCTGTTGTGCCTAATCATTAAATTCATGAAGCACCAATATCCAAAAAGTAATAATCAATGCCTAATAAGGTTTATAGCGATATTGGCGGGCACACAACCCAGTTCAGATAGAGTACATTGAGTTATAGGAAAGAGAAATCACACAGAGACCATGTTGAATATAAGAATTCACACTACACTTTATTATCCACAAAGGGATCTAAGCAAAGTAAGTTTTACTCTCATTTAAGTAGTTGCATGCATTTACTTCAAACAGCTTAGTATCTAGATAGATCAGCTTAAGTATACATCACCATTAGAGAAGCTTGGTAGTCTCCTTGCCACAAATGACTGGGGGGAACTCAGGCAGTCACTCGGAGAGACCCTCTCTTCTGGGAACAGCAGAAACCAGTAACACGTGTCCGCATTACAGGTGGGTAGTTCTCCAAGTGAGCGCAAGATTCCCTTAGTCTTATATACCTGTCTTCAAGGACAGTCAGTAGTTCCTTATCAGTGCAGCCCAGCAAAAGACCTTGATACAAGCAGCTGGATGGACCTGGCAGTTGGCCAGACTGTTCAGGACCACCAGAACTTATGCCAAGTCTTGTGCGGTTAATTATCTCTTATCTACAAACTTTCTTTGTACTGTTCTAGAGATGGCAACATAAGTTTTTGGTGGCAACATAAGTTTCTCAAACTGCTGAAGTGCTGTGTCAGCTTATAGTGCTGTGTCAGCATAGTAAACAGCTGTAGTACTGTGTCAATTCTTAATAGCTGTGGCATAAAGCCTTCAAGCCTGCATCTAGTAATTGTGGCCTTCAAGCCTGCATCTAGTAATATGTGCTATGTGTGCTTATATGCTTACCGGTGCCATCTTAACTATCTATAAATGTTTGAGTTGCTCAATAGTGATCAATCAATCATACTTAATAAATATGAAATATTAATATCACAAGGGCTCATGCCATTGTACAGAGCCCTGGTGAGACCTCATTTGAGTATTGTATACTGGAGATTGAATCTTAAGAGGTATATTGATACTTTGAAGAGAGTTCAGAGAAGGGCTACTAAACTAGTTCATGGATTACAGGATAAAACTTACAAGGAAAGGTTAAAAGATCTTAACATGTATAGCTTGGAGGAAAGGCGAGACGGGGGGATATGATAGAAACATTTAAATACATAAAGGGAATCAACAGAGTAAAATATGAGACTATATTTAAAAATAGAAAAACTACAACAACAAGAGTACATAGTCTTAAATTAGAGGGGCAAGGGTTTAAAAGTAATATAATGAAGTATTACTTTACTGAGAGGTTAGTGGAAGCATGGAATAGCCTTCGAGCTGAAGCAGTAGAGGTTAATACAGTGAAGGAGTTTAAGCATGCTGGGATATAAGATAAGGCCAGGGACTAAGGAGAGTATTTAGAAAATTGGGCAGACTAGAAATCGAATGATTCTTATCTGTTGTCACATTCTATGTTTCTATATTTCTAAGTGATCAGGAGAGGGGGAAAAGGAGGAGCCATATAACAATCTATACTTCCAAGCAGGATTAACCCAGACACTATAACTTCAGATATTAAGGGTGACAGACCAGCAGTGATCATGTCTGTTTACCCTTATTGTTTATGTGTTGGAGTGCGAGATAGCCTGCGTCATTGATTCTAGTATGAGACTAGTCTTGATTTATGCTTTACCTAGTATCTAGTACTCCCACAAGCAAAATTTTTGAGTGGGAGATAGGAAATTGACACTTAGCAGGAACTTTGTCGTTCCAATATACAACTAAAAGTGATTTTTAAAAGTTAACCTGTAAAAGTTTTCTTTTTTGGTTTGTTAACTATTTGGAGGATATAAAATATTTTGCCTGGGCATGGTTATTGAACATAGTATGAGACTAGCTTACCAATATACTGTTGTTAAAAGTATTTTTCGTTTTTAACTGTTTAGAGGAAAGAAACTTCTTTTTAAGATTATGGTGTTGGGAAGATAATTTATTTTCCTAGCCTGGGTCGTTGATCCTAGTGTGAGACTGCCTTCCAAATATACCATTGTTAAAATGTTTTTAATGTTTTTATGTTTACTGTTCGTATAAATATTTTGGAGGTTTAGCAGCATGTCCTATATATGCGATTCAACATGCAAAAAGCAGTAATTATTTACCCATCCTTTTCATGTTGCAACAACTTCCACTGGCACTACAGCCCCTTCTACCAAAGCTAAAGTGTTATACCTTCGTGGGCTACTCCCCAATGAATTAACTATGGGATGACTCAGCAGAATGTACTTTGTGGGGTCATCAGAGCAACTAGCGACCAAGTGCTAGTGTAGAGACTAATGATGTAACAGCTTCCATGGCCACTGATACAAATAGCAAGGCACACTCAAATATCAGTTAGGATTAATAGAACAATGTGTAATAAATCTTTATCAAAATGTGCCTAGAATCACATATTAGTCTAATATCAGTAAAAACAGCATCTATTGGTTTTAGATACAAGACACATAACTGCAGAAGTTAGGGCAAGGCATGCTTGATCTTTTGGTATAAAGACCACATAAATTAATCTGTATTTCCAGTCAGTTAGCATGAATTATATTATCAGCTTCCTCTAGAATTAAAGAAGAAAAAATGAAATGGAATGTACGCTTGAAACACATTGGCTTAAATAAGGAAGTCATATTTATTAGTATCATATAATGTGCTTATTTGAGTGCTGAATTTCTCTGTTTTTTTTTTTTTTTACCAGTTTGAACAGCATCACCCCCTCTGAAGTTAAAAGATCGAGTGTGAAGAGCACTGGATCAGAAGGAAGTGCCTCTTTGAATTGCTCCATTCTCACTGTGGATTTCAAAGGTTTTAAAAATAACTGGTATGAAGTCGTACAACAGAACAGAGAAAAGTGGAAAGCACAAGCAACAAAAGGTGACACGTGCAGTTGTGAAATATATCTTCATATTTCTCGTTTAGAACAATACCTAAAGTAAATTTTTTCAAAAACAATCAGGCAGAGATTTTAATTGAAATTAAAGCCATTGCTGTAGTTGATTTAATTAAAATTAATTTATTAATTTGGACACATAATTCTTATTTTAAACTGTAATTGGTCATGTTTGTTAAACTATTACCTTCATCTGGTACTTTGTCCTTTATTTAGTGATAAATATATTCAGTGGCATATTTTTTTCTCTTTGTTTTGTACAAAATAAAAAAGATTGTATATGAGAGAGTTAACATTAGTAAGTGATGCCTGTTCATTTGTTGAAATATTTAGCATGTTTGTACAATTGAGAATCTTTTCCAATCCTTTACTACCAATAAAATACCAGATAGTACACTTTTTCCACAGTAGTTTAAATGTAAAGCTGCAAGTAGCAAAATAGTGGTATATGTGGTTTCATATATAAGGTTAGGCTGTTTTCCAGTTGTTTTACATTTAACCCCTTCAGGACAGAGTCAATAGTACACGTTCTGATCAAAACAAAACGTAAACAAAAACTGAAATTTGCGCTATATGTCTGTTCACCCGTAATTCACCGCTGTCACATTAAGTGCACCCACACTTATTTTATATCATTTTGTTCAGGAGAAACAGGGCTTTAATTTATCATTAATTATTCATATATGGAACATCATTTATTATGAATAAAATTTAAAAAAATTTAGAAAATAATTTTTTTTTAAAATTTGTATTTCCGTCTGACATTTTAGCTGTTAATGTCATAATACTGCTAGGTATTACTGCAAAGAAATGCACATATTTGTAATCAGCGATGTCTCACGAGTACAACGGTACCCCCCATTAACAGGTTTTATGGTGTTTTGGAAAGTTACAGGGTCAAATATAGAACGTTCCATTTTCAAATTGAAATTTGCCACATTAGTAATGTTACCTTTGAGACGGTGTGGTAGCCCAGGAATGAGAATTACCCCCATAATAGCAGACCATTTGAAAAAGTAGACAACCCAAAGTATTGAACGTGGGGTATGTTTAGTCTTTTTTAGTAGCCACTTAGTCACAAACACTGGCCAAAGTTAGCGTTCATATATGTTTTTGTGTGAAAAAAGCAAAATACTAATATTTGTCCACTATAGAGACACTATAATAAAATAATCTACCAACAGCTAAACAGAGGGAAGGCAGAGGCTAGTAAAATGAACCCCCAATGCTTGATACCTGATTCTGTTGTTTAGGCCTTTTTTTCCTTGTAATGCAAAGGTCATATTTATAAATCAACATGTTTCTAACTCTCCTTTTCTATATTTCTCTCTCTCTTTCATATTTTTTATAGTTTGCTATAATTTTTTTTCCATAAGTGATGAATGCTTTATACATTTTCCCATGCATTACACTATCAAGTATTTATTCATCATAAAATCTTTATATATTAGCTAGTGTTTAAGAATTTTTTCTATTGAAAAATAATACAACTTAACATCTGCTGACTAAACAGATGCAGAAGAAAAATCTAAAAGAGAATCTGAGGAAAATACTCCACATGAAAAGGAGGACACAAAGACCGAAGAACAAGAAGACAAAAATGAGACTGAAAAACATTTAACATCCAAACATGAAACAAAGAAAGACCAAAATTCCGGGGAAAGCAAGCTTACTGAATCTAGTCAAGGAAATGTAAATGGGACACGATTACCAAATGTGAACAAACGCGAAGACCACTCAGGAGAACATCAGAATCAGCAGGGCAAGAGTGGAGAAGCTGATGGCAAGCAGCAAGTACAAAATGGTGAGTCTAGCAAACTAGTGACATCATGATTAAAATGAATTGGCGATGAATAGTTTTCTTATTATAGTTTAATAGTCACATGCTTTTAGATTTCTTACATGATTAATGAAGCAGGTTACAAATGCACACTGACCGTTTAGTAGAAGCACATTAATAATTTACTGGGATAGCAGTGAGTAAGCACAAATAACATTTAACAAGACAAATAGTGGGTCTGTTTTTTTGTTTTTTTTTACTGAAATTCAGATTTTATCTTATTTTAAGAATATTTTATTTTATTTAAAAAGTAATAAAAAGTAAAACAATATGTGTACTTCTGCTTGTGTCTGGAATAGGTGATTTATCCCCATTGTGCAATGTTTTCCCCTAAGAAAGACTATATTTCATTTATGTTTTTAAGAAAAGTTGATTTTAATTGTAGTTAAAACTTTATTTTTCCATCTAGCCTCCTCATTTTCTCTCTAAAAGCACATGACTTATTAGTTAATTTATTTTCTGCTAAGTACAGCCATGATTTTTATTTTCTGTCCCAAACCTTTTCATTGTTTTACTTTATGATCTAGTGCATTATTTTTAGTTAAATAAATTTTGTCTAAAGTGATTTTCTGGGAGTCAGCATCTCAGAAACTTTGTATTGTCTTATCATGTCCTCTAATTTGTCATGTCTCTCATAAACTACCTATATTTCTTTTTAAGGAATGTCATGCTTGTGCACAATAAGTTTAATTTTCTTGATTCAAGGGCGGTCAAAAGCAATGACAGAAAAGTAGAGATGGTAATTCATCAGAATGTAGTTGTCTAAGAAAACAGAAATAAAGTGGGTGCTTTGTTGTTAAAGGTGCTTTGCATTTGGTTGAGAATTATTAATTTGCTTTCTTGAGAAGAAATAGAATTTAACAACAAATGGTGAGAAGAATGCATATATAATGGTTTTGAGAATAGGTTGGTGACGGATTTGTCACTCAGTAAGGAACTGACAAACAAGGAGCATGAGACTAAGCATTATAGTGATTTATTGAGTTATTGGTTTGGGGGGATAAATAAATGTGAAGCATTGAGAATCATTTTACTCTAGAAGTTGGAGGATGTTGGTAAAGTCTACTTTCAAAAAGTGTTGTGAAATGAAGAGATTCAACTGCTGCATTATCAGATCTATTCCAGAAACTATTTCCAAATATATGGCTAATAATGACCTACTAGACAGGATAATTTATATATTTATAGCATGGGGAGGATGGCTATATTAATGTTACCAGCATAAAATTAAATTGAGTATTTTATTTTTAAATTGGTTTGTAACAAACTCGGAATGACAAAGAAAGGTTGACAAGGAGTTTCTTTCAGACCTGGCAGTCATATATTAATTCCTTAAACCCTCAAAAGAAACAAAATAGCAAAAAACAAATCTAAGGAGGGCTGAACTTGATGAACACATGTCTCTTTTCAGCCTGTGTAACTATGTAACTATGTAAATTATTAATAATACTTTTCAATATAATAATTGATATCTGCACCAAATTCTACTGAATAAGCATCCAATCACTCTAATTCAAAATTACAGTTCCTGCTTTCACAGTTACTACTGGTCCAGCGCACACCCCTTCTCCTCATCCTTACAGGGGTTTTTCTCTAATGCATCTCACTCTTTGCCTTATGGAATGCATGGTTGTCTAAGGTCTAAAAAGGTTTCAGAATTATTATTGTAACTGTAGGCACCTAGCTTTGTTCTACGCTGTGTTTATTTAAAGTTATACATGTATTCATTTGAGCACATAATTTTATAGGTTGTTGCTGTGCAAGACGTTTGTTGATCCCATTCGGAACTAGTAGCATGACATTTAGTCCTTTTTTTCAAGTCTTCATGGCTGGAATAATTATTCACTTCTTTGTTCAACCCACTGAAAATACTAATAAAATTGTTTAAAATTTAAATTGGATAGTAATAGACTATCAGAACATAAATAGATTCCATTAAGTTATAGCTAAAATGATTAAAAAATAATTATTATCTACATAAGTATATGTTGAAGAAGAAATAACCAAAATAAGTTTGAGACTTGATTATGGGCAACTGAGATTGACTAGTTGGTTTTTCTATTATTACAATATGTATTTTTTAATGTCTCAGTTAGTTAGCAGAGATGATGATCATTGGTTTATCTCAAATTACCATGTTACTGTGCTATTGATAACATTTTAGCTGGAACAAATTCTACCCAACTATAAAGCAAAGCTTTTTTGGGCAACTTCCTATTGTTGCCTTCTATGAGCTTAATATAAACTAAATTGAAAGTCCCCTCTAGATACTGAAATGAAGAACCTTGGGAAAACATACTGACAACTTTGTTTTGACACGTTTTTATATTATTTAAATCCAGTTTCACAGTCATTTAAAATTCATAGCAGGAAATGTCAGATGTGACTTATGTTTGGTAAATTCAGTTTGATAGCTATTTTAAACAACAGTGACATAAACAGATGTGAAGACAATGGATATCCATGAAGTAATAAATGTGGTGCAGTGCACATTCAAGAGAACTTCTGAACTAGTTACATTTACAGTAACATTAATGTAATTTTGGCCTTATATTTGTTTAATAAAGAATGGCATAGTGTAATCTGTCATGTGATGTTCATTGAGGTTGTATTTACCTAATGTTAAGTCCTTCTAAGGAACAGATGACTGTTATGTTTTGATATGTAAAACCATAGATTTCAGAGTGCCTTATTTATATATATATATATATATATATATATAATTAGTCAATACTATGTTAATAAAAAATCTGCACAACAGTCAAGCCATAAGACTTGCTTTTCCTACAGAAATCACAAATTTTGCAGTGATGTTACTGCCGCAAAGGATTCTGGGTGGGCATATGCAAATTAGTTCAACAAAGAATTACGGTAGTAACATCACTGCAAATTTGTGATTTCTGTGGGAAAAGCAAGTCTTATATAACTGGTGTGCAGATTTTTGTTTATATATATATATATATATATATATATATAAAGAAGTTTGGCACTCTCCTCTCGGGTAGATGTATAAGAAGTCTCAAACTTGAAATGTGATTCTGGCACACTATATTTACCTATACATACCACCTAAAAAATGTAGGACTCAGATCCTTCCTATTATAAACTGACGCTAAGAGTGGAATTTTTTGCAATTTTGAGCATTACATTAGGACTAAAGTTCTAAGTCCAAGGAACAAGAATGTGCAAAATTTATATATATATTTATAAACGAACCATGGCCCTGCACACACCTGTCAGTTATGCTTGTCAAGGTGCAGTCTCCAGCCTCAGCAAAATATGAAAATACAAGGGAGAGCACAGTTATGTTACACTGACTTTTCGAGAGCATGAAATGTCGATGTAATATAACTGTACTGTGAATAAAGGTGGAAGGTGATTGAATGTTCAGTGAGTGCTCTCCTTTATTTATTTTTTTTTTTTTTTATATATATGAACATGTATCTTATAATGAGCTCTACAGATCAGATTTTGTTCCAAGTCGCTTGGACCATCCTCAGCTTAGAGGGTGAGATTTCCATAAACATCTATACAACCAAAAATGGCTGTCACGGTTTATCCACGTAAAATAAAAATTAAAAACTGGTGGTCTTGCAACAAGAGATAATGACTTAAAAAAGACAGGAAAATTAAATATCATTAAGTAACCATATCTACAATTATTGGACCACTTGAGATGGACTGACCCTACTGGTAAATGCTTTCTATGCTATTATTTTATTTTTAAGTCACAGGAAACATTATACATGAAAAAGTAGATAATGGCTGACGATATTGCTAACATTTAGCAGAGAATCATAAAATTTGACTTGTGTGAAATAGCTACTATTTCACACTATTATTCAAGTAAACCCTCTCTATACATTATATATATATATATATATATATATATATATATATCTTGATACTGATGAAAGTGGACTGAAACGTCAATCTATCTGGAGTTTATGTGTTTGGAATAAAGGAATGCCTATTATGACAAGACCGTGAGTGCAGCAATACTTATTGATTACTATTGTATCACTAAAGCCTTATGGGCTGACACCCGGCATATTCAAAAAATTGAGCCTGAGTGCAAGGAACTTTTGCAATTTATATATATAGTTATATTACAAATGACTACTCCATACCTTTATACATACATAGAGATGTATCATCATAAATACATTCAAAGGGACACTATGTGCACTTTAACTACACTGAACAAAATTATAAATGCAACACTTTTTTTTTTACCCCCATTTTTCATGAGCTGAACTCAAAGATCTAAGACTTTTTCTATGTACACAAAAGGCCTATTTTTCTCAAATATTGTTCAAAAATCTGTCTAAATCTGTGTTAGTGAGCACTTCTCAATCCATCCACCTCACAGGTGTGGCATATCAAGATGCTGATTAGACAGCATGATTATTGCAATAAAAGGCCACTCTAAAATGTGCAGTTTTACTGTATTGGGGGAATCTAGGGGATTTCGGGGAAGGGGTGGGTCCGAAAACCAGTCAGTGTCTGGTGTGACCACCATTTGCCTCATGCAGTGCAACACATCTCCTTCGCATAGAGTTGATCAGGTTGTTGATTGTGGCCTGTGGAATGTTGGTCCAATACCTGTGCGAAGGTGCTGGATATTGGCAGGACCTGGAACAGGCTGTTGTATTCGCCGATCCAGAGCATCCCAAACATGTTCAATGGGTGACATGTCCGGTAAGTATGCTGGCCATGCAAGAACTGGGATGTTTTCAGCTTCCAGGAATTGTGTACAGATCCTTGCAACATGGGGCCATGCATTATCATGCTGCAACATGAGGTGATGGTCGAGGATGAATGGCACAACAATGGGCCTCAGGATCTCATCACGGTATCTCTAAGCATTCAAAATGCCATCAATAAAATGCACCTGTGTTCATTGTCCATAACATACACCTGCCCATACCATAACCCCACCACCACATGGGCAACTCGATCCACAACGTTGACATCAGCAAACCGCTCACCCACACGATGCCATACATGCAGTCTGCCATCTGCCCTGTACAGTGAAAACCAGGATTCATCCGTGAAGAGAACACCTCTCTAAAGTGACAGCATTTGCCCACTCAAGCCGGTAACGACGACGAACTGCAGTCAGGTCAAAACCCGATGAGAACGAAGAGCATGCAGTTGAGCTTACTTGAGGCGGTTTCTGACAGTTTGTGCAGAAATTCTTTGGTTATGCAAACCGGCTGGTCTCAGACAATCTTGGAGGTGGAGATGCTAGATGTGGAGGTCCTGGGCTGCCAAATTCTCTGAAACACCTTTGGAGACAGCTTATGGTAGAGAAATTAACATTCAATTCACTGGCAACAGTTCGGATGAACATTCCTGCAGTCAGCATGCCAATTGCACGCTCCATCAAAACTTGCGACATCTATGGCATTGTGCTGTGTGATAAAACTGCACATTTTAGAGTGGCCTTTTATTGTGGCCAGCCTAAGGTACACCTGTGCAATAATTATGCTGTCTAGTCAGCATCTTATATATCACATCTGTTAGGTGGATGGATTATCTCGGCAAAGGAGAAGTGCGCACTAACACAGATTTAGACAGATTTTTGAACAATATTTGAGAGAAATAGGTCTTTTGTGTACATAGAAAAGGTCTTAGATCTTTGAGTTCAGCTCATGAAAAATGGGGGTAAAAAAAAAAGTGTTGCGTTTATAATTTTGTTCAGTATATTTAATTTCATTGTTTATAGTGCCTGGAACCACTGGCACTGTCCCTCCATTCAATTCTAACCATTTTTACAAGCATTTTAATATAAAACGATGGTTTCTGGTTACACACACCTTAGCTCCAAAAAGGGATATATGCTTGTCATACAAATTGATACCAGCAATGGTCATCTGTGATAGGCCTAAAAGTGAACATCTGACACTCTCAGCGAGTCACCACTGCCACTGCTGCTCAGGCTAATGCTTCCTCATTAGCCAAAGTAACACACAGGGGGTGGGCTGCTGGTGACCTTCTTTATGCATGAAATTTATCAAAAAACTGTTTAGCACTGCATGGAAGGATAGCACCAGGGGAACAATTTCAATGAGCTGAAGAAATTACAGTGCACCTTTTAAACATGCAACGTCATAGTTATGCTGATAAGTACACAAATGTTTTTGCATGGATAGAATGCTCCATTGTACATGCAGAGAAATGTATGCTATACTGTGTACATATTTGCAAGCATGAACTTCCACAACATGTATGTGCAAATATTTTTCTCCATTGCTGTCTTCCTCCTATCTTTTATTGCTTTTAAATGTGTGTTACTCCACACATTATTTGCAATGACATCCAGTAGTAATACTTGCTGGCTACTTTTACAATGAGTATAAGTTCCACTTATCTACTAAATCTAAAATGTGTACTATAGTCACCAAAACAGCTTTAGTCTCAATGCTCACTTTTCTGCCATTAAGGAGTTTAATCACTTTGTTTATGTACAGTTGCAATAAAAAGTATGTGAACCCTTTGGAATGATATGGATTTCTGCACAAATTGGTCATAAAACGTGATCTGATCATCATCTAAGTCACAACAATAGACAATCACAGTCTGCTTAAACTAATAACACACAAAGAATGAAATGTTGCCATGTTTTTATTGAACACACTATGTAAACATTCACAGTGCAGGTGGAAAAAGTATGTGAACCCCTAGACTAATGACATCTCCAAGAGCTAATTGGAGTGAGATGTCAGCCAGCTGGAGTCCAATCAATGAGATGAGATTGGAGGTGTTGGTTACAGCTGCCCTGCCCTATAAAAAACACACACCAGTTCTGGGTTTGCTTTTCACAAGAAGCATTGCCTGATGTGAATGATGCCTGCACAAAAGAGCTCTCAGAAGACCTACGATTAAGAATTGTTGACTTGCATAAAGCTGGAAAGGGTTATAAAAGTATCTCCAAAAGCCTTGCTGTTCATCAGTCCACGGTAAGACAAATTGTCTATAAATGGAGAAAGTTCAGCACTGCTGCTACTCTCCCTAGGAGTGGCCATCCTGTAAAGATGACTGCAAGAGCACAGCGCAGACTGCTCAATGAGGTGAAGAAGAATCCTAGAGTGTCAGCTAAAGACTTACAGAAGTCACTGGCAAATGCTAACATCCCTGTTAGCGAATCTACAATACGTAAAACACTAAACAAGAATGGATTTCATGGGAGGATACCACAGAGGAAGCCACTGCTGTCCAAACAAAACATTGCTGCATGTTTACAGTTTGCACACGAGCACCTGGATGTTCCACAGCCGTACTGGCAAAATATTCTGTGGACAGATGAAACCAAAGTTGAGTTGTTTGGAAGAAACACACAACACTATGTGTGGCGAAAAAAGGCACAGCACACCAACATCAAAACCTCCTCCCAACTGTGAAGTATGGTGGTGGGGGCATCATGGTTTGGGGCTGCTTTGCTGCGGCAGGGCCTGGACGGATTGCTATCATCCAAGGAAAAATGAATTCCCAAGTTTATCAAGACATTTTGCAGGAGAACTTAAGGCCATCTGTTTACCAGCTGAAGCTCAGCAGAAGATGGGTGTTGCAACAGAACAATGACCCAAAGCATAGAAGTAAATCAACAACAGAATGACTTAAACAGAAGAAAATATACCTTCTGAAGTGGCCCAGTCAGAGTCCTGACCTCAACCCGATTGAGATGCTGTGGCATGACCTCAAGAAAGCGATTCACACATCAGAAGAATATTGAACTGAAACAGTTCTGTAAAGAGGAATGGTCAAGAATTACTTCTGACCGTTGTGCACGTCTGATCTGCAACTACAGGAAACGTTTGGTTGAAGTTATTGCTGCCAAAGGAGGTTCAACCAGTTATTAAATCCAAGGGTTCACATACTTTTTCCACCTGCACTGTGAATGTTTACAAGGTGTGTTCAATAAAAACATGGCAACCATTTTATTCTTTGTGTGTTATTAGTTTAAGCAGACTGTGATTGTCTATTGTTGTGACTTAGATGATGATCAGATCACATTTTATGACCAATTTGTGCACAAATCCATATCATTCCAAAGGGTTCACTTCTTTTTCTTGCAGCTGTATCCATAGGCACACCTCCCTGCATGTGGCTTATACAACCTTCCTAAACGCTTCTTGTAAAGAGTCTTCTAATGTTTACACTTCCTTTATTTAGTATATTTAATTTAGAATTACTTATCTCCTGTTCAGTTAATAGTTTGCTAGACCCTGCAGGGGCCTCCTGTAAAGTTTAGTCTGCAGAGCAGGAGATACAAACTTTTAACGTAAGTTACTTCTAATTGAAAATGAAACCATTTTGTTTTTGTGCAGGCTGTCATCAACATCCATGGGAGGTATGGCTATGACTTCATAAACAGAAATGAACGTAATTTAACTCCTAAATAGCAGAGAATGCAGGAGCATGATCTGCACACCATAACTGCTCCATTAAGCTACACTTGTTTTTGTGACCATAGTGTCCCTTTAAGTAACAACATTTTTTTCTCTTCATACACGTATTATTAAGCATTCTTTCAATATTTCCCTATTTGAGTAGACATTTTTTCTCCTTCCATTGAAGCTTAGTAGTATTTTTGCACAAATACACGTAGCTGAAGTCATCATGCTTGTCTAGTAGAACTCTTAAAAGAACATACAAGGCATGGTTAGAAAAGAGAAGTTGATTACCCTTTTAGGAGGATGACTTTGTAAAAATACATAAACATCAAGAGTGATATAGTTAAAATGCTCATTATTGTGTTTATCTTCATGTGCCAAAGAATTTTTATTACTGACTTACCTTTATCTGTCATTTTCAGTATTATCCTAAATTTTCAGAATGTGCATTTATTTTTCCCTACCAATCAGTATTATGTTTCTGATTTTATTACAGGAAAGCAATCCAGTAGTCATTCATGATATGTTCTTTTTTTTGTTTGTTTGTTTGTTTATTTTGCAGAGGAAACCTATTTTATCCGCGATACAGCATTGGATTTATGTTGCTGCTATTTAAATAATATAAATTTTTAGCATGATTATCCATTTTATTATATGACAGGTGAACAATAGATTGCTTTGAATATCTTTTTTTTTTTTTAGTCAATAGACTTATAGTAGAGCAAATAGGTTTTCCTAATATATAAACTAACACTACTGCAATTAAATAACTTAAATGCAGTGGCAGGCTAAACTTTAGAATTGTGGTACCATGGTTGAAACATTGCCCTCTCCTACATTTCTTACCATTTGCATTCTTGCTTATAGTGGTTTAGCAGTATGTGGGAGGTCTCATTGCTCACATGTTGTCTAAAGTTGCTTTGAATGACACAGGGTTCCGGGGAAGTTGCACTTTTCCCTTGTGATTAAAAATAAGATCAGGGCAAGGAGGTTTAATTGGGTCTTTGGAGCGTCTATACCTTGGTATAGTTTAAACTATTAATAGCACACGATGGGCTGTCATAATATAATTGGATTTGCCTGAACACGTCTCCTGAATAGGCCTTAAAACTCTTGGAGTCCCTTAAAATCAAATGAATAGCCTACTCACTTCCCGATACACACAGACATACATGATGTTTTCAAAATGTTAAAATATGAACAATATATAATTAATTAAATATATATCAATATGTGAAAAAAAAAATGTGGTCCTATGTTAAAATGTTGAAGACCGGTTGCCATAAAATAGAGACCATTCCACCACATGTAGAAGAAATTACCTCTGTCCCCACATCCTCTGGAAAAGAGAGGAGAGGATTGGGGTAGATATGACTTATTTTGATAGCATCTAAGTGCCACCTCATCATAGGACATTTTTCTTTAAGTGTATGCTGATGGATATCTTTTCAGACAAGCTCAAAAATATACTCCAATCTTGGCCATTGATTTTGAGACCTATATCACACACCTGGCATCTTGTTTTTTTTTAAGGCTGTTGAATTGCATCAACTTATAAAGGGATGATGTGTGGACTGTATCTAGGGGGTTGTATTTGAAGAAACCATAGGGGGGTCCACGTCGATAATGTTTCGATAAAGTAATTTTCAAATTTTCTATGTGTTTTAATCTCATTTTATTTTTTCACTTTCAGAATAATTATGATGGCTCTCCCCCTTTAGTACTTGCATTTATTACACTGTACAGATACAGTCCTTTAGGAGGTTCTTAGAGCACTTTTTGAGATCATTATAGCATTTTAAAGTGAATCTGTCACAACAGATATAGGTTTGCATTTTTCTAACCATCTAGCTTGTTATACAATTAAGTGTTTCTTCCCTTATTACAATTATAAGCTCATATTTTAATATATTTCATTTTCCCCTGTCTTGTGGAGAGCATCAATCATGTTTTCTTTTTGCAAGACACACCTCTTTGGCATACCCCTGTTTGGGAAGTACAGACTTCCTTCCTATAAGAGGTTAAAGGTTCTTGACACAAAACGTTGGCTTTGTTTATATAAAACATATATGTCATATTGTGGCAGCCCCTAGAGGTGGTTAACACAATGCCTTTCATGCATAAAGGCAATATTTTTGGCTACAGAGTTAAAGCGGGGAGGCACATTGCTCCAAGGCCACTTCATTGAGATGTAGTGATTGGATGCCTATAGTGTTCCTTTAAATACTCTTTTCTGAAAACATTTATAGTGTATAAGAATGGCTAATGAGAATTTTGGCAAGATCCAATACCCAATAGTGAAAATTGTCCAAATACAGATGACAACCAGGAAGCACACATACGCAGAAGTTATATTTTTTTTTTACTCTTCTTAGTGAATATGGGTCGTTAACAGGCAGTAGATGTTTACATGTGTGATTGGTGATGTTCTGCTCTACCTTCTAAATATTGTGAGGCTATTTAATAGTGACTTCAACAAAGCTGTTAAATAAATCAATAGATTTTTTTACAATGTATTTTTTGGGGGGCTTTAGTTCATATACATTTCACTTCTTGTCTTTGTCTACACTACTTTGTATGTCAATATTTGTTTTATATCCTTCATATATTTAGCACAGCTGTATAAATGCCATTAATTATATTAATTATATATGTTTTTATTAATTTTTGCCTTCTAAGAAGTTAAGAGGTCTGGTAAATATAATTATCTGTTTATCAGAGAGGAGTGTGTTAACCACTGATCTGGTGTTAAAGCCCAAGTTTTATTATAGAGGTTAATGTCCAAAACTGATGAACTTTAGGACAGTAAGGATGTATTCATTTTGTAAGACTAATAAAAGGCATAAAATACAAATAAAAGTATTATAAACACAAGGAAAAAGAAAAGTGCTCAAAATACAAGAATACGTAATCTGGCCCTAAAATAGAGGGAGTAAAAGTATATATAAAATAAATATACAATAGATATAACCAAAATTATCAAATATCTAATAGATAGATCTAAAACTGGAAGGAGGGTCACCAATCCTCCCTAAGAAAACAGGTATATCAGTATCACTTATAAAAAATTAGCTGAAAGGGTTCCAGGAGCTAAAATCAATAACACAAAAAATATATATTAAATAAAAAGTGACTCAAGTTCAGATAAACTAGATTTGTTTGATAAGTCCAAAATTAATCCATGTATAAAAGCCAATTTTGTGAAGAATGATATAAATCCAATAGACTAAAGTCCACAAAATGCAGCATAATGATGATCACACTAAGCTGTGTATATAGATAATGCACAGTCATGGGACCATATTGCCAGTATTATATAATTCACTGACGATCAGTAAATATGAAAAATAAAATAAAAAGGTTAAACCTAACTGTATAGGAGATAAAAAGCAACACAGTACTCAAACCAACTGCTTGCTAAAAAGCACAAAAATAAATAAAAACAGAAAAAAGAGAAAAGGAAAATGCTTCTTAAAAATCCATACTCTTTAATGAAAATTAAGTAGAATAAAATAAATTCATAGACACAAAATGAATCTGAATGAAAGCAAATAGTACCACCAATAGCTCAAGATGTTTTGCACTGGGGCCGTTTAGACAGTTCTCCTGGTGGATAGGATATGTGAGAGCTGCAGTTCTCGCTGTATGAGGTCCGCCGGTGAGGTCGGCGTGCGTTCAACACAGCGTTCCACCCAAAGCCTCACTCCTGGGTATGCTTCCACCGATGTCAGAGAGGAAAGATTTTCAGTGTCTCTTCATATGAAGATTGGCTCGTTCATTGAACTATTGAGCGTTGATAGTGGATCTGGGTCCTGAATAGCACCAGTCTGTGTGTTCTGCCTTACGCGATTTGTGAGGAAAGCCTCACTTCATCAGAGGCTTCAATAGCTGGCAGATACGCTTGAGGATACTTATATATCCAGTTAAACAAAATACAATCATGATACATAACAAGCTACTTAAATTGTGGATCATTTATAAGAATGAGAACTGGATAAGAAAAGTAAGAAATAGTAAATAATAAGTAGTAAATAAAAAATGCAAGTAAAATTAATAACTGATGAAAAAATATATAAATAGAAGAGTAGAGAAATAGACATAATGAAATATACCAAGAACTATTTAACAACAAGTTGAGATGGAAAATTATCAGAAAAGTATTGCAATAAAAATAAATATGTCAATATAGATATATGGCTATAAAATAAGATAAGATAAAGCAAATCAAATAAAAAGTAAAATAAAAATAAAAAATAAAATGTAAAGAAATCATAAAAATACATATAAAGATAAAAATAAAAATGAATATAAATATACAAATATATTTTCTTAATTTTGTTGTTTAAAGAGGTTGATAGCTGTGATAATGTGAAGGATGAAGACAGTGGCCTTATTTACCTCTACACATTGATTTAAGGCTGCCCTAAGTCCCACTTAGTGGAGTTTATGTGTGTGTGTGTGTGTGTGTGTATATATATATATATATATATATATATATATGTGTGTACATGTACTCATTTTGATGGCAATAATCACGTCTGGAGGGATTGCAGACCTTGTCTGGCTTTTTTCACCAGTGCCAACATCACTACGCATCACCGGCATCAATAAGATAAGCCAGTGCAGAGTTGCCGACATCACTGTGATGCCGGTACCAAGTCACCAAAGTGGTGCCTTGTTCCTCTTTGCTGAGGAGATGGAGACTTTATTTGCTGATGTCACTACATGAGGCTGACATGTCCCTGCTCCCTTCACTCATCTACACCAACCACATGATGCCCAAGATACCCAGAGGGAGGGGTGAGTGAGAAGAAGGAGGAGGAAGGGGAGTGAGGGGAGGGGGGAAGATGTTGGAAAGATGGAGGACAGGATGGAAAGAAGGGATGGGGCCTGGTATTGGTATATACAAAATGCACATTTTGGGAGTGGAGGAAATTTGTGCAGGAGTTAGTCAGGCTAGGGAGAGAGGAGGCTAGCAAGAGCAGGGTCAGGCCAAGGCATATGTAATAGCTGCAAAATAAATAAATTGATGCCTAACAGTGGTGCAAGCATTATTTAGTTGCCATCAGCTGGAAAGGGCAATCTTTTGGTGCGGAAAAGTTGTTCAAGCATTAATCAGGTTGGCATCAGCTTGAAAAAGCAGTAATTGATGCCTGAAAGTTGTGCATGCATTATTTAGTTGCCATAGGCTGGGAAAAAGAAATAGTTTGGTGCCTGAGAGGGAAGTTTGGCATCAGCTGAAAAAGCAATAATGTGGTACCTGATAATGCCACTACTACATATTAGAGATTAAGTTACGGCACACACATAAAAATACCACTTGTTACTTGACGCGTTCAGCTTATTTGCCTTCCTCAGAAGTGGTTGTGTTCTGCTATCCTCCATAGTTCTGTTTATAAATGGAAAAGTTTGGCGCCCTTTTCTTAATTGGTTCCCATTGTGCCAATGGATACTTCTGTTTTCGTTATCATCCTGTTCCCGGCGCTTACACAGTTGTGCATCCTTGAGCATTGACGATATCGGCGTCATGACGTCAGCCCAGAAGTATGGGCGCCATTCCGTTTTCTAACTTTCCCAGTTGTCAATACTTTCATAATGTAGGCGGTTATTAAGTCGCCATTTTATTGAAGTCCATTTTTACATAGATAAAGCAACGTTATAAAGGAAAAAGTTAAACTTTATCGATAATATAATAAATTGACTAAGTGTCTACTAAAAAAACTGAACATACCCCATTTGCAATACCTTGGGTTGTCTATACTATTGCAAATGGTATGCCATCATGGGGGTAATTTTCATTCCTGGGCTACCGTATGGTCTCAAAGGCAACATAACCAACCTGGTGAATTTCAATGTGAAAAAACTGAAATGCAAGCCTTATTATTGACTCAGTAAATTTTGAAAACACCATAAAACCTGTACATGAGGGGTACTGTTATACTCAGGAGACTTCGCTGAACACAAATATTAGTGTTTCAAAACAGTAAAACGTATCACAACAATTATATCGTTAGTGTAAGTGCCATTTGTGTGTGAAAAATGCAAAAAATTTCACTTTCACTGACGATATCATTGTTGTAATATATTTTACTGTTTTGAAACACTAATATTTGTGTTCAGGGAAATCTTCCAAGTAAAACGGTACCCCCCATGTACAGGTTTTATGGTGTCTTGGAAAGTTACAGGGTTAAATATAGTGCTAGCAAATTAAATTCCCTGAACTTTAAGCCTGGGATGTCAGGTCCTGCAAATTGTAATTAATAAAATTACCTAATTATGTAAAATTATGCGTAGAATTATTATATATATATATATATATATACGTGTGTATATATATATATATATATATGTATGGAATTTTTTGTAATTATTTTTATTTATATATAGGTATATATATATATATGTATATATATATATATATATATATATATATTTTTCATAGAAAAAAGGTGCACTCACAGGACTTCTTCCATCAGTGATTTTATTCTAAGTTGTGCATTACATTCGTAATCTTCAATCAACGTTTCGACCCCTAAAGGGTCTTTTTCAAGATCAATATAACAGTGAAATGAACATATATATATAGGTAGATAAATGAAATAATCACTTACCCAACAGGTGTGTGGAGATGAACTCCCGCCCGGCCGCCCGAAACCCGGAAGTGAGTAGGTGCGACCACGTGACTAAGCGTGATGACGCGTGTCGCAAGTGTCGTTGCTAGGCAACGTAAACAAATCCTTCGTGATTATTTATTTTACTACGAGCTCAAAGACAGCTCGAAGAGAGAACATCAAATTGTGTGCCAAGTGCCCAGTGAATTTAAAATAAGTCCTAAACCAAAAGGACACCCAAAAGTTTATAAACAATACCAAGAAGAGGAATATATACAATATGGCCATCTGAGACTATAGACTGACAGCATACACCAGCTAAACTGTATACAGATGATACAGCAAGTGCTACTAATGTGCAAATTTATGTTAATCAAAAATAAACCTAATGCCAAATAACTCTGGAAATATAAACTGTCAGAAAAAATATTCAATCTCATAGCACAATGAAATAATTATGTGAAAATCTATACACAACCACTAGTATAGAGCAAGCTGAATGTCTATTTATGTTACTAAAAAACACATTATGCAGAAAATTACCATAAAATTAGTGCTGTTATTACTACTAAATTTATAGCAGAATCTAGCCTTAAACATTAGTGAATAACTTATATGGCAATATTATCCATATTCCTTAACAATAGAGCAACCTGTTATAATAAGGGACTAAAAATGTATTTTGGAAATCTATATTATACCCAGACTAAACATTTGATACATCTATCCTCCAAATAAATACATTGGCAACATCGGAGATATAGTATCTACTACTAACGTGCACAAGTATAACATGCAATAATTACCAATATATCAGATTCAATAACCAAACCATATTACATTGTTTGATTAAATAACCTGCAGATCAGAATAAATCATATCTAAATCCAATTAATCATGTCCAATTCATAAGAACATCGAATACGTATTATATTCATTCAAACATCTGGGAGTAACTGTATCCAGAGCAAAAATCCAATATGCTTCCCTTTGGAGCAATGTTCTAGATCTGTCACCCCCTCGAGGTAAAGGGGGGACATGATCTATAGCCATGAATTTCAATGTGGGAAGTCTGTGTGAAGCCGCCAGATAATGTTTGGCTACTGGTTTGTC
This sequence comes from Pelobates cultripes, assembly GCA_933207985.1. Taxonomy (NCBI): domain Eukaryota; kingdom Metazoa; phylum Chordata; class Amphibia; order Anura; family Pelobatidae; genus Pelobates; species Pelobates cultripes. Next base: position 112,389,365 of record OW240915.1, read on the forward strand.
CGTTTTTAAATCTCTAAAGGCTGTCATGATGCCAGATCTATGGCCTCGGATGCGATCACGAAGAGTGAGATCCGTCTTCCCTACATAGGATAACCCGCAAGGACAGGTAATAAGATAAATCACATGATCTGTAGTGCATGTGATGTGATGTGAAATTTTCATTCTTTTTCCACTATGAGGGTGAGCGAACGTGTTCCCAGAGACCATATGACTGCACGTAACACAACCGCTACATCTGTAGCATCCAGGCTTCTTGTGTATTATTTTTCTCTGGTAACTTTGTATGGGATCATTGCGGATTAGAATATCTCTTAGATTTCTATTTCTTCTGTAGCTGATAATAGGTTTCCTGTTGAAAATAGGAGGTAGAAGTTTGTCCGAATTGAGTATATCCCAGTGTTTGTCAATAGATTTACGAATTTGTGTGGTACCTGTATGGTAAGTGAGAGGTAGGTAAATTTTAGGTGGATCTGAGTTAGGTTTAACTTGTATGTTGTTTTTCTCCTGTGTCCATTTCTCAATGGCACGGGATTTTGCTTTCTCCAATGTTTGAATCTGGTACCCTCTTTCTTGAAACCTAAGGGTCATTTCTTGTAGTTGTATTTCTCGTTTTTTCTTATCACTATTATATCGTAAAACCCGCATGTACTGGGATATAGGCAAAGCATCTTTAAAATGTTGTGGGTGATAACTATTGCTTGAGAGAAGAGTATTTCTATCTGTGCTTTTGCGATGGAGTGTATGACCAAGTTTATTTCCATCTTTATATATGGTGACGTCCAAAAAGGGTATTTCTTTCTCACTGTATACCAGTGTAAATTTAACTGGTGACTTCAGATTATTAAGATGGAGTACCATGTCTTCCAGTTCTTTAGATGGCCCTTTCCATATAATGAATACGTCATCAACAAAGCGATAATAGGCCAGAATCTTGGTCTGAGTTGGTTTTAAAATGTGCCGTTGTTCAAATTGGAACATATAGGCATTGGCATATGCAGGTTATTTAATCAAACAATGTAATATGGTTTGGTTATTGAATCTGATATATTGGTAATTATTGCATGTTATACTTGTGCACGTTAGTAGTAGATACTATATCTCCGATGTTGCCAATGTATTTATTTGGAGGATAGATGTATCAAATGTTTAGTCTGGGTATAATATAGATTTCCAAAATACATTTTTAGTCCCTTATTATAACAGGTTGCTCTATTGTTAAGGAATATGGATAATATTGCCATATAAGTTATTCACTAATGTTTAAGGCTAGATTCTGCTATAAATTTAGTAGTAATAACAGCACTAATTTTATGGTAATTTTCTGCATAATGTGTTTTTTAGTAACATAAATAGACATTCAGCTTGCTCTATACTAGTGGTTGTGTATAGATTTTCACATAATTATTTCATTGTGCTATGAGATTGAATATTTTTTCTGACAGTTTATATTTCCAGAGTTATTTGGCATTAGGTTTATTTTTGATTAACATAAATTTGCACATTAGTAGCACTTGCTGTATCATCTGTATACAGTTTAGCTGGTGTATGCTGTCAGTCTATAGTCTCAGATGGCCATATTGTATATATTCCTCTTCTTGGTATTGTTTATAAACTTTTGGGTGTCCTTTTGGTTTAGGACTTATTTTAAATTCACTGGGCACTTGGCACACAATTTGATGTTCTCTCTTCGAGCTGTCTTTGAGCTCGTAGTAAAATAAATAATCACGAAGGATTTGTTTACGTTGCCTAGCAACGACACTTGCGACACGCGTCATCACGCTTAGTCACGTGGTCGCACCTACTCACTTCCGGGTTTCGGGCGGCCGGGCGGGAGTTCATCTCCACACACCTGTTGGGTAAGTGATTATTTCATTTATCTACCTATATATATATGTTCATTTCACTGTTATATTGATCTTGAAAAAGACCCTTTAGGGGTCGAAACGTTGATTGAAGATTACGAATGTAATGCACAACTTAGAATAAAATCACTGATGGAAGAAGTCCTGTGAGTGCACCTTTTTTCTATGAAAAATATATATATTCACGCTGAGGTTTGCACCCAGGCAAAGATATCAAAGAAAAAAAGAAAAAAGTTTTTAATGGGTGAGTGCCAAGAGTATTTTTGTATATATATATATATATATATTATTTCGTTGAACGTGTATTTTAAATATTTTAAAATACAGTTAGAATGAAATTACATATGTGTGTGTATATATATATAGATATATATATATATATATCTATATATATATATTTATTTATTTTTGTATATATTTTTTTTATAATTTTATATTTTTATATATTTACATATTTATTTATTTTATATTATATATAAATATATATATATATTTAATCAAAATCATTGTACGTGTACTTTGATATGAATTTATATATAATTATATATATTAATATTAAAATACACTCAGACAGTGTATGTATAATTATGTGTGTATATGTGTGTATATATATATGTAGATCATATATATACTAAATATATATATGATCTAAGTATATATTATTAAATTTTACACTGTTTTAACATGTTTTATTATTTTCAGACAGCAGGGGGAGTACCTGTCATTACAGGCACTCCCCCTGCTGGCAATGCCTTGGACGGCTATGTCGTCCATGTAATCGTGAGGTCCTCGCAAGGACCTCGTGATCACATGGCCCAGAGGGGCCGAAGAGGACCGAGGGGGACTCCCTTGGCTCCCAGGTAAGTCCCAATACCGCGATCGCCAGCGTGGGATCGCCGGCGACCAGGTAAGTACATAGGAAGCCAGGGATGTTCTATGCCGACCTCCGGCGTTTAGAGCCGGTTCCCTAAGGACGGCAGAGAATGTCCCCCGTCCTTAAGGGGTTAAAGATTTAAGGAAAATAAAACTGATCACAAAATATAAAAATAACCTCGCAAAGCAGGAAAGTGAGGCTCTGAAAGTTTTAAAGAAATACACCTCCATTGTTATTAAACCTGCTGGTAAAGGGGGGAGGTTAGTAATATGGCAGAAGGAAAAATACATTTTAAAGAGATTTATAACCAATTAAAAGATACAGAAACCTACCTTTCAAAAAGTCCATTGGAAGATATACAAATTTAATTTAGAACATTGGATAAGGGTCTGGATAAGGGTCTGAAAGAATGGATTTTAAATAAAAGAGAATATGAATTTTTAAATGTAAAATTTCAGAGAATTCCTGTTTCATATATTTTACCTAAGGTCCATAAAGATGTAAATAACCTACCGGGGAGACTCAGGAATTGGCTCTCCTTTATCCCCTTTATCACAATTTTTAGATCAATTTTTTCATCAATTTTTACAAGGCCCGGTATAAAGGTATCCATCCTATTTAAAATACACAATGAGTCTATTGTAGATTTTAAGTGATTTTAAGTGGGAAGATGATTTTTTAAATGGCCACATGCATGTCAGTAGCCTCTACACTATAATTCAACATAATAAAGGTTGCGAGGCTACTAGACATTTTTTAAACAAGTTTGAAGACATGGATATGACCCAAGTCTATTTTTTAATTGAAGGCATACAAATGATCCTCACCATGAATGATAATGCACGGCCACATGTTGCAAGGATCTGTACACAAGTCCTGGAAGCTGAAAACATCCCAGTTCTTGCATGGCCAGCATACTCACTGGACATGTAACTAGAGTTGAGCGGACACCTGGATGTTCGAGTCTGGTGGGTTCGGCCGAACTTTGAAAAAAGTCTGGGTTCGGGCTAGAACTTGACCCCAAACTTGACCCCAAACTCAAACCCCATTGAAGTCAATGGGGACCCGAACTTTTGGGCACAAAATGGCTCTAAAGGGCTGCAAAAGAAAGTAAAATGGGGGTAAGAGTAGGACAAGTGCCCTGCAAACAAATGTGGATAGGGAAATCACTTAACAATAACAAAATAAGCAGCTGCTTAGTAGATAACTCCCTAATTCCCACGGTATTAGGGAGCTATCTACCAAAAGGCTGAAAGACCTAAATTGGTCACCTAAATTGGTCTTTCAGCCACATTTACTAATACTAAGTAAAGATTACTTAGTATTAGTAAATTCAGCCCCGAATCACTATACCGCGAGTAGGGGCGTGTCCAGTGGCTGCTCACTGTAAAAAAAAAACAAAAAAAATACCTATTGCCCCCACCCCTGTGTGACGGGTGGGGGCCCTAAAACCCCAAACCCCTAGTCACACCCCTCACCCCCAAAAAATTACCCCTACCTCCGTCATCCTAAAAATAATGAGGGGGGACCCGTGTCTAAATACCTGTTAAAAAAAAAATAGACTTACCATTTGATGTCTTCTTTCTTCTAAAATCTTCTTTTTTCAGCCCCAAAAAAGGCCAAATAAAAATCCAAAATAACCGAGGCAAAAAACAAAAAGAGCGCCAAAAAAAAAATCCTTCTTCACCCATGGAGGGCTCCGCGCAGATTGAGCTCTGCAGGGCGAGGGAAAGTTTATAAAGCCTTGCCCCGCCCTGTAATTAGGCTCAAAACACTCTGATTGATGGGTTTAAGCAATCCAATCAGAGTGCTTTGACAGGTAAATGAAGAAACTGACAGGTAAGTCTCTACATTTACCTGTCACAGCACTCTGATTGATTGACTTGAAATCCACCAATCAGAGTGCTCTGTGTCATTTTACACAGCGTGGGAAAGTTCTTTGGAATTTTCCCACGCTGTGTAATTTGACTCATAACACTCTGATTGGTTACTTAATCCACAAATCACAGTGCTCTGTGTCATTTTACACAGCGTGGGAAAATTCCAAATAACTTTCCCACACTGTGTAAAATGACACAGAGCACTCTGATTTGTGGATTTCAAGCCAACGAATCAGAGTGCTGAGACAGGTAAATGTAGAGACTTAAAATATACAAACTAACAGGGCGCCACAGTCACTAAATCGGTATATATGAGGGAAAGAACAGTATACATAAATATATATGAGATATCTGTTGTCTAGATAAAAATAGTAGTTTATTGATACAAGATTATAAAATGATAAAATTAAAGCACAATAATAAGTTCCAAAACATATAAGCAGGAACCCATAGGTATGGAAGCTCACTGATACATAATGCTAAACTGGGCAATAAAGTGCAAATGCTAAAGTGCAAATGCTCAAGTGCAAAGTACTAATACAAAAAGTGCACCAAGCCAATGACACGTATACATACGATAGCCCAAAGAATAAATGTAAACAATCAGCACACATAGACAATAAAGCCGCTGATACCACAATGCAGGGTCCCAGATAGTGCTCAGTGCTCAACGCGTTTCGTCGTCAGGCTTCCTCAGGAGCTTCTTCCTTCTTCTTCCATCTTCCTCCTTTTAAATCCGCCGGTCCGTCTACCGGCTTCCGTGATTGCGCATGCGTCCATGCGTCATCACGCATAACGTCATACGTCATGACGCATATGTGGTCGCTATGCGCATGCGCAACCACAGTGAACCGCAAAAAACTTTATTGTTCGTGTACACGGTGGCATTGAGAGCGATCTACAAAAAGAACGCTCTACAAAAGTGCAGACCGAGTTTACAAAGCCTGCCTACCCCACTACTAACCCCTAACAGAAAAATACTAAATTTAAAAGGGGGAAATATAAATTAGAAAAGTGGGCAAAAGGAGGGGAAAAAAGGAGGAGTTCTACTAAAGATGAAATATATGTAAAACTGTAAATAAAAAAAGAATGTCAATAAAAAATATGTAATATATATTATATTAAGGATGATAGAAAAAAATGAGTCTATTTATATTTCCACAGTATCCATCATAGTAAGAATATACATGAATCTTACAATAATAAAACATCTATATAATAATAATAGCAATATAGATGTACATAAATGAAAAAACGTATCAAGATATGGGCAAATAAATATTCATCAAATTTTATAAGAGTAGAAGTAAATACAGAAATGTGAACATGAAAATATATATATACAAAAGTATATATAAATAAAAGTAATGATAATAGTAGTAAAATGAAGGCATATAAGTTCAAATAAAATACAATATCCACATATAAATATCTTATTAGAATATGTGATAAAAGAAAATTAATATGAGATACATATAAAATATATAAAAGATATATATGTCCATATAGAACAGATAAAAATATAAACATATAAAAAAATATAAAAAGAGGTAAAAATAAATCACCATACAATCAGTCTATAAAAACTAATATGTCCAAATCGGTATTTAATCCTGAGGGAACAGAGGATTTCATTTTATATATCCACTCTGTTTCCCTCATAGTTAGCCTCTTTTCTGTATCCCCACCTCTCCAATGAGGTAAAACCATGTCGATCCCAACACAAATAAAATCATTAAAATCAAAATCTTTACATGTATTGCAATGTCTGGGTACACTATGCTTCCCATATTTATTCTTAATCCCATTAAAATGTTCAAGCAATCTTATGTGTAACTTCCTAATTGTCCGTCCAATATATTGGACCCCACATTTACACTGTAGCAAGTATACCACAAATTTGCTTTGACAGTTGATAAAATGTTTTATTTTGAAAGTTTCTTTAGTCACCGTACTAGAAAATTCTGTGATCTTGTTCTTCTGAAACTTGCATGTGCTACACCTACCACATTTAAAGAAACCATTAGGCCTTTCTATTAAGAAATTGGTCTTCTCATTCTTAACTGTTTTTTTAGGCAAAATACTAGGAGCTAAAATGTTCCTCAAGTTATAAGGTCTTTTATAAATTACTCTAGGGTTCTGAGGTAGAATCTTTTATAAAAACTTATCCTGAAGCAAAATAGGCAAATTTTTCTTGATAGACTTCTCTATTAGGTTGGCTTTATTGCTAAATTTAGTCAAAAAAGCAAATTCTGACTGATTCCCAGCACCCTTCTTGGACTCCTTATTATTCATTAGAACATCTCTCCTCTGATAGCCTTCTACCTGTTTTTGTGTATTAGATAGAAGTTTTTCCGGATAATTCCTATCTAAAAATTTCTTATTCAGAACCTGGACCTGTTTTTTAAAATCCTCTTTCTCAGTGCAAGTTCTATATAGTCTCAAATGCTGTCCTTTAGGAATATTTGTCAGCCATTTTCGATGGTGGCAACTCGAAAACTCAATAAAACCAATTCCATCTGTCGGTTTAAAAAAAGTCTTACTAAAATTTTTTTTGTCTTTTATAAAAAGGGTAAGATCTAAAAAGTTAATACACGTTTCATGGATTTCTTCAGTAAACCTGAGTCCATATGTATTAGAATTAATGTAAGATAAAAATTCAGCTAAAAGACTTCTGCCCCCTTTCCAAACAATTCAAACATCATCAATATACCTTCTCCACTGCACCAGGTTTGCACCAAATGGGTTGTTTCGCCAAATATTGTTCAACTCCCAGTCAGCCACAAAAATATTGGCATAACTTGGTGCGAACCTGGTGCCCATCGCTGTTCCACATGTTTGAAGGTAATACAACCCTTCAAAAAGTAGTTGTGGAACAGGATGAATCTGATAAGATCTAAAACAAAGGTGGCCTGTCCTTGATTCATATCTAGATCACAACTCAGGACATTTTGTACAGCTTCAATACCCTTCTCATGATCAATCACGCTGTATAAGGAGGTGACGTCAACTGTTACCCAAAGGTATTCATCTTTCCATTCAAGACCTTCCAATTCCTTGATGATCTGGACAGAATCTTTGGTATACGATTTGGCTAAAACAACATATTTCTGCAAAAAGAAATCAATATACTGTGAGATATTACTAGTTAAAGACCCGATACCACTAATAATAGGTCTTCCTGGTGGAGATTCCAAGCATTTGTGTACTTTAGGTAAGAAATAAAAGACAGTTGTCTTAGGTGAGTTGATAAATAAATAGTTAAACTCATCTTTGTTTATAATCTCGTTCTTCAAACCTGTTGATAAAATACCATGTAATTCCTCTTTGAATTTGCCTATAGGATTACCCTTTAGGATTTTATAGGTATCTAAATCACCTAGTATCCTCAGGGACTCTTTCATGTAATCAACTCTATTGAGGATAACAATACTTCCTCCTTTGTCAGCCTGCCTAATTACTATATCTTTGTTATCTTTTAATTCTTTTAGAGTTTGTTTTTCTCTCCTAGTTAAATTATCTTTACCTCTATTTTTAGAGAATTTCTCAAATTCGCTCATCACCATTTCACAAAACACTGGTATATGATCTCCCTTTTCCCTAGGGAAAATTTTTGATTTATTCTTCAAACCAGAATGTATAATTTCAGGTGCCATAGATTCAATTGGGATCACATCCATCATTCGATTGCTCTAAGAGTCTCTAAAAGCAATATCTCCTTCTTTTTTCTTTTCAAAAAATCTTTTAATAGTCAATTTTCTTAAATTTTTTTGGGTATCTATAAAAAGTTCAAACATATTGGGATCCGTTTGTGGGGCAAATTTTAATCCTTTATTAAAAACCTCTAATTGTTCCTTAGTAAAAGTTTATTTTGATAAATTAAACATGCCTTCAATACTCTTTTTATCATTTAATCCGACATTTCTCCTTCCTCTATTTCCCCTAGTCCTCCTGTTGCCCCTAAGAATCTCCTTTACTTGGAGGGTGTTTGGAAAGTTTGTAGAGGGGAGAACCTGTTTCTGTGAGCCCAAACATTGAGGGAAACATAGTGGATATATAAAATGAAATCCTCTGTTCCCTCAGGATTGAATACCGATTTGGACATATTAGTTTTTATAGACTGATTGTATGGTGATTTATTTTTACCTCTTTTTATATTTTTTATATGTTTATATTTTTATCTGTTCTATATGGACATATATATCTTTTATATATTTTATATGTATCTCTTATATTAATTTTCTTTTATCACATATTCTAATAAGATATTTATATGTGGATATTGTATTTTATTTGAACTTATATGCCTTCATTTTACTACTATTATCATTACTTTTATTTATATATACTTTTGTATATATATATTTACATGTTCACATTTCTGTATTTACTTCTGCTCTTATAAAATTTGATGAATATTTATTTGCCCATATCTTGATACGTTTTTTCATTTATGTACATCTATATTGCTATTATTATTATATAGATGTTTTATTATTGTAAGGTTCATGTATATTCTTACTATGATGGATACTGTGGAAATATAAATGGACGCATGCGCAATCACGGAAGCCGCTAGACGGACCGGCGGATTTAAAAGGAGGAAAATGGAAGAAGAAGGAAGAAGCTCCTGAGGAAGTCTGACGACGAAACGCGTTGAGCACTGAGCACTATCTGGGACCCTGCATTATGGTATCAGCGGCTTTATTGTCTATGTGTGCTGATTGTTTACATTTATTCTTTGGGCTATTTGTATGTATATGTGTCATTGGCTTGGTGCACTTTTTGTATTAGTACTTTGTACTTGAGCATTTGCACTTTAGCATTGTACTTTGCACTTTAGCATTTGCACTTTATTGAAAAGTTCAGCATTATGTATCAGTGAGCTGCCATACCTATGGGTTCCTGCTTATATGTTTTGGCACTTATTATTGTGCTGTAATTTTATCATTTTATAATCTTGTATCAATAAACTACTATTTTTATCTAGACAACAGATATCTCATATATATTTATGTATACTGTTCTTTCCCTCATATATACCGATTTAATGACTGTGGCGCCCTGTTTGTATATTTTTTTTCTCTATTATTGGATTTGGAGTGTCCAATTTACAGAGGCTTGCCTGCACTTGGTTTATTTCTATTGTTCACTCACCCATCTTTCTATTCAAATGTAGAGACTGACCTGTCAGTCTCTTCATTTACCTGTCAGAGCACTCTGATTGGATGGCTTAAACCCACCAATCAGAGTTCTCTGAGCCTAATTGCAGGGCGTGGCAAGGCTTTATAAGCCTTCCCCCACCCTGCAGAGCTCACTCTGCACAGAGCCCTCCATGGGTGAAGAAGGATTTATTTATTTTTGCACTCATTTTATGTTTATTTATTTTTTTTTAAAGTGCGTCGGTTATTCTGGATTTTTATTTGGCCTTTTTTGGGGCTGAAAAAAGAAGATTTAAAAAAAAAGAAAACATCAAATGGTACTTAGCTAATGGTCCCCCCCTCATTATTTTTAAGGTGAGGGGTGTAGGTAGGGGTAATTTTTTTGGGGGGAGGTGGGTTTCTAGGGGTTTGGGGACACCTAGTCACCTGGGGGGGGATTTTTATTTATGGCCCCCACCCACCGCTCAGGGGTGGGGGCCGGGTGGGAGGACATTAGGCCCCCCCAATTTTTATTTAGGGCTCCCACCCGCCGCGCAGGGGTGGAGGCCGGGGGGGGCAATAGGTCCCCCCTCCAATTTTTATTTCTGGCCCCCACCCACCACTCAGCTGTGGGGACCGGGGGGAGGACATTAGGTTCCACCCCAGTTTTTATTTATGGCACCCACCCACCGCTCAGGGGTGGGGGCTGGAGGGAGGACAATAGGTCCCCCCCCATTTTTATTTAGGGCCCCCACCTGCCGCACAGGGTGTTGGCCGGGGGGAGGACAGTAGGTCCCCCCCTTATTGTTATTTAAGGGCACCCACCCAACGCTCAGGGTTGGGGGTCAGGGGGGGGCAATAGGTCCCTCTTTAGTTTTAAAGCCCCCACTCGCGCATCACAAGTGGGGGCTCAGGTTGCTCACTGTTTAATAGACATGCCCCTACTAGCTGGGTCACATGCTGCACTGGCCAATCACAGCCATGCCATTAGTAGGCATGGCTGTGATGGCTTCTAAGGGCGCACAAGTCAAACGCTTGTTGATTGGCTGCCGAACATACAGTGATATGTCCGTGTTTGGGTCCGGGGTCCAAAAAACTTAATGTTCGGTACGCTCAACTCTACATGTAACCCATTAAGCATGTTTGGGATTCTCTGGATCAGCGTATATGACAGCTTGTTCCAGGTTCTGCCAATATCCAGCAACTTCGCACAGCCATTGAAGAGGAGTGGACCAACATTACACAGGCCATAATCAACAACCTGATCAACTCTATGCGAAGGAGATGTGTTGCACTGAGTGTGGCAAATGGTGGTCACACCAGGTACGGACTGGTTTTCGGACGCCCCCTGGAATCCCCCGGACCCTTAATACACCCTTAACTGCACTTTTTAGAGTAGCCTTTTATTGTGGCCAGCCTAAGGCACACTTTTGCAATAATCATGCTGTCTAATCAGCATCTTGATATGCCACACCTGTTAGGTGGATGGATTATCTCGGCAAAGGAGAAGTGCTCACTAATACAGATTTAGACAGATTTGTGAACATAGAAAGATCTTTGAGTTCAGCTCATGAAAAATGGGGGAAAAAACTAAAGTGTTGTGTTTATAATTTTGTTCAGTATATATATATATATATATATATATATATATATATATATATATATACAAAGAATGGCTACGGCTGCACTCAACTGAACATGCATATATTATAGGGTGCTGCTGGGGCCAATTTATACAACATACAAAATACTCAATATACTAAACAGAGATTTTAAGTCTCACAAATTGTAATAGTTTTATTTAAACACACCTCACCTAGGCAAAAAATTATGTGGGTTTAGTTACAGTATATGATCATACATTGCATAAGTCTGCCACAACCTCAATGTACCCCATTCTTGGCAGGTCCTACTCTAGCAGCCTAATGCCTGCTCTTATGAGAATAATCCACTTACTTGGGAAATACTTCCTACTGGAACTCTCTGTAGGTTAAGGCTAAATAAGAGGAAAAATTTCTCAAGTAAGTGGATTAATCTCATAAGAGCAGGCAATCCTAGGAAGCCCGAAGCAGCTGCCCCTTTAGCCCACCGGCCGCCATGGTGCATGCATCCCGTGTGGAACTACCACCAATGGCTGCACGATGAAAGGGCCCTTTGTGTGGCCCATGGTCTTAGGGAAACATGATGGCAATGTATGCCTCTTTTGTCCTGCATTAAAACGACCCTGTACTCACAACGCTGGACTATGAAAGTACAGTTTAGTAGAGCTGCTGACTGCACAAGTAAAATTATTTCTAATACGTAACATTTCAGCACATGTTTAGTACAGATATCATTATAAACTGAAATGCTAGTAGCACAGTAAATTCAAAGACTCTTCCCACAGATAGGGAGCCACAGACCCCCATCTACCATTAAATAGAAATAATGGCCTCACAACACCAAATATCACCAGTGTCAGTTTTATTCATCAGTGTAAACTCAGCCACGTTTCTACCCAAATACAGGGTATTTGTCAAATTTGGGTTCTTTATGACAAAGACTGTGTATTTAAGTCAAAACTTTACTGAGTCCAAAACTGTGGAATAAATCTCTTTTGGTGATATTTGTTGTGACTCAATTTCTTTAATTTTGTTGACTTATAGAAAGTATCCTCTGGAGTTTGCAACCAATTTTAGACTTTGAGTGCCAGTTCTCCTTATTTTTACACCTGACATTGAGCCACAGAACCCTCCACAGACTAAGATCACAAAGACTTACCCCAAACAGGAGCTGTACAGTCGGTGAACCACACAGGCTGTACAACTCCTGTTGCCATGAACCTCTTTTTCATTCACACCTTCATCACCCTTCATTCTTAAAGGAACAATAAATACAAAGCTGAATTTTAAGCCCTATAGTGTCTCTCTGTCCCCATGGCACTCTCTGGCCATGTAAATAGTTAAAAAAAAAAACGTACCTGATTCCTGTGCAATGTGCTTCGGGTGACTTCAGGTACATTGGCGCTGGGTCGGAATCCACCTCCTTTGACATCAGCAGATGGGGGAACATCAACCGATGGAGGGAAGTAGAGGCACTGTAGGAAGTGCCTCTAGTGACTGTCTGGTAGACTGCCACTAGAAGAGGAGTTAACTCTGCAATATAATTATTGCACTTTCTCACTGCTCACCGACCACTTCAATGAGATGAAGTAGTTTGGGTGCCTATAGTGTCCCTTTAATTGGTAAGCAGGGGAAGGGCAGAGCAAGCCCATATTTGTGTGTTCAAATAGTTTTGGTTTCCAGATTGTCCCTTTAAGTATAAATTCTTTGTTAAGCTTTACATTTTATTTTGTACATATATACATACAAATATTAGATATAGAGATTAATTTCAATCTCAAAATTCAAGTTTATGAGCAACCACAGGCCAGAATCAGAAAGTACCACTCCTGACACCAAAAAAGGGATAGAATGGAGAACTGGTTGTGTTTTGGTGTGGGTATATAAGCAGGTTATAGATGTAGCAAAAAAAATAAATTGATGGTTTGGGATCAGCGACTAAATGTTGATTTATTTACAGATCAGGTGACCGCTTATCAATAGAGGGGGAAAAAGGAGACACAGTAAAATAATTTGTACTTCTGAGCAGGATTTTTCCAGGCATTTTGACAGCAGTTACTGACAGTGAGAGCCCAGCAGTGATACTGTAGTATCACTTTTTTTTTTAACTTGCTGCTGTATTTAGCTAGCTAGCCACTGCCAGGAGCACATGAAAAAACTTTGAGTGGAAGTTGGAGATTGCAATTTTGCCATTGATCCTTTTATGAGACAAAATAACAAATATACAGTTGTTGTTTTTTTCTCTTTGGACAAATAAAGCCTAGTTTATTGTAATAAGAAAAGCAATAAGAAAAGCAAACCCACCATCATCAGTGATTCCAAGATGCAACTGAAGAAGGGGTCCTGTTCACCAATCTACCATCAGCAGTAGTGCCACGACTTCTGAGAGTTTGAATACCTCTTGACCATGGGAAATGCTGACACCTTCACCACCGCAGCATATACCACTATTAGTAGTTATTCAGCAACAAGATTAGCAGCATGTACTTTACATCCGATACAACACCCGGGAGGCAATTGTTTTTACCATCCTTTTTAGGCTGCAACTACCTTTGCTGCCTCTAACACTGGCCCTTCTACCATAGTTAGTTTAAGCATTATACCTTCTTGGTGCCACTCACCAGAAGCAATTAGGAGAGAGGGAAGCAGAGTCTACTTTAAGGGGCTCATAGGAGCCACTCTTTATTGAAGACATAATGGAGAGTACCAAAGTAGTTGTTGGTGGTGGTGATGAATCCAATGATGAGAATTATGTTTTCTGTACCACTGCTGATATATCTTTTACCTCTGGCTTAGGAAGTTCTCAAATATGTGTATGATGAGCTAGAGGAATTAGAAGAGGAAAGTGTGGAGAGTAACCCAGTAATTTATCTGGTAGCTAGTGTGCATTCATCACTGCATCGTCTTCAACATCTCTAAATCCATCAGTATCTAATCTAGAAACACCTCATAGAATAGAGACATTTGGGACATCAGCTGCACCTGCTACCACTGGAGTAAGTAGCTCACTCAATGTCACCATCACTACCACCACCATGAACACCACCAATATCACCATCATTAATAGCATCCTCAACATTGCCATTAGCATTAGTTAGTCAAGTGCAAGTGTACTGACTGTGACAGTTTCCACTGGCTTCAATTCCAATCCACCTGCATGTTCATCAGACATAATGCAAAGGTCAGGGAATAATGTATCATGCCAAAGCACAGATTGGGATCACTTTGAGTGCCTCCCTGAAGGCCAACTTGCAAAGTGCAAACTGTGCTGCAGGGAAGTGAGTAATGAGTGAGTGAAGGGTAATTTCACTATTGCCAGTATGAAGCAACATCTGCAAAGATACCATATATATCACTGAATTAGTTGTACAGAAAACAGATGGTTATACGTATTTAAATCCCTTCAGAACCGAGGACCGTCACCGGCATTTTTGCGTTGCCGGCTGCTGACGGTCCTGAACCGTCCTAACGGTGTAATGTACTTACCCGATCGCCATCGTTCCCTTGGTGGCGATCAGGGGTGCTCCTGGAGTTGAGGAGACTGCCTGCAGCCCAGACAGTCTCCCTATGGCGGATTAGGACTCAGAGCGATCACATGGTCACAATAGGTGTCCTAGTGTCTGCCTGCAGGGGGACTGCCTGTGCTGACAGGCAGTCTCCCTGCTAGTGTAAAAATAATAAAAAATAAATGTTAATAAATAAAAAAAAAATTATATATGTGTAAATAATTGTATATGTATATATATCATATATATAATGTCATACTAAGTGTATTTTTATATTAATATGTACATATATTAATACAAAAATACACTTATAATTAAATTACACACGTGTGTATATATATACATATATATAATAACTATATATATTGTATATATATATATATGATTTTAAAATACAAATAATAATAATACAAAACATGTAAAAATAATAATAAAACTTTTTTTTTAAATATATATCTATATGAAATTTTATTCTAACAGTTTTTTGATTTTAATATATATATATATATATCAAAATACACTTAGAATGAAATTGTATATATATATATATATATATATATATATATATATATATATATATATATATATATATATATGGAGTGCAGAATTATTAGGCAAATGAGCATTTTGACCACATCATCCTCTTTATGCATGTTGTCTTACTCCAAGCTGTATAGGCTCGAAAGCCTACTACCAATTAAGCATATTAGGTGATGTGCATCTCTGTAATGAGAAGGGTGTGGTCTAATGACATCAACACCCTATATCAGGTGTGCATAATTATTAGGCAACCTCCTTTCCTTTGGCAAAATGGGTCAAAAGAAGGACTTGACAGGCTCAGAAAAGTCAAAAATAGTGAGATATCTTGCAGAGGGATGCAGCACTCTTAAAATTGCAAAGCTTCTGAAGCGTGATCATCGAACAATCAAGCGTTTCATTCAAAATAGTAAACAGGGTTGCAAGAAGCGTGTGGAAAAACCAAGGCGCAAAATAACTGCCCATGAACTGAGAAAAGTCAAGCGTGCAGCTGCCACGATGCCACTTGCCACCAGTTTGGCCATATTTCAGAGCTGCAACATCACTGAGTGCCCAAAAGCACAAGGTGTGCAATACTCAGAGACATGGCCAAGGTAAGAAAGGCTGAAAGACGACCACCACTGAACAAGACACACAAGCTGAAACGCCAAGACTGGGCCAAGAAATATCTCAAGACTGATTTTTCTAAGGTTTTATGGACTGATGAAATGAGAGTGAGTCTTGATGGGCGGATGGATGGGCCCGTGGCTGGATTGGTAAAGGGCAGAGAGCTCCAGTCCGACTCAGACGCCAGCAAGGTGGAGGTGGAGTACTGGTTTGGGCTGGCATCATCAAAGATGAGCTTGTGGGGCCTTTTCGGGTTGAGGATGGAGTCAAGCTCAACTCCCAGTCCTACTGCCAGTTCCTGGAAGACACCTTCTTCAAGCAGTGGTACAGGAACAAGTCTGCATCCTTCAAGAAAAACATGATTTTCATGCAGGACAATGCTCCATCACACGCGTCCAAGTACTCCACAGTGTGGCTGGCAAGAAAGGGTATAAAAGAAGAAAATCTAATGACATGGCCTCCTTGTTCACCTGATCTGAACCCCATTGAGAACCTGTGGTCCATCATCAAATGTGAGATTTACAAGGAGGGAAAAACAGTACACCTCTCTGAACAGTGTCTGGGAGGCTGTGGTTGCTGCTGCACGCAATGTTGATGGTGAACAGATCAAAACACTGACAGAATCCATGGATGGCAGGCTTTTTGAGTGTCCTTGCAAAGAAAGGTGGCTATATTGGTCACTGATTTGTTTTTGTTTTGTTTTGAATGTCAGAAATGTATATTTGTGAATGTTGAGATGTTATATTGGTTTCACTGGTAATAATAAATAATTGAAATGGGTATATATTTGTTTTTTGTTAAGTTGCCTAATAATTATGCACAGTAATAGTCACCTGCACACACAGATATCCCCTAACATAGCTATAACTAAAAACAAACTAAAAACTACTTCCAAAAATATTCAGCTTTGATATTAATGAGTTTTTTGGGTTCATTGAGAACATGGTTGTTGTTCAATAATAAAATTAATCCTCAAAAATACAACTTGCTTAATAATTCTGCACTCCCTGTATATATATATCTATGTATATATAAATAAATAAAAATAATACGAAATATACATATGTCCATATTCAAAATTACATAAATAATTATATAAATATATATTTAAATTCTACATTCGGATTTATGTAATATTTTTACATAATTAAGTAATTTTATCGATTGCAATTTGAGGAACCTGCCTGCCAACCCAGGCCGAAAGTCCAGAGAATTTAATTTGCTAGCACTGTATTTTACCCTGTAACTTTCTATGACACCCTAAAACCTGTACATGGGGGGTACTGTTTTACTCAGGAGACTTCGCTGAACACAAATATTAGTGATTCAAAACAGTAAAACATATCACAGCGATGATATTGTCAGTGAAAGTGACTGTTTTTGAATTTTTCACACACAAACAGCACTTTTATTGATGATATAATTGTTGTGATACGTTTTCCTGTTTTGAAACACTAATATTTGTGTTCAGCAAAGTCTCCCAAGTATAACAGTACCCCCCATGTACAGGTTTTATGGCATTTGTGAAAGTTACAGGGTCAAATATTTTTTACATTGAAAATGGCCAGGCTGCTTACATTGCCTTTGATAGCGTATGGTAACCCAGGAATGAAAATTACCCCCATGATGGCATACCATTTGCAAAAGAAGACAACCCAAGGTATTGCAAATGGGGTATGTCCAATCTTTTTTAGTAGCCACTTAGTCACAAATACGGGCCAAAATTAGTGTTCAATTTAGTTTTTTTACTTTTTTCACACAGAAACAAATATGAATGCTAACTTTAGTCAGTGTTTGTGACTAAGTGGCTACTAAAAAAGACTGGACATACCCCATATTGAATACCCTGGGTTGTCTACTTTAATAAAAATATGTACTTGTGGGGTGTTATTCAGAGATTTATGACAGATAATAGTGTTACAATGTCACTATTGATACATTTTAAAAATGTATGTTTTGAAACCGCAATATCCTACTTGTACCTATAGCCCTATAACTTGCAAAAAAACATGTAAACACTGGGTATTTTTAAAATCTCAGGACAACATTTTTAATCTATTTAGCAGTTTTTTTCATTCGCTTTTGTAGATGAGTACAAGATTTTTCAAGTAAAACTCCAAAAACATGTATTTTTTTCATCATATTTTTTTATTTTTTTAAATTAAATTACATGAGATTATATAAATAATGGTATGTAAAGAAAGCCCTTTTTGTAAAAAAAACAATATATAATTTGTATAGGAACAGTAAATGAGGGGGCGGAAAATTACAGTTAAACACAAACACCACAAGAGGCCTGGTCGCAAATGTACAACATCGCAAAAACAGTCCAGTCCTTAAGGGGTTAAAGGTGCTTAAAGTTACAAATAAAACAAAGGTAAAACAATTTTAGAATAAATAAAAAGGGCTTTTCTTCATCTAAAATATGTTTCTTCTTAGTTAGTAAGTTAGGTAAGTCCGTAAGGAATGATGAGGATAGTGCCAGTAGTCGACAGACGTTGGCTGAATAGGAACAGCCAGACCCTTCATCATTAGGTGAATTAAAAAAGAAAACTAAAGAAAAAAATGGAATACAAGTTCTTCTTGAATACTTGCTACTTTTAGTGCCACTTAAACACACTTTTAATTCACTGATTCATAAGCATTTTACTAATTTGTGAAATATTTTTTATTTTATTTCTATTAAGAGACAGATTTGATTTGCAGTGTGCTACTGTTCTACTGCTCTTGCTTTGGAAATTGCAAGCTTTAGTAATATAATATACACACTTTTCACACTTTTCTGCACAACTGAACCCTGCCAACATTGAGTGTGGTGGGATTTTTTTAAAACTCTTTGTAGAACTCTTTGTATAGTATAAAAGTGTTCTTAAATATGGTGGTGGTGCTGGTGATTATCCAATTGTTCAGCCATCTCATAAAAAGTAAATTAATTAATTAATTAAATTTAAAAAATTCATACTGCTCATACTTTCCCTTTTTTCAAATGCCTTTTAATTGAGTCCCTGCTACCTTGTAGTTACTAGCATTTGATAGGGCACTGGTTTTATCCCATAATGAAGGATGGTCATCGATACTACAGACTGGATGTGTGGGAAAACTTTGTCATTGTCATGGTTGAATGGATGAGAGTGTTGTCATTTGCACACTGACTTTTTTTTATCTAATTTTTGGATAGATCTGCTATTTTCAATGTAAAATAACTTCTGCGCCATATAATTTTAGGAACAGCTAAGATATTGCACAGAACCCTCATCCTCCAAGGCATCTGGTAGATGACTTGAGAATGAAATTGAAATATACAAAAATACCACCTGGGGGTGTTAAGAAAGTCAATCATATACTTCAAGAAAAATGCATTTTTTTGCATTGAGTAGCAGTGATTGTAAAAAATTTATCATGTGGTGTAAGCTCCTTGCCTCTATTTAAAGCTATGGTTCTAGATTGTAAGATCACTCTGCAAAGCATTATAATCATTTTTAACATTCAATACATCATTTACAGCTCAATTCGATAGTGTCAGAATAATTATTTTATTTCTTTCAAAATATCCATGACATTTTCTAGTCTGTCTGACTTTTTTTTTTTTTTTAAACTAGAGTAACCTGACCCTTATAGAGTAATTGATTTCTAATTGTAATTCTTATAAACTGAGGACAATACAAAATCCCAAAGTATAACAAGCAATGTGCAAAGAAATAGAGCGCCAAAATGTGACACTTTGTCACTGTTTACATCATGTAAAACGAGAAACTGTTCAAAAATATTAGGGATACTAAGACCTCATAGAGCATGTCATAATAGAACTTTAATCTGAAAGAGAATGATTTTGGTGTAACTTTGCTACAAAGCCAAAATAAAGCCTTTACATGCTCTATTAATTTGAGGGATGACTTGGCTAAATACATTAAATCCAAACTGATTTTTCTTACTTTGTTCACGTCTCAACTTTTCTTACATTAGTTATTTGTCTATGTCCCGTTTGGTCAGTCCAGTTTACATGTACATCTCCTGTCATCTATTTCTTCTTTGCTTTTTTTTCACATTAGTTTCTAAGGAATGCTCAGAAACATGTATTTTGTGTGCTGATGCATCAAGAAAAATCATATGATTGGTGCTTAATTAATGTATTAACTTTGGCCTTGTTTTTGGCTACAATTTTCAAACTTTTTGAAAATATTTTTATATTTTTTACATATTGATTTTTTTTTATATATTTGTTATATTTGGAGTGGAGAGAAGGAGTCTCTCTCTATATGTTTGAGATACTTAATAATTTAGTATGCCTGATCCATTTAACTTTAAGATACAGTAAAGGTTGAGATTGAACTTTTGGATCTTTTAATTTTTGTTAAAGGAGAAAACATAGATTACACTTTTTATACCAAACCTACAGATAAAAATAACATTTTACATGCCTCTAACTTCCATCCGAGAGACTTAATTAAATCCTTATCAGTATCCTAATACCTCAGGGTAATGCAAAACAATTCTGAGGAATATTGCTGCAAAGTTCAGCTACAAGAAAGTTAAGATAAATTTGTCCAAAGGGGATATTCAAATTTGATACTAACAAGGGCTAAATTAAAGACCTTGGAACGACTCTCAAAAGGTTAGAGTGTACATTCAGAAATGCAAAATAATCTGGTGTTTCTCAAGTCATATAATAGCAAATCAGAATAATTTAAAGCAACCATATACAATAACTGGCCGATATTGCAGGAAGATTAATCCTTACCTGAAATGTAGGACCCCACCTCTGTTGAGCTACAGCCATAGAACTAATTTAAGGGACAACCTTGTACATATGGACCAGTTTGCCTGTGTAAAATTACAATCTACTTACTCAAATTACAGGTGTTATAGGTGCCTGGGATGTACTGCATGTAATTAAATGATCCCCCAAATTTTTTTCTCACATCCAAGATTTGGATGCAAATAAATGCAAATAAAATGGTCTTTTATATATAGAAAAGATGTTTGAGAGAAAGAATGAGGGGCCAACAGTCCCCTATTCATACAGTCTTGTTCATCAGAGAGTCTATTATCCTTATGGCACAGCATTTTCTGGAGATTAATCATCCAGACTCTTCCATGAGATTCATGGGTATCGATAACATCCTGCAGTCCCCGAGAGGCACCAACCATGAATTGGATCTTTTGAAATACAAGGCATTTTGAATTTTTAAGCTAAACATTCTGTCCCTGCATGGTTTAAATGAGAAAAAATTCCTTGCATTGCTTTCTCCTTCAATGTTCATATGGGACCTATATAGGCATCCCTTAGGGAGTTGTGGCTCATGAAGGGTAGTTGCCCCTTTGTAATTGTTTTGAATAAATTTTGTAAATATGGTATATTGTGCATTTTTACTTTTTCATCACATTCTCAACACCCATTCAGTATGATTTTAGTCCTTTGGAAGGAGTTTATGGTTTTTGTTTATCAGTATTTTTTTAATTTAGATGATCTTCCCATTTCCCTGGGTTTTCACTACACAATATTATCATATCCTTTCCTTTGATTTAACACAGAGACTCTTTTGGTATCATTATTTGTTACAGTGTAACTTTACCTGTTTGCTTATAAATTGGTAGCAAATTATGATGCCCTTTATCTACTGCATTGGGAGTTTACTTTTCATAATTTTATGTGATTGGATTAATTTTCACATCATACAACATGTCACTAAGCACAGTTTTCTTCACAATCATTTTCATTTACATTTGTAAGATTATTTAAATGGTAATTTTGATGGGTTTACTTGTCTTGAAAATAGTTTGGATTTGGACTGAAACGTCAACATCTTTGGTGTATACTATTGCAAAATAAAGCAGAAGATTTTGTAATAAATGTTTGTCCTTGGTTATTTTATATATATAGAGGCCTTTGTGTCTACATTTTTCTAAAATATACTATGGATAAAATATATTATGTTATGGATTCCAATATTGTTAAATGGATTAGGCAGTGGCTGAGTGACAGGCAACAGAGGGTTATAGTCAATGGAGTATATTCGAAGCAAGTTCTTGTTACCAGTGGGGTACCTCAGTGATCTGTACTTGGACCCATTCTCTTTAATATTTTCATTAGTGATATTGCAGAAGATCTTGATGGTAAGGTGAAACAAAAATATCTAACAGGGTTGATGTTTCAGGAGGTATAAGCCAAATCATTTAGGTAAACTATAAAAATGTCTTGTGAGTTGTGGCAACTGACAATTAATGTGGATAAGTGTAAGATAATGATTCTTGGATGTAAAAACCCTAGGGCAGAGTATAGAATATTTGATAGAGTCCTAACCTCAACATCTGAGGAAAGGGATTAAGGGGTAGTTATTTCAGATAGGCAGAAAGTGTAATAAAGCAGCAGGAAATGCTAGCAGAATGCTTGGTTGTATAGGGAGAGGTATTCGCAGTAGAAAGAGGGTGCTTATATCATTGTACAGAACACTGGTGAAACCTCACGTAGAGTATCGTAAACAGTACTGGAGACTGTATTTCCAGAAGGATATTGCTACTTTGGAGAGAGTTCAGAGAAGGGCTACTATACTGGTTCATGGATTATAGGACACAACTTACCAGGAAAGGTTAAAGGATCTTAACATGTATAACTTGGAGGAAAGACGAGACATGGGAATATAACAGAAACATTTAAATGCATAAAGGGAATCAACACAGTAAAGGAGGAGACTATATATATATATATATATATATATATATATATATATAAAAGAAAAACTACCACAACAAGAGGACATAGTCTTAAATTAGAGGGGCAAGGGTTTAAAAATATCAGAAAGTATTACTTTACTGAGAGGGTAGTGAATGCATGATATAGCCTTCATCTAAAGTGGTAGAGGTTAACACAGTGAAGTCGTTTAAGCATGCGTGGGATAGGCATAATAGGCATTCATATACAGTCTCAAGGTATCTCTGTAACTATATATACGGGGCAACTTGTTCACCAGGTATATGAAATCTGACTTTGGAAAGCAAAAAAATAAATTAAAAAAAATATTTTTCACAACAATTAACTTTGGCTTTCTAAAATTAGACATTTGAAACATGATGTTAATTAACAATATATACATAAACATGAATTCTAGATATCAGATGCAGCATCTAAAAACATATGTCCGTTCCCTACCCGTACACATACACACATATACAATACATGAGAGTATATCCAGATCAATATGCAATTACATCATGCTTTACAAGTTGCTGATTCTGAAACCTGTTTGATAAGTAGTAGGTCTCCACTCATGAAGTTAGTCACATACTGTGCTGTGAATTTACTTTGGTCTTTGAAATGAATGACAACGGATATATTGTAAGCTATCCATGTAGCTACACGTATCTGAATATGTGCTGAATTCTCCAAATATGTATTCAGATATTTAAGAAAATCAAGCAAAATTTCAAAATGTATGCAAAACTTTTACAACCTTTTAAAATTAGTTTCCTCTCAAGGAATTATCCTAGGTTGTTTACAAGCTCTAGGTAGACATGAATTTTCCCAGTCACTCTTTAAAATTAAATTGATTGATTAATACACTTTCTAAACATATAAAATGTATCATTTTCTTTGATGCCCTATTTGCTTCTAAAATTGGCAAATCTAGAGAAGGGCTAATCTAGACTGAAACCCTTGGACACTTAAATGTAGGTTTAATATAATTATTAATAAATATGTATTTGTTGATCAACTGCAATTATTTAAATACTACAGGTGTATACATTATATGCTTATGTTAGAATTTGTAATCTTATTTATAATTGTATTTAAAAATAACACATCAATTTAGATATATAAAGTAACTATGACAATAATAGATAAATATTCTCAGATGCCCTTATCAAAAATATTTCTGTGTGTAAAATTAAAGGAACACTTTAGCATTAGATGACCAGCCCCCTCCCACCTCACCCACCAACCCTCCCCCCCCCCACACACACAAGAGTTAAAAGTTCTGAAACCATTCTACAATGCTATTTTGTGGAGGCACCTCTTGTGGCTGTCAATATGCAGAATGGCACATCTGGGGTAAAGGAACACTATAGTGTCAGGAACACAAACATGTTTAGTGATAAAATCAAAGTTTGGGCTCCTGGTCCCCCTCATCTCCCTTTAAAAAGTTGTTTAAACTCACCTTTGTTTTCCAGCGCCATTCCGGTGCTGGCCCCATCTTGTTCTGCCTCCATGAGTGAGACCATTAATTTTGACTATCTTAGCCAACTCAATTCTTTTCCATAGGAAACCATTTGGATGCTATTGTGGATGCACTGCAAAATGGCAATATCCTCATAGAGATGCATTGAATCAATGCATCTATATCAGGAGTGTTCAGCAGTTCCATGCAGAGCATGGAGACACTGAATGTCAGTGCTGTACACTGTGCAGTACTGACCAAGGAAGAACCTCTAGTGATCGTTTGAGTGACTCTCACTAGAGGTGTTACTAGGCAGTAATGCAAACACTGCCTTTTCACTGAAAAGGCAGTGTTTACATTGAAAACTCTGCAGTGACACCAAATACACTACATTAAGGTGTAGTTGTTCTACTGACTATAGTGTCTCTTTAAAATGGGGTGCACATGGCACCCAGATAACTTCATTGAGATGAAGTGATCTTGGTACCTATAGTGGTCCTTTAAGATGTGGTTGGTTGTCTAGGAATGTTAATTTGTCTCTTCAGAAGGTATACAAAAAAGGAATGTGAAGAAAACGGAGATATTAGAAAGGTGAGGGGAGGAGAAATAGAAAAGAGTTAATATGGATGGGGAGATCAAATGGGGATAGGGCAAATACATACTGGAGATTAAATTAATAGGTATAATATATATATAATCATGGGTTATGAAAATAGGATGGACAGACTAAATAGGGAGATTAAATCAACATGGATAAATGCACACATGAAATAAATTGAAGATCATTCTTAAAGGGACACTCTAGACCCTTAAAGCACTTTATCAAAAAAGTTTTATATGTAAAGAGTGTGTCCCATTTTTTTATTGTGGAAAAAGTGCAGATTTCTATAGAAATTTACACTTTTATAAATTTTACTGGTTACACCTCCCTGGCTTTTCAAACAGACAGCAGGTCTTGTTATTTCCTGGTTTTGTTAGCTCTTTTGCACTGAACTCAAGATTCAGACAGTTGCCCAGAGCACCCTCCTTGCAAAGACTTCTCATTGAGCTGCATTGGGAAGTATGTGATTGAAAAGTCACAGAAAACTGGGAGGGCTTCGAAGAGGAAGGCTTGCAAAGGCAGCAGACAAGAGATATGCAGTTTCTGCAAGCTGTTTTTAGATATAACTCCAATGGAAAAATGCATGGATAGTTTATTGGGGGTATATCTACTAAACAGCAATTTTTATTTATTTTGTATTTGGGCAGTGGAGAGTCCCTTTAAATAAAATGAAGGTGGGGAAGGTTGAATGAGGGAACAGATAAGTGAGTTTAGCTGGGTATGTAGCACTAAATAGTGGTAATAATATATGTGTCTGACACAAGATTCCGATTTTGTGTCTAGGAATGTACATGGTTGTGAAATGAGAAAGATGAGAAGGTAACAGTAGTGTATGTATTTATAAAGTGCTCAAGGGAAATGTGTGCCAGTGTGACCTGCAAGTGATAGCGTCTCAAATAATTAATTTTGTATGGAGAATGAATCTGGCAAATGCATGATTAGTGCCTTTTCAGTTTGAATGCACGTAGGAGAGCTGTGCTTGCTTTAGTAGAGAGACTCCTACCGGGTTATTCACCAATGTCAGAATGGGACAAAATCATTTGCTAATGTACAGGGCCATTCAGGCTGCAAAAACTGGACTTCAGCCAGACTGAACGACACTGGACAACTGCAATCTGGACTGAATGAATTAAATCTGGGCTTGGAGTTTTCAATTTAAAAAAAAAATCTGAGCTGTTTTCCCACTGGCTGCACTAGCAAATTAATTATTAAATAATTAATGGTGGGTCAATAAGACTATTCTATTATGGAGGTATTGTACCTAATTATGCCCTCATCTGCCGTATGGCAGTGTTTAAAACTAGTGACTGGGCAGCCATTTGGGAAGGGGCCTGTGAAATAATGGAGGGTAAATAGTCCCTCCCATACCCCAACCCATGCGCATCGGATGGGGACTTTTCTAAATATGACCTACTGTCCCCCTCAGCCCTTATTTTGATAATAAAGGAGGAGGACCTAGTGCCCACCAGGCCCCTACCCATGGACACCAGGTGGGGGCCTAATATTAATAATAAAGGTGGAGGAACTAGTCCCCCTAATGGGTGGTGGGTGGGGGACCTTATTAACTAAAATAGGTGGTGGATATGCCATTGTACACCCCTCCAAATAATACCCACCGGTCTAAAGGAAATCACAGTCCTTATCTACCTCCCTAACCCTAATAATAGTTAGGGGGGCAATAAATCTATCCTATTGCAAATATATATACTTGCCATCAGAAGTTTTTTTACTTCTAATTATTCTGTTCTTGAGACTCAAAAAAGAGCAAATTAAAATCCATAATAACCAACATGGCTAATTAAACTTTAAAAAAAAAAAAAAAATAGATATAAAATAATACATCTTTACCCATGGAGGGCTTTCTGCAGAAGGGGCCTTGATAACAACAAAAGCCCTTATATAATTTCGCAATGTTACCTAAGCTAATGCAAAGCATGGGTTAATTTCCCATGCTTTGCACTATAACCAAGAGCTCTCTTATTGGTTGGCTAGTAAGTCACCCAATCCGAGTGATCGAGAGACGCCAAGTCTCAAGAGAAGTCTCTCCCATGGCAGGTGTGGGCATAGGGAGGTACAATACCTCAACTACAGAAATATGGGAGGATTATGGACCCCCATAAGATTTGAATTTATTATGTATTTATTTTTGAATATGGTGGCGGGATAGCAAGTACTAGCCAGCCACCACATAATTAACCCTTGCAGTACTTGCCACTGGCAATAAATTTATGAAATGCCAATGCGGCAATTTGTTTCATGAATAACCCTACTGGTTATACAGCAGTACTCTCTTTGTAAGGAGGACATGTATTCTGTGGTTCAACAGAATGAAATTATCAGAGTTATTCACTATAGAATTCAAAAAAATTTTAAAGATAATTTTTTTCCAGTTCACTATTTTGGTCTCAAATTTGAAATTCCCATTGTTTTCACTTTGAATTTGCACTTTAGAGAATAACCCTGTGTGTTGTCATTTTAAAAATAGTGGATCTGTTTTGTCTGTTAGAGGGTGTCTATCTATGTCTGTGTGAGATTGAATCTGCTGTGCGTATAACAAGTAATTAATAATGTGGTACAGATATCTATGTGTATGGTAGAATATAGAGAATGAATATGATATGCTTTCAAGGGAAGTTTTGTGTATCATCTAACCAGGTCAAAATTACATAAGGGCCCAATTTTATATGTTAACTTACCTCAACATCCTACAAAACTTTTGTCCTGCAAAATCTGTCACTCTTCGCAATGTAGACACAATTGGTTTCTGGACACAACTGGCCATTTTATATGAAATTATTTATTAGCATGCCATGACCTCTATTTAATATAGTTGGGTAAGCTTTCCAAATGATTTAATATTTTTGGATAAACTTTTAAAATGGTTTAATATTTCTAAGCATATTTTAATCATGTACTATTTTGATATTTTCGTATATATTTAAATATTTTTTATACATTATATATTTTTTGATATTTTAATATATTAAAATAAAATAATTTTAGACTTTTGTTCAAATATATTAAATACTTTTGGAAAACATATTCAACAATATTAAATAGAGCTCATTATTAGGTATTTGACATGTTCCATTCATAATAATAATAATAATCTACTAAATTTGAATTAGCAGAGAAGCATCCTTCTCTTTTTATTTGTTTTAGCATATCATTTGAATAATACAATCTATTTAACATTTTTTCTACATATATATTTTACATATTTAAAAATCACAGTTACAAAAAAAGATAAATTTTCACTAGGAGTTGCTATTTTTTAAGAAACCTTAGATTTTTACCAACCAACTAGCAAATGATAGCCTCATATCACTGGGTCATCATGTCTATAGATGAGCTTTAATGCTCGAAACCTATTATTTCAAAAAAGAAACATCTTTACCTCCCTTCCAAGCATTTCCAGTGGACACCAATGGAGAAAAAACTCACAAGTTACTTTTTTCTTTTTTTTCCAGATAAAGAAGAGTAACAGAAAATGCCAATATATTTCATCATTTTAGCTGAGCTTCTTCATTCTGTTCCTCCTTCCACAAAGACAAGTCTCTTGGACACAAAGGCATTACAAAGCTGACTAATCAATGCATCCACTGGTTCCTTCAAAGCTAATGACTAGTTTTATTTAATTTTATTTTGTGTGTGTTTTTAAAGCTCTCCTTTTTTTAAATAAAACATAACTCTTCTTTTTACACAACATACAAAATAAATAGAACTTTAGCATTTTTTCGTTGTGTGAAGCCAGGTCTAAGGCAATCAGTGGGGTAACGTATTGGACTTGATAATAGAAAGTATCCTAAATACTACACTACAGCAGATATTTTGGGAAATGTATTTCCCATGTTTAAAAAGGCAAAGGTGCATGTCCTCAAGTGCTTGTGTGAGTCAAACTAAAGGATAGTTATCTTGCACTAAAAGTGAATTGCACACATCAAAGGCTTTCAACCAGGATTTGACAATTATTTTAACCCCTTAAGGACCAAGCTTCTGGAATAAAAGGGAATTATGACATGTCACACATGTCATGTGTCCTTAAGGGGTTAAAGGGTAAAACACTGACTTCTTTAATGTTTTGCTAGGGTTTCATCATCTGCTAGAGTTTATCACTAATGTTTTTTTTTTAATATAATTTTTTCATATGTGTTTAGTAAAAAAAAAAAATGCTCAGTAATATCTCACGTAGTGTCTCCTTTAATGTGGTTAACTGCAAAAGACTCGCTCATACACAGGTTAGATGTTCTCATTTCAAGGTCTTCCATGAACATTGGTTTCTTAAGGCACGGCATGCTAAAAATATGCTGACACTGCTGCATTCACACTTATATTGTTGTTAATGCACTGTAAACTAACCTAATGAAGGACACAAAAAAGTGGTTTGTATTCCAACGAACATAAAAGACATTGTATACTTAGCTTTAGCATCTATTATTTTTATAAAGACTTTTCAAAATGTATATCACAAATTATTGTATCATACAAATTTTTTGCAGGAAATGGGATTATTTAATTGGGAGGTATTGCCTTTTCACTACCCTCTAGCACACAATATTAGTCAATTAAACAGAGTATTGTGCTGGTGGAGAAAATGATTGCCTGGATTAAAATTGGTATTATGAGAAAGATCTTAATTGGAGCCTGTTTATTAAATGTTGTAGGTGGAAATTTAAATTATATCATGTCTTCAAGAATAGTTCTTGTCACATTATTGTGTTTATATTGTGTGTCTAAAAATGTGCCTAGGAACTAGATACTCATCATCAAAGCTGTGTTTTTTTTCCAAAGAGTACAAATTTTCGCAGTTGTCATAAAATATATATTGAGAAAAGGGGCTGATAATTAAAATGGAATAGAGGGAGTAGAATGAAGTTACATTTACTAATTAAAAACGAACAAAATGTAATGAACAAGAAAAGTCTTGGCCATCATTTTTAGACAGAGGAAAACTGTCATATTTTTTTTTTATAAAAGATGTATAAAAGTGTATTTTTTTTTTGCTTACACATAATGTCAAATCAATTTTCAGTGCATCTGTTATATACCCTTTTGCTTTGGAACATCTATTTTTAGGACCTTTTTCGGTCAGGCACACCACTTATCCTTCAAGACCAGCCACAATGTAAACAACTAAATTTACTCCTATTTTTTAAGATACTGAGTATTTGCCTATGATGCTAGGATTTATGAATGTGCACGAGCTCTAACTTATCTTATGATCGTAGATCAGATAAGAGGGTCATGACCAAAGAGGGCTTAAAGATAGACTTCCATGGAAGGACAGTATGCTCTGATATGTATTTAAAATATATATTTACTTATATATATATATATATATATATATATATATGCATTAAACATGTATATACTGAGAAGCTATAATATTTAAAATGCTTTATTTTAAATAATAATAAAATTATGACAGTTTTCCTTTCCTTGCTGAAATAAAATAAAGCTTTTTAGGCAAGACTGTATATAAACTATTGTATTCAAAATAATAATTAAGAATTGGTCCTTTTTTTATTTTACTTATTTTTTGTTCAAGGGTAGGAAATTTCAGACAAGCATATTTTCCCTGAAATTGTTAATTTCAAAACACGTGTTACTCCCTAACAAATAAAAATAATATATATTACAGCTTTCAGGAATGGTCAGTTGAATAAATTATACTGATAGCACTTCTAAATTTCCTTAAAGGGGATACTTCAAATAGTCATGCCAAAATACTTGGGAATCCAAATATCTAAATGAAAAAGCAGTCAGTAAGTACATACAAATATTTGAAAGACATTGAATCTTAAATTGTATGTCATCAATCAAAACTCTGTAATTGCCTTCTATGAAAAGGTTGTGAAATAGATTAGCAAAGTTAACAAACCCCTCAAACATAATGACACATAATATTCTGGACCCACATTACCAATTTGAACTAAAATATGCCCCATGTTTCTAAGGATTTTAGGCCAAAGAAAATATGTAGGGCACCCAGACAACATTTGTAAACAAATAGGTTAGACCTTTTCTTGTATGAAAATCTAGATTGATGAATCATGCACCAACAGCTATTTATGAAAAAAATATGGTTTAAATTAGTGAAATATTGGCTATATATGTCAGTTTGGAAGCTCTGGGATATTTTACTCTCTTATTATAGGTGTGTGTATAGACTCCTTGGTAATTAGGACCCTACATATAAAATAATCAATAAAAAACAACTTATTTCTCAAGCCAACAAAAAAAAAAGGTCTTTTAAATTAAAAAAGTAATAATTACTACTCTTCCAAACATGGGAAGACCTGAAAAGAGAATTAGAAATGATTTTATTGGCCACATATCTTCATTCAAAGATCAGAAAATAAACGCAAAGTTTCACCATATGGCTGTTCCGCCCTACTAAAGCTAGTATACAAGAAGAACAGAAAAAATAACCTCTGTATAAATTATATTTTTATCGGATTACCATTCAGTAGTAAGGTAGATTTTTATCTCTTTTGTGGTTTACACTAAGCCTAATAATTGATACAGAGGTTATTTTTTCGGTTGTATATAAAATGTATCATTAGAAGCAATCTCAATCATATTATGGAATATTTTGTTAGGGGCTTCACAAGGTTTTACATAGTCACTTTATTTTCTGATCTTCGAATAAAGATATATATATCTAATATAATTGCTTCTAATTCCCTTTTCCAGTATTCTCATATTCGGAAGAACAGTTATTCAAGTAGCCATTAGAAGAAATGTAATGTACAAGTTTCATTTTATTGTTATTTTTATAGGTGCAAAACTCTAAGACAAGTGAGTTTGGCTATCACAGATTTACTGTGCTGATATGCCCACAATATTGTACCATTTTATAGCTTTGCATTTAGATGTTAATTTATCAAGATAACTTGAATATATGCTTTGGCCTATCAGCTCTCACCATTACATGTTATATGTGCATTTAATAGATTTTTTTATTTTTCCCTATAGCTTAATAAGCAGTAGATGGATGGTTTTGTCACAAGCGTGTAAACTAACAAAAATTATATATACTTTAATAATTATTTTAAGGAGTATTATTTTGTTGTTGTTGGATTTTATACATCTAAAACCAATTTAGCTTTTCAGCTAATAATGTTAGTATATTTTTATGTAAAAACTCATTAATTAAACCCAAACACTTTAATTAAGTAGAAACAATATTATTCAGTAATATCAGTTCAAAGAACTATGTCACAATGATCATATTATTTAAATTAGATTTTCTACTAGTAAAAATATTCATTAGTTTATTATACTATTTTAGTATCTTTATTTTCCTTTGGAAATGTATGTTTAAAATATTTGAACCCTTATGCCCTCTGTTTAATAAGCTTTGGAAATGATTCAGTGCTGTTAGAAAAAATGACTTATTTATAGACGTCACCGTTAAAGTCAATGAGAATATTTGTAATCATAGTTTTTCTGGCATTATGGAATAATTTGGAAATCTTATTAAATCAAGGCTTATACTTCCATACTACCTACCAACTAAAGAAATGAGTATATTTCTAAAATTTTAAATATTGTACATTCATGGTGAACAATTAATAACAGAACAGCTCAATAGTTTGCTACAATTTTAATAACGATAAGACAATGGAAGGATTTTGAAATGAAGGATAATTTTCGAAGTTGAGAATAAAAGTCCAACATACTTGGGACGATGAAGATATTGTGAGATGCTACAAGAGAACTGCAGGAAACCTGAGAAGATAAGAAGAAGGGGTGGAGTAAAGGAGGGCAATGGGGGATTACTCCAATTAGTCATGCTGATAGGGAAAGAGGTTACAGGAGACAGTGATTTCACCAGTGTGATCTGAGCCGAGAAATTAATTCCAACATCATTACAAGAGGTGGTACTATTGGAGTTAGCAGTGTAAGGTATGTTTTCCATGATCCCAGATGTCTTGAGCATTGGTAACACATTCACTGTAAGTGAAAATATTTATCAATCCAATTTAATAGAAGTAAGGTCTTGGCCAAATTTGCATGCGGAAATTGGCGTGGTAGTATAATGGAAATGAGAAGGAGTAAAGCAGCCCCCAGAAATCTGGTCAATGAACTGATGACTATCAATATGTGTTCTGGGCTGAACTCTCATGGCAAATATGGAAAATTGGACCAAGAGAGGCAATGCAACACCAATAGCCCATGGGCTTTGCAGAGACTAATACTATTGTGTCATAAACTTAAAAGAAGATTGTTGCATTTTGGAGCTGATTGAGACTTGTAAATGTAAAAATAATGTTTTCCTCCAATGTTTTGGGTGAGTTACATTCCCAGCTCTCTTTCTCATAATAAGCTGCCGTATAAAAGTTGACACTAAAATAGTGAGAAAAGGAATTGTTGCAAATATACAGTGGGGCCCTTTGTATAAGTAGAGGTTCAATGGCTGATTTGAGATAATAGATAAATAGGATGAACCAGCTCTCCACATCAAATACACTGGGTGCCAGCCTGCGATACTCCTCACCATGGTCACCAGTAGCAAAAAAGTAAATAAGTGAACATCAACTCCAGATTACCTAATGAAAGAATATTCATCCAAGTGGACCCAGCTTGGGCAAGAGTTATTTGAATTAATGTCAGAACTGGAAGTAGCCAAATTCATGATTGAAAAAGTTTATAATATCAAGGTGAGATAATGTGGGTACATTTTGCTCATCCTACAGATGACAGTTCTTTAGGATATTGGTCTTTCATGAAGTTTGTGGGAAAGAGCAGTCTAGATAATAAGACAGTGGGGGCATTGGTGAAGAAACAGAATACAATGTGTGTCAACGCTAATATTGATCACCAAAGCCTCAATGTCAGTGTGATAATTGGTTGGAATTGTGTTATTGAATAAAAGGGTTTCAATTGTTAGAAAGATGCCAGGGTAATTTGGGAGAAGGAATTCATAGTTGTGGTCAACACTTTACCTAGGTGTTCTATACTACTAACTATGCAGTAGGCCTCAAAGTGAATAGTCTGAGAGCTCATTTACCTTCTACCAAGTTAAGAGAGCATAATAAATATTTCTTCTCCTCCCAAAATACTCAACGAGGAAGATGTAAAATTATGGTCCTACTATAACTGTGCACATCTGAAAACCATATAGCAGTCTTGGATATTAATCTCTAGGACATTTAACCTTTATGCTTGCTCAGTCTTAATAAGGTAGGTAAATTCTTTATCCTTGGAATCACTTAGAGGGGTATTGAGATGGATTCCCACGTATTTAAGGCTAGAAGAGGTCCAACAAAAGGAAAGTCTTCTTGAAGCAGTTTTAAATCATAATCAGAGTGAGAATCTCAAATGTAGTCAATTTAATTTTAAAATTAAAAGAGAAAGCCATAAGTCTCATTTCCTAGAGAAGAGGGGGATGTTAAAAGTCACATTTATGCAGTATGAAGAACATGTCATCAGCGAATGATGCTATTCACAATAATGTTTTTTTCACAATAATGTTCATTTTGTAAAATATAACTTTTCAATTACACATGTAGTTATGTTAATAAGGCTGAAAAATTATTAATCTGCTAAGGTTGATCCCGATAGCCTCCACTATTTAATGCATTTGAGAGATGAAAAAGTTGTCTCAGAGCACCTAGCTGCAAAATGTTGCTATTGACAATATTTAATTTGGTACCTAATAAATAAATCATACTTTATCTGTGTATCCCAAATGTCTGAATAGCAATG
Source organism: Pelobates cultripes (assembly GCA_933207985.1). Classification (NCBI taxonomy): domain Eukaryota; kingdom Metazoa; phylum Chordata; class Amphibia; order Anura; family Pelobatidae; genus Pelobates; species Pelobates cultripes. The sequence goes on from OW240915.1 coordinate 112,423,840, forward strand.
AGGTTATCTATAGAGGATCTGTTTTATGTATATGTGTGTAATACATTTTTGTTTTCTGCATTTCCTGTTTATTTTTTACAATTCAATTAATCAACACCATTATGTGTTAGAGGCTTCCAGAGTTGTCAAATTTATATGTAAAATTTAGTTTTTTTTGCTTTTCTCACTGGCTGACATAGCTGATATTTTAGTCAAACATACTTACTTGAAGAACCCATCTAGTAATGGAGGCTAAGCTCAGATTATGTTTGCTTATAGAATACAATAAAATATTTTTAGAACATCTAAAAGATATGCACATTTTTTGTCTTGCAATATTACATGAACTGCAATGCATGCAGGGCTCACTAAAAGTTAGGAAGAAGCATTTCCCTAAAATATTTAGTATTATCAAGAGACCTCAAAACGGTCCCTTAGTTGGGGACTTCAAATAAGACAACTGGTACAATACTTGTATAATATTTTCTACTATACATTTTAAAGACAAACAAACCTTCAAATCAGTGATGGAATACAATTACTGAAGTAAACCGTATCAGAGTTAGAAAGTGTTAATTGTCAGGAATTTAACATGAATTCAATTCAATTCACTATTTAGTATATGGTCCTCATACGAAAACATGCATGCATTTAATTACACATTTTTTTCATTTGGTGTATATCTAAAAACAGATTTCAAAAGCTGTAGGTCTCTTGTCTGAAGCCTTTGCAAGCTTTCTCCTTCTTTCCGAGCCCAGACTTTCACAGACTACCTGATGCAACGCAATTGCCTTCCTGTTGATTTTAGCTCCCCTGAGTTAAACAGATTAGGATTTAATGGAACCAGTTGTCTGATTGAAAGCAAAGGGGTGTAAAAGGGACAATTTCTATTGTACTTTTTGTAAATTAAAAAAGGGGACACACTCTTTACACGTAAAGCAATTCAGCGAGCTAATGTGTCCCTTGAATACCTAATTTGGTGTGTATACTGGAGGTTAACATATACATTTTTTGTCAATGTTTATTTTATTGAGCTGCAGGGGCAATATAGTACAGAAAAGAAAAGAGGAGTTTTACCAAATTCGCAGTAGTCCAAAACTCATTTATCCTATATTCTTCTGATTTAACGGTCTACTTTTTCTTTTAGTTGAACAAAAACATGCTATACAGATATGTCTAAGTGTGAAATAAAACATTAAAATTAGTTATAAAAGGTACTCGAGACATGCAATGATATGATCTACCCAACCCTTGCTTCATCCTATAGTAAGAGATGTTATTAATCATACATGTGGGCTAACATAGGCCTTGATTTTTGGATAAGCTTTTCAAATGATTTAATATTTCTGGCTAAATGTGTACAATTATTTTTTTCAAAATAATAAAATCTGAAGAAATATATATTTTATAATACATTAAAATATTAAAATAGTATTCGGAATGTTCAATCATTCTAAAAGGTTATCCAAAAATATCAAATCACTTGAAAATCTTATGCAAAAATATTAAATCAAGGCCATAGTCCCTGATGGTACAAACATTAACAAGCATTAAGAATGCATTAATCTCTCCAAGTATGTTGCCAGGGGATGCTCAATCAACCTAGCATTAATATTGTCATCACCACTTCCCCAAGGGCTGTCTCAGAAATGTGCCCAATCCAAATCTGTGCCTGAAAAATAGTAAAAGGGTACTCAAGTGATTTAAAGTGGTCATGGTGCCTGGATTCTGTATGTGCAGCATTTCACTATAAAACTCTGCATATAAATAGTTTAACCACCTCAAGCTGTTTCATCAGCAAGTCCAGGACAGGATTTATGGGTGGCTAATGTGAATCCTTTGCAAGTCTGGCATCTGACACGAGCAATCGTGGCAAGTCTCCCCTGGTACTGATATTAAGCAGGTAGCAGCTGTTTATCAACAGCATAAGTTTACCAGTAGCGACAGAAAATTACCAGCCTATACCACTGAAAGCCAGTTGTGAAATAGCAGCTAACACCTCCCATTACCTTTTATGCGACCCATTAACCTTTACTTAGTGACTGAATATCAACTGTTTCCAACACTCTATACAACTTGTAGGAAAAATACATGTTAGCTGTATGGCATTACATAAAAATATAAAGCACACAAATTAACCTAAAAGCAATAAAATTAGAGTATAGTCCTAAAACCTAAACCTGGTGGGCCACAATGGCCATGGGCAGAGGTCAGCAGGGGAGATCAGTGGATCTTGACTGCTGACCCATGTAGTGCCTACACTGCCTGAGTGCCGGCACAAGATGTCTCTTTGTCCCTTCATGGGCCAATGTGGAATCAAAGATTTCCCCGAACAGCCCAGTGAACTCTAATGCTGGGGAGGAACAGCTACAATGTCTTCGATCTTCTTCAAGGGGAACTGTCACCCTGAATTCCAGCCAAACAGAGCATTGCCACAAGTTACAACATCAATGCTCTGACACTGTAAGTGCTGGAGGTTGCAAGATATGCAGAGTGGGATCCCGTTTAAGGGAAAGACCGCATACAGGACCACAAGGGATCAGAATGTTCCCCTCTCTGCAAGGTAAGGGAGGAGGGTTATATGTTGTTTTTTTTTTTTTTTTAATTATTAATATTAATAAATACACACAACCTGCCCCATGCACACATCCCCTATAGACACTACTACCCTTATGCACATTCACTATGCCCTTTTTACAACCAGTACACCCCCTATACACAGGGCTCACCCATTATGTACAGACACTGCCCCCCTTATGCACACTCACTATACATGCTCCTATACACACTTTTCCTCCTATACAAAGAAGCAGTTTATCCTCAAAACCCACACACTTACACACTACATCCCCCTGTATACATATACATGGCCTATATTTCCTATTCACACACCACACACTGTACCCCCATACACAAACACTACAATCCCTATATACACACACACACACACACACACTACATCTCATAATATGCACATGCAATGCAACTCCTATAAATATATAAACACACACTGGAGTTGCACACATTCAAGCTTGTCATTATCGTGTCTTGTCCCAACATGCAAATTTAGGAAAGGGAGACAGATAGAACTTATTAACAATGCTGAGAGGTGGCATTATAGAAAAGTGACAATAGTCAAAAAACAAGCCGAGGTCAAAGGATACAGAGAGATAACATGATAAGGATAACAGGATAAAACAAGACAAGAGCCAAGGCGCATAGAGATCAGCATAGTCAAACAAATATAAGAAAACACAGTAAGAACACATGCTTGGGCTATTAGAGACTACGACATGACACAGGTCTCTTAGTGGATTGAGCTTAAAAAACCCTAGCATCTGACATCACCAGAGTGACTCCGAATTGTTATTTATTTGTGATATTGAAATTACGTGTAACTTGCGTCATTTACACATTAGTTGTGGGCATTGCTGTTCATGTCACTATCGATGCAGAACTGTTGCAATGGAATTTATTCAAAGTCCTCAAACCTTGCATATTGATACAGGACTGACAGCAGTTTGGGATTTGTTCTAGCTCCTTTCTATTTTCTATAGTACTAGCACAGCAATGCTAATACAAGTGTATGTGGAGGTCCTCTGTAGGTAATATATTGGAATTACTCCATACCTGGCTATTATCAATGGTTAATACCTTAACTGCTTTGTTACAGACATCTGGAATAAAAAGAAACAGTGGCTTCTACAGGCTTAAATCAGGAACTGCTATATGAGGGGGGGCAAAAATCAACATTTATACATTGGGAGCTACAATGTATGTTTGTACCTTTTATTAGGGTCAAGTGTCTTACATGCTTTAAAGTACTACAATGATTAAGAACTGGAATGACAATATATACTTTTAACAACACTAATAAGTTATATTGTAATCATCATTTGATAGGGCCAAATCCCATTGGTCTAGTGGTGGACCACTAAGCATTTCTTTTTTAGGTATAATATTATGTATATATTTTGCAGTACACTGATTGGAGCATTTTCCTGCAACTTCATTCACAGATCAAGTAAAAAAAAAAGTCCAGGAGGAGCACTGAAAAGATAATATTCAATTAATATTCTAGCAAAAATGTATTAAACATAGAATATATGAATATATAAATATAATTTTCTTCTGCTCCTTCTATTTTCTCCTCTATTGTTCACTTCTCACTTGATCTGTGAATAAAATTTAGTGACGCCCTAGACAGATTTCAGAATCACAAATTGTAACAGACATACTTTACCATTTTGGTTCAGTCCAGAAGGTTCGTGATTTGACCACATTTCAACTTGGAATTTGACTGATCACAACCTAAAACTTATCTCCAAGTCTATTAAATTATGCAACAATATAGCAAAACAATAATACATGATAAATGAAAAATAAATTTATTTCAAAGGGATAATATATATTCGTTCTTTGAGTTTAATCACTTAATAAACCAGGGTACATGACCACAAACCATTGGTGGGTGGTAATTCATCCCTGGCTAGCAGAAATTCAGCCCTAGTGTTCTCTGTACCTTGACTCCCTGTGAGGATATTTCGTGCTGTTTGAAAGCAGTATATTATGCAGTAGAGCCTGCTCGATTAATATCTGCCACTACTTGAAGAGAGGGGATTTATAGGATAAATCTCTGGAGAAATTGTAGAATTTTACATTTCAGGCAGCAGACCTCACCTAACTCCAAGTACTGTGCAGGGAGTAATTCAATTATTTACAAACATCTTGCATAACCACCAAATTGGCTGACAGATTTATATGAGGGAAAGTTTCTTTTTCTTCATCCACTTCAGATGTGCACAAGGGTTAATCACAGTGAAGTGAATAACATTGATCATATTATTGCAATGGCACCTGTCAAGGTGTGGGATATATTAGGCAGCAAGTGAGTAGACAGTTCTTGAATTTCATGTGTTGGAAGCACGAAATGTTGGCAAACAAAAAGATCAGAGTGACAAGGGCCAAATAATGATGGCTAGACAATGAGGTCAATTTGGATCATCTCCAAAATTGCAAGTCTAGTGGGGTGTTACCAGAATGCAGTGGTTAGTATCAACCACAAATAGTGCAATGAAGAACATCTGGTGAACATCAAGGACATGGACACGCAAGGCTTATTGATGAATGTGGGGAGTGATGGCTAGCCTGTCTGGTACAATCTCACAAAAGAGCTACTGTAGCTTAAATTGCTGAAAAGGTTCATGTTGCCCATGATAGAAAAGTGTCAAAATACACAGTACATTGCCATTTGCTGTGTATGGGGCTGTGTATGATGACTCCTATCCACCACCAAAAGTGCCTTCAATGGGGATGTGAAAATCAGAAGTGGACCATGAAGCAATGGAAGAAGCTTGTCTGGTCTGTTGAATCACATTTTCTTTTAGATTAGATGGATGACCAGATGTGCGCATCATTTATCTGTGTAAGAGATAGCAGTAGAATGCAGTATGGGAAGAAGTCAAACTGGTGGAAGCAGTGTTATGCTCTGGGCAATGTTCTGTTGCTAGGAAATATTGGGTCCTGGCATTCATGTGGATGTTTCTTTGACACATGCCACCTATCTAGAGATTGTTACACCACACACACCCCTTTATTGCAAGGAAATCAAAGCAAATATTATAAACAGATATACTGATATATAATCTGATAAATATAGAATCTCAACTTTCTTAAAGTGGCATATTGTAGAGATTGACATATGTTGACAGTAAGAATACAACAAAATAATTGATTTATATAAATAAAAAATAATAAATAATACAAATTAAAAATAAGGTGAGGGATAAAATACAAAAACAAATAATCATAGTAAAGGGGGAAGAGGAAGGGAGCTATAAAAAAATCTATATAGGTCAAAGTACATATTAAGACCAGTAGGTGTTAGAGTTTTTAAGTAAAAAAAAAAAAAACATTTAATTTCACACTGACTAAAAGTTCTGGTAATATTCCACCATGCCATGGTAGAATGCAAGTATCTATTGCATACATTTTAAATAATTAGAGTTTTTGTTGTGTATTAAGAAGTGTTTTAACACTGCATGATTGATAAAAATCCTTGAATTATTTCTACAATGTTATGCTTTTTTTATGCTATTCTTGTTTTAAGACACCTTGTGATCATACCTATGTATTGAAGGCCACAGGGACACTCCAATACGTAAATTATGTTTTTACTATTGCATGTAATTAAGGAGTTAATTTCATTCTCTTTCTTAGTAACATTTGATCTAAATTTAGTTACCGTATAACAAGATTATATGACATGGAAAAGTGCCTATTTGTTCTAATTTTATAATTAGGGTAAGGCCCTGAGACACACCTGGAGTTTCTAACTGGTTTGTTTATTCTGGTCCCTGCATTAGTGTGTGTGTTTATTTTTTTTCATATCGTTTTCTCTTTTGTTTTGTATTTCAAGAGAGTATATCTATCAAGATTCCCAACATTTTCGATTATTGTGTCTAGATTAGTAGCTTCATAGTTTGTTTCAATTAGCTTAGAACCTAAGCTTGGGCTTTAAAAACAGTGTGTTTTGCAGTTTCTTTTTAGTCATAATAACTGACTTTTGGGTGCACTATTCAGCCAAGAGGTATAGTAACAGTAAGGTCAATAAAGGTGTTTGTGTGCACTTTTTTGAAAAAAGTGTGGGTTTTAAAATGTTATTTTAACATAGATATCTAAATATAGAAAATTACTAGAAGTCTTGCTGTAGTTGGAGCTTAATTTGATTCATCTGTTGTTAAGGTTGAAAAAGTTTAAGAATTAAATTATAACTGGCTTTTCAGATTCAAAACAGATCATTTATATAGCGGTGGTAGAAGACCAGGTTTGCACCCCAGCCATGATCACCCCACACAACGGAATTTTCCCAGTTTACCATGAAGAGGTTTGCATAGCTTGGGGCACACCTAGTTCACATAACTGTGCAGGGTTTTTGAAGATAAAACACATTAGAAAACCAGAAATAATTATTGTTTAAAATTAAATGGACACCATCTATAATAAAATGTATTTGAGGGTTAGATATGTTACTTTCTTTTTCTCGTGTATTTTTATGGAACCTATATAATGAGTGATAATGGTGTATAGTGATTGAACATCACTACTAACTAAAATGTAGTCATTTTCCCATGTAATATTATTTACTTTTAAGTAGGATCTATTTTTTTGTACAAACGGCTGAGGGATGATATCAATATATTCAGATAAGTTTGAACGTATAGAATCAATGCCTGGGATAATAGGGCAGGCAGAGGAGTCGGTAGTGTTCTTGTGTATTTTTCATAGAAAATATATGACTTAGATTGTTATAAATTGTATCTTAATGTAAGAGTATTCAGAATTATTTAAAATCTTATTCTTTTTTTCTTCTATTTAAAAGATTTAAAAGAACAAATTTAATGTTTTTTAGTCGGAGGTGATTTAGTGTGAATTTTTTTCATAGACAGAAATCTCATTTAATTGCTTTCTCTCTCTCTCTTTATATATTTATATTTAACATGATGACCAGCCCTCCACTTTTGTCAGTGGACTTATATCTGTCCATCAACCCAATTACATCTCAGAAATCCTGTAACTATTTTTTTTTCTTTTGCAACTTTGTCATATCAAGCTTTCTATTACATGCTTTTTAATGTTAGGCGATCCTTTAAACACTATTCTAATTTTGGATGGTAATAGTTATCTTAATACTGTATCTTTTTTTAAATCTTCCAATGCTTTTAATATTGTTAATGTCTTTTAATGCTTCTAAAGGTTACTCCAACACTTTTTAAGTTTTTAGTTAAAATGTACAATGCCTTATCAGGCATAAGTTATTACCACCCTCTCCACCCCCCAAATTTCTAAAAGAAAGAAATCAAATGATGGATGAAGCTCCACAGGCTGGTTTACATAATCTGTCCGAAGTCACAGTCTCCCTTTCTGCGGTCCAACTTGATTGTACTGTTCTCCTGTCTCAAAGCACATGCACTGAGCCGGGGGGCAAAAGGTTAAGGAGTTAGTAGTGGAGGAAAGATAGAGGGTGGGAGGGGAGAACAAATTTTACCCTTTGAAATATGCTGCCTGCAATGGAAAAGCTGACCACATCTGATGATGAATGTATTTTTTTGCACAGAATTGACATCAGTCAGTCTGGAACAGAGTTCAAGGCTGCCGAAATCAAATATACATGTCGATATTCCTACGAACATGACTTCTTTTCAAATATTATTTATTGAAAACACAATTTTTTTTAAATACATAAAGATGGAAACCTACAAAAACATCACAATGTATGTCAAAATACATACAGTATTTTATATATTCCCAGGTGGGGATTTCTTGTTTTAACCAGTGTCTAGATACAGCAACTTTAGCAGCCATAGTAAGTTTGGTTAATAGGTATCTTTTTTGGAGTGGTATGACAGATAAATTAGAAATAGAACGTTACGACTTGGAAGTCATTCCCTAGGTCATGGCACACCAATTTAACTAGTTCTTCCAAAATCCTACTCCATAAGGGAATTAATAAATGGCAGTCCCACCATATATGCTTTGAGCTACCCATACTTTTGTTACACCTCCAGCATAATGGTGAGACTGTCGATTCAATTTTGTTCATAATTTTGGGAACCAAATGCCATTGGTGGTGTATTTTATAATGAAGTTCAATATGATTCAAACAGTGTAATGCTCGTTTAACCGACAATATAGATTTATACCATTAAATGATATTTACAGGAAATCTCAATCCCAATTTTCCCAAGCCTTAGGTTTTTGATCCTTATGTTCTAACCTCAACATTTCATAAGAGAAGGCAGTTGTCATACATTTAAAATCCTTCCTAAATAGTGTGTTTATTTTTTTGTTTATGATGTCAGTGTCATTTAAAATATGACTTCCTATATAGTTTTTTTAATTTAAGGCAAGTAAAAATCTCTTTTGAAGATATATTGTAAATATGCTGTAATTGTATAAAAAGCCTTATCTTATTGTGAACTATAATATCTAAAATTGTTGAAATATAAACAATGAGCCAATTCTTTAGATTCAAGTCAGGTGTATTATATTCGATTGTAGAAATAGAACTACCTTTAGATATTTTATTTAGAATGTTGGACTTCTTTCTATATTTAAACCAATTGTAATATAAATCTCTTAAATAGATATTTCCAATAGAAGTTAGGAACTTTTAGTACTTGCTCTTTCATCTAGCCAAATTAAACTAGAAAGGTCCTTCATGTCAGGTTTTTCATCAGGTCAGACAAGAAACTTATGCTGGGGTAAACTTTATGTTCTTTATTTTGAACTTTAGAAATTATTTGACAAGAAAATAATAAGAATAGCAGAACTTAAGGAAAAAGGAAACAATACAGACAAAAGGAGATAAAAGGACCTATAAGTTATAGGTAAATAAGGAAGGATAACAGAAATATTGGTTTAGGCAATATGCCCTAAGCAGGTTGTCAGGTTGTAAGAGATTCATAGAAACAGAACCTATAAATTAAATTATAGGTAAGTAAGAAGGCAAGCAGGTTATGAGGAGACAGGTTATAGACGAGTAATAGAAGAAGAACCTATAAATGAAATTATAGGTAAGAATGAAGTAGAACCTATAAATTAAATTATAGGTGAGTTGGAAGGAGAACTTATAAATTAAATTATAGGTGAGTAAGAAGAAGAACCTATAAACAAATTATAGGTGAATATGAAAGAAAGGTTACAGAAATAAGTTAGATAATATGCCCCAGACAGGTAACAAGATAAGAGAAAAGCTTAGATGAGATATTATTGGAAAATAAATAGAGGGAAAACCTATAAGAGAAATTATAGGTTATTAACAGGATGTTATATACAACTAGTCTGAACTAAACAACAAAATAAGGAATTAAGTAATATAGATAAGTTTGACACTTAGTAGGTCAGTTATTTAGGCTTGGAAGTTGCACAGCAGGGTTTTATATAGATGATTGAAATAATAAGGAGTATTTTTAATATCCAGGTTAGTTCAATAGTATAGAAATAAAGCAACAATAAATCACAGTTCAGTATTTAAATAAAGCTGGTAGGAACAGAAGATAAGGATGTCGAGGTTGGTTACATAGTTCTCGGTAAGTTGTAGGAACGAAGCAATAATGAAACAAAGTCCAGTATGGATAAAAAGCTGGTAGAAATAGAAGATAAAGTTTTCTTCAAGCGTATTGAAAAATAAATAGTATCTAAGTTGGTAAAAATAGTTTTCGGTAAGTGAGGCAAGTTGAAAGAATGAATTAGGATGGTTCAGAATATAGCAGGATCTCAGAGTAGGAGCCAAGGTCAGAAGTCTTGTCCACTTCAGGGCACAAACCTCAATCAATATGATATAATTGGATGGTTTATAATTTAAAGAATCATGGAATGAAAAGAGTGTTTTTTCCTCCTCTATCTCCTTCTCTCTATCTATAGAACATAATTGTTAAATGAATACTCCCTTTCATCGATCCTTTGATTACCGGCTCTATAGTCCGATTTTCGGAATCATCATAGAGATGATGATAGTTTCGACTTTTTTTTACAGTCCTCCCACTAGTGATTTTTGGGATATGCGCTATTGGGATGATAGAATCTTTTAGGTACCAATTTTCAGAGTTTTCTCTGAGAAGGGTTTTAGAACCCACGAATGTGTGTTTTTTTTTCTCTTTTATATTATAAGTTTTTTTTTGTTATGCTCTTGTCGTTGGGATGTTTGAGAGGAGGGGTGGGACTGTGCAGGGAAGAAATAAATGGTTAAGTTTGCAACTTTGAATGTGAGGGGATTAAATTCCCCTCACAAAAGATCTATTCTCATCCAATTATAAAAAATAAAAAAAAGATATTTGTGCTATACAAGAGACACATTGGAAGAGTCTAGATACTTTTTTTCATAACTCTAAGGACTTCCTTTGGATTATTACATCTTCATTACAAGACAAAAGGAAATGTGGGGTTGCACTTCTCTTTTCAAGGAACATAGATTTGTGTATAAAACATTCTGAACAAGATACGGAAGGGAGATACATAATAACGATATGTATGATAAACAATATTCTTTATACAATAATCAATACCTAGTCAACAAATGATGCACCAATGAAATATATAGCTAGATTTTGGGAAAGGTTGAATAAGATAAAACAGGGACAAATCATCTGGATGGGTGACTTCAGTTGTGTAATGGAACCTAAGATGGACAAACAGACAATACAAAATAGACAAATAGATAGAAGTGTGTATGCACAGGCATCTAGATTTTGTTCTTTCGCCCAGAAGAACTTACTATATGATGCCTGACGTATATTCCATACTAAAGAATGAGACTACACAAGTTTCTCTAAAACCTATCTGGCTTATTTGAGAATCGATTATATCTTGACAGACTATATAAATGCCATCCAAAGAGTCAAAAAAATGGATATTGAAGAGATCACGTGGTTAGATCATAATATAATAATTCTGGAATTAAAAGATAAATTTATTAAAAACGTTCAGAATGGAAACTTAAGGAATTTCTATTAAAAGCTAAATAAAATAGAGAGTATATTAAAAAAAAAATATTAATCTCTATTTTAAAGAAAATATATCTAAGTATCTATCTACAGCTACAATATGGACTGCCTTGAAATGCGTGACATTTTATAAAACCAGCCTCTCAGACCAAAGAATACAGAGAAAAAAAAACTTTCTGAACTACATATTAAGCTGGACAATTTAACTCGAAGTAATAAAATTAATCCTACAAATAATATGTCAAAACATATTATGATCTAAAGAACACTATTAATGAAAAAATAATTATGGAAAGATCCAAAAAATTAGAGAGACCTAAATCTTATCAATATTATTAGAGCAATAAAGCAGATAAGATGCTAACCAATAAATTGAAAGGTATCCAAAAAGCAAAAACTATATCCAAAATAGTATATAACAATGAGATACTCTTATCCCCTGATAAAATTGCAAAAGCTTTTGAAAACTATTACAGCAATTTATATAGTATAAATTCTAAGGATCCTTTTCAAAACACAGAATCTTATTTTTTAGGGAAGAAATTAAAAAAACTAATCCCTCTACAACTTGAAAAACCTTTTTCTTTGAAAGAAATTGTAGATATTATTGACTATTCAAAACCTAATGAGGCACCAGCACCTGATAGTCTGACAGCTATGTTTTATAAAACATTTAAAGAAGAGGTTGTGCCTTATATGCAGATTGCATTTAATGAATTTGCAGAAACAGGCAGTCTTCCAGAAGATCTTTTAAGAAGAAATATTGTTACCATTTTAAAGCAAGAGAAAAATCTCCAGGATATTAAAAGTTATAGACCCATCTCTCTCTTGAATGAAGACTTAAAGCTGTATGCGGGTATTATGGCTCAAAGACTGAAATTAGTTATATGCAACCTGATACATATAGACCAGGTAGGATCCATACCAGGTCGTTCATCAAGCCATATATGAACATAAAAAAATATATTTGAAACTGCTAAAAGAAAAAGGAACCTGATGCTGCCCCTGTCAATAGACAATGAGAAAGCCTTTGACAGGGACAGCTGGGATTTCTTATAAAACACCCCTAAAAGCTTTTGGTCTTTCAGGCAGAATTCCCCATGCCATAATGGCTCTTTACTCAAACCCCACAGTTAAATTAAACAAGGATTTGTTAGATTAATGATGTGGAAATTAGTCAATAAATTGATTATCTTGCGTATCTGCCCCCGGCCAACTTAAAGAAATAGTGCGTGCACGCTCCTGAAGTAATTCACACCAGACACAAGTTTCGGGTTAATGAAAAACTTGAGGAATCTTTATTCAGGGACGACGACATTGTCAGAGATAACATGAATAATACATCAATAATTGGTTAGATGTTAAGTGGTTCATTTAATGCTCTTCCTACTGGGGGTGATGTCACTGGTATCTTGGAGGTCTCCCCCAGATTCCAGCGCCATCTTGTTAATGAGGGTATTAGTCGATGTTGAAGGGGAAACTCCCTAGCGGCCATTTTAGGTAAATCACATAGAAAGTTTAATAATGCTGATTGCAGTTATGTTGAGTAAATAGGCATTTTACTGATATAAATTGGGTTAATATTTTTGTCCACAACAGTTAGATTAAAAACAAAAGAAGGAAGTTATGTAGAAGAGGATAAAGGTCTAGCTGACTGCCTCAATTAATATTTTTGTTCAGTATGTACAGATGAAAATGAAGGAAAGGGACCTAAGTTAAGAAAAATGATAAATGACTAGAGTTGAGCGAACCTGGAATGGTAACATTACATTTTTTGGAACCCGGACCTGAACACTGACATATCAGTGTATGTTCGGATTGGAGTTCGGTGTTAGGCGATTTAATGGCGCGTTTTGAAAGGCTGCAGGGCAGCCAATCAAGAAGCTCGTGTACCCTTACAAGCCATCACAGCCATGCATACTAATAAAGTTCATGTGAGTGACATGTACAGTTTAGAGGAATAGGCGGTGGTCGCACAGAGGCACCAGCACAGCTTAAGAGGGAGCAGGGTGCAAAAGCGGAGCGGCCGTCCCCTAGCGCTAGTCGGCATGTATTAGCTTTAGAATTACCACAGTTAGCCAAGTAACAGATGAAGCGATCAAAGGAACAATAACTGATTTAATGAGCCATTCGCAGTTTCACTGCAGCGGCTGTGCACGCTTTCGGCGTTCTCACCCTGCTGCTGCTCGCCTGTCTGCGTTGCAGTGTAACTTCGGCGTTGCTGCTCACCGCCTCATATGCGATGTGCACGCAAGGGGGAACTTCACCTTGCACATGCTGGAGAGACTGTGCAAGCAGCAGCAGGCGATAGCAGAGTTTCAGCTGCAGCACGCACGGTCATTCGCTCTGCACCAGACTTGCCCTCCACTAGATCCTCATTAAAGGATTTAAAGTGGACTCATTCCAATTACAGGGCCTGGAAAGAGTCCTGTATTGTTATTTATCGTCACTACCTCCCCGCATAGGGAGTGGGTAATTTGCTCGCCTGCTGCTTTTCTTGGATGTGGTAGACGCTTCTCAGGCTCCATCTCTGGAATCGAACCCTGATTCCCGATTACCCATGGTCACCATGGTAGGTGCAGATAGTAACATCAAAAGTTGATAGGGCAGACATCCGAATGTGTCATCACTGCCACGGTCACTGCCTCCTCAACCTCCTACTCCACATCCACCTCCTCCTCCTAGAGCAGGGTGCAAAAGTGGAGCAGCCATCCACTAGACAGTACTCCTGTTACTGCCCACCGCACCCAGGGACCGAGCACACCAAAGCAAGCTCCAAGGAGTTCCCTGGCATGGCAGTTCAAACGAGGAGAACCCAGTCGATTCCTGTGGCACCTCCCGATAGGCAAACAGGAGCTGGGGCAGGAATCTCTCTCAATCCTTGTGAGTCGCCACAAAGGTATGGAGCATTTGCTTCAACGTACCATTGAAGTGCTCACACAGGCCATTGGTCTGGTAAACTGGGTGCCCTGGTCTGAGAGAATCTCCTGGGGAAAACCCATCCGGTAGAGCACTTGCATCAAGGCTTCTGCCACAGTGTCTGCCTGAATACTGCTGAGGGTATGGAGTTGCGTAGTTCACGATGGTCAGAATGTACTTCTTCCCAGAGGGACTAGGCTTGGCTACGGGACCTATAATATTGACAGCTGCTCGGCCGAACGGATTTTCACTAATAGGTAGGGGATGGGGGGGGGGGGCCCTGTGACAGTCCCTTCTCCTTACCACTCTCTGGAAGACATCTGGCAGTACTGCCTCAGATCCTGAGAGATGCCTGGCCAGAAGAAGCTTTGGGTGAGCCGAGACGCTGTCCGGCTCCTGCCCAAATGCCCTGCCAAGGGGATATCGTGAGCTAGCTTCAGCAGCACATACCAATACTTCTTGGGTCTGGGGCTGGCGGTCTCTCACTAGCCATGTCATTGGGGAGCCCATTGAAAAAGTGCTCTAGCATGACGACCTGGGTGATCTCCGGGAACTTGGCTTGATGGGAGTTGAGCCAGTTCTGGGTGGCCCTTGTGATGCGGCATGCCCACTCCGCATGGGAGTCCTTCTCCCCTTTCTGGGTCTCCCTAAACTTTCGGTGGTATTGCTCCGGGTTGACCGCATACTGGGTCAGGAGGATTTATGTAATAAAGGGATAGTATCTGATCTGCTCTTCTGGTGCAGCCAGGTAAATATCCGCTGCCTTCCCCACTATATTGCTGGCCAGGATGGTGACCCAGTCGCTGGGGTCCACATCTTGGAGTAGGCACTGGCTCTCAAAGTCTTGTAAAAAGTCATCGATGCCTTCTTCTGCTTCATTGAACTCTTTGAAGGCATTGTATGGTAGCTTGTGGGCCAGAGTGTTTGTGCTTCCTGGTAAGGACATAGGCTTGCACCTCAAAAAAGGTCCTGCTGACGATCTCCTCTGAGGGTGGCTCTCGGTAATATGTCAGGTGCCGGTCCACCTCCTTGCGCACTTCCTCCTCATCTCCGGCCCCCGACTGGGGTTCGTTGTCTCACTGCGTGCCTGGTCATTCTCCATGAGCGCAGCAGTCAATTTGGCCTTGTTACACCCACCAGGCGTTATTCCTCTTGCTCCACACAAGTCCTGCAGTGTAGGTCACTTGAGAGCACTGAAGTCCATGTGCGATGTGCTCACAAGTTGGAACTCCACCTTGCACATGCTAGAGAGACTGTGCGAGCAGCACCAGGCAATAGTGGAGTTTCAGCTGCAGCACGGGTCAGTCGCTCTGCGGAACAGCACCACTTCACCACCAATGAGTGGGCCTCAATGCGAGACCTGTGTGCCATGTTGCGCTGTTTCGAGTACTCCACCAACATGGCCAGTGCAGACGACGCCATTCTCAGCCTTACTATCCCGCTTCTATGTCGCCTTGAAAAAAAGTTTTGGGCGATGATGGAAGAGGATGTGGCACAGGAGGAAGAGGGGTCATTCACAAGTGGCTCAGAGGGTGGGTTCCTGCACCAGCATAGGCCAGGTACACAATTGTCCGGCATCTCCACACTGTGCCATGGAAGTGTTCAGCTGTCCATCTCCCAAACACTGGAGAGAAAGAGGAAGTACCCCCCTACCCACCCGCGATCCCTGGCCCTGAATGCCAGCATTTTAAAATTCCTGACCTTTGAAATGCTGTCATTCTGTCTGGTGGAGACTGACAGTTTTAAAAACCTGATGGCGTTATTGGACTGCAAGAAATGCATCGGAGGCTGCAAATGTTTCTTTTTTTATATGTCCCAATATTTTAGAAAAAAAACATAAAAAACAAAAAACAAATAAAAAACAGTGTTGGCTACCTCCTCCACCTCCACCGCTGCTTCCACCTACACTACCACGGTCACCGTCTCCTCAACCTCCTACTCCACATCCACCTCCTCCTCCTAGAGCAGTGTGCAAAAGTTGAGCGGCCGTCCCCTAGACAGTACGCCTGCTACTGCCCATCGCACCCAGTGACCGAGCACACCAAAGCCAGCTCCAAGGAATTCCCTGGCGTGGCAGTTCTTCAGACAATGTGCTGATGACAAGACACTAGTGGTTTGCACGCTGTGCAATCAGAGCCTGAAGCGAGGCATAAACGTTCTAAACTTGAGCACAACCTGCATGACCAATACATGCAAAGCACGAGCTGCAGTGGAGTAAGCACCTCAATAACCAAGAAATGTCTCAGGCTCCTCCTGCTTTCTCTTCTGCTGCGGTCTCGGCCTCTTCCTCCACCTCTGGAGTGACAGTGGCACCTGCTACCCCGCAAACAGAGGATGTGGCAGCAATGGCACCACGTCCGCCACCGTCCCCAAGCATCTCCACACTGTCCCATGGAAGCGTTCAGCTGTCCATCTCCCAAACACTGGAGAGAAAGAGGAAGTACCCCATACCCACCCGTGATCACTGGCCCTGAATGCCAGCATTTCAAAATTCCTGGCCTTTGAAATGCTGTCATTCCGTCTGGTGGAGACGGGCAGTTTTAAAAACCTGATGGCATTATTGGACTGCAAGAAATGCACCGCAGGCCGCAAATTTTTCATTTTTTATATGTCACAATATTTTGGGGGCTACCCCAATTAAAAAGCAAACCAAAAAAAAACTACCACCGCTTCCATCCTACACCACCACGGTCACCGCCTCCTCAACCTATGGGTCACTTAGTATAAACTATGTACACAATAGCAGAGGCTTGTGAAGGCCTTTTCTCCATGCATCAGGAGTTGAGCTCAGTTTGAACAGTGAAAGAGAATACCCTGCACTCCAACCCTCTCTCAAATGGATAATTCTGGTGATCCTCCTGACAACCATGCTTTAGATTTTGATTTATGTTATTCCAAAGCTAAATTCAAAGATTCCATCTAGTGCTATTTTATGGCTCAGCTGTATTTTTAATTTTTATGTGTTTTATGTTATTTTAAGTGATTTCCCTATGCACATTTGTTTGCAGGGCACTTGTCCTACTCTTACCCCCATTTTACTTCCTTTTGCAGCCCTCTAGCCCTTTCCAGGACTTTTTCAGAGGCATTTTAGTGCCCAAAAGTTCAGGTTCCCATTGACTTCAATGGGGTTCGGGTTCAGGTCAAGTTCTAAACTTTTTTACGAAGTTTGGCCGAACTCGGCGAACCCGAACATCCAGGTGTCCGCTCAACTCTATAAATGAGTCATTTGTTACACGTGAGTTTGCAGAGGAAGAGGTTCTATTTCAACTGTCAAATGTAAAGACAAATAAATCAATGGGACCTGATGGAATTCACCCAAAGTTATTAAAAGAGCTTAGTGGTGTACTAGCTAAACCATTAACAGATTTATTTAACCAACCATTGTTAACAGGAGTAGTCCCAGAAGATTGGAAGTTAGCGAATGTTGTGCCCATTCACAAGAAAGGTAAGAAAGAGGAGTCGGGCAACTATAGGCCAGTAAGCCTTACTTCAGAAGTGGGGAAAGTAATGGAAACCATGTTAAAGGATAGGATTGTTGAACATCTAAAAACACATGGATTACAAGATCAGAGACAACATGGGTTTACTTCAGGGAGATCATGCCAAACTAATCTTATTGATTTGTTTGATTGGGTAACTAAAATAATAGATCAGGGTGGTGCAGTAGACATTGCTTACCTAGATTTCAGTAAGGCTTTTGACACTTTTGCACATAGAAGGCTTATCAATAAACTGCAATCTTTAAATATGGATTCCAATATTGCTGAATGGGTAAGGCAGTGGCTGAGTGACAGGCAACATAGGGTTGTAGTCAATGGAGTATATTCATAGTTTGGGCTTGTCACCAGTGGGGTAGCTCAGGGATCTGTACTTGGACCCATTCTCTTTAATATTTTTATTAGTGATATTGCAGAAGGTCTTGATGGTAAGGTATGTATTTTTGATGATGATACTAAGATATGTAACAAGGTTGATATTCTAGGAGGGATAAGCCAAGTGGCAAATGATTTAGGTCAACTAGAAAAATAGTTAGAGTTGTGGCAACTGATATTTAATGTGGATAAGTGCAAGATAATGCATATTGGACGTAAAAACCCAAGGGCAGAGTACAGATTATTTGATAGAGTCCTAACCTCAACATCTGAGTAAAGGAATTTAGGGGTGATTATTTTTGGTGACTTAAAGGTAGGCAGACAATGTAATAGAGCAGCAAGAAATGCTACCAGAATGCTTGGTTGTATAGGGAGAGGTATTAGCAGTAGAAAGAGGGAAGTGCTCATGCCATTGTACAGAACACTGGTGAGACCTCACTTGGAGTATTGTATGCAGTACTGGAGACCGTATCTTCAGAAGGATATTGATACTTTAGAGAGAGTTCAAAGAAGGGCTACTAAACTGGTTCATGGATTGCAGGATAAAACTTACCAGGAAAGGTTAAAGGATCTTAACATGTATAGCTTGGAGGAAAGACAAGACAGGGGGGATATGATAGAAACATTTAAATACATAAAGGGAATTAACACAGTAAAGGAGGAGACCATATTTAAAAGAAGAAAAACTACCACAACAAGAGGACATATTCTTAAATTAGAGGGGCAAAGGGTTAAAAATATTATCAGGAAGTATTACTGTACTGAGAGGGTAGTGGATGCATAGAATAGCCTTCCAGCTGAAGTGGTAGAGGTTAACACAGTAAAGGAGTTTAACCATGCGTGGGATAGGCATAAGGCTATCCAATTATAAGTTAAGGCCGGGAACTAATGAAAGTATTTAGAAAATTGGGCAGACTAGATGGGCCAAATGGTTCTTATGTGCCTTCACAGTCTATGTTTCTATGTTTCTATGACCATTGAGGTACTGGCATAGGAATAATAATAAGAAATAATAACAAAATAAAAGGCTTTAAAGATCAGCTGGAAACAAAAATAATGTTGTATACAGACGATGTACTTATTATGCTAGAGCAGGGATCGGCAACCTTCAGCACTCCAGAGGTTTTCGACTACATCCCCCATAATGCTCTGACACCTATAGTGCTGGCAAAGCATCATGGGAGCTGTAGTCCAAATCATCTGGAGTGCTGGAGGATGGCTATGCCTGTGCTAGAGGATCCAGTAAACTCAATTAATGAATTGATGGAGGTAATACAAGAATATAGTAGATTCTCGGATTATAAATGAAATAATTCTAAAAATACTGTGCTATTTTATTTTTAACCCCATTGATGAAAGCACAGATTATGGAGGACTTTGATTTCTTTTGGTCAAGAGGAAATATTTCATATTTTGGTTTAAAAATCTCAGTAAATCCACAAAATTGGATGGAGATCAATTTGCTCCCTTTGATAAAAGAAATTTATATCAAGCTAAATACTTGGACAAAAAGGGAAATATCTTGGTGGGGTAAGATTAACACTATATAATAATATATTTTGCCTAAACTAACATATATCTTGAGTTTAATCCCAAGCAATATTCCTTTAAGTTGGATAAACCTATTACAGTCTTCATTATATAAATTTATATGGTCAAAAAAAAAGACCTAGGATTAATGCTAAAATATTGTCAAAGAAATTGGAAGATGGAGGACTAGATATTCCATCCTTGACCATATTGGTTCAGGCTACTCTTTTAATCCACGCAATTAGAACTTTTCAAGAGAGATCTCAAGAGGAAAGTTGGTACATACTAGAAACAAAGAAAATGGGCCTTTTCAAGAATAGGTCTTCAATTTTTTGGTTATCTAATCAAGAAATTAAAAGGTATAATTTTTTTAATGAAAGTTTTACATTAAAATATATAACGAAAATTTGGTATGAAATATAACAAAAGATAGATTTAGGAGAATTAAATCATTCTATCTCTAAAAATAGAATTATGAATTGATCTGATACAAGATATTAATCTTTTCTCATGGTCTGAAAAAGGCATCAAAAAGGTTGAAGATTTAATCAATTTGGGCAAAATTGGAACTTCTGTACCTAAAAGTACCTAAAAAGGACAGTAGGCTTTACAAATAATGATTTTTTTTTTTAATTATTTGAAGGTAAGATCATTTATAATGAAAAAACTGAAAGTGACAAACAGAATATGTAAAATACTTGGAACAAATCGTTAATTTAACGGATACTGAAAAAATTATTTCTAAAACCAATCTTTACTATATAAAATGGAAAAGAAATGTTTTATAACAGCTATAACTAAATGGAGTAGAGACTTGGGAAAGTAAATCTCTCTTAAAGAGTGGTGTAACTCAATCTCCATCTAAATAGAAATCTCCATTGTCTGAAGCGAACTGAAGTGCATTATTAGATCCTAAATAGATGGCACTTAGTACCCAAAAGGATCAACAAAAAATGTCCAAATCAATCTTATGAATGTTGGAGGTGTGGGGCAAAAGAAGCAAATTTGTTACATGTGGCCTATCATTAAAGAATTATAACAGGATGTTGGTAGTCATATACAAATTTTTTTAAGTGTACGATACCTCTAAGACCAGATCTGATGCTTTTACATATTAACTTACCTAAAAAAATTATCTGTTAATGGTCCATATTTTGACAGCAGTAGAGTTGATCATAGCCAGGAATTGGAAAAATCGATCAAAACCTGACTGGTGTCTGATCAAATATCAAATATGTCTTCAACCAATTATGGAAAAATATAATGACTCTTAATAATATAATACTCAGAAATACAGTTTTTTTGGATGAATCGATAAGATTACTTAACATGGCATAATGGAAAATAGAAAAACGACTGAAAAAAGTACAAGAATCCTCCCCTCCTCTCTTTTATCCCTCTGATCTTTTTGTTATTTTTGTATTTGTATATGTATTTTTTTGTGATATTATGTGTAAGGTATTTTTAAGGAGTTTCAACACGCACTGAACAACAATAGAGCACAGAAATGTAATATTGCTAAGATTAGCACTATCTGTTAATATATAAAGGCACTACAGATATTTTAAAATTGTGTTTGATATAAACTACTCGTGCACAATAAGCAAAATACAAAAGTAGAATAGGAGAAGTTAGGAGAAGGATATAAGAGGTAAAAGGGAACATTCTTGAGAATATATATTTGAATGTATTAATTATGTATTTATATCTGAAAAAAATTATAAAAAAATTATTTAAAAAAAAAGATTTTTGAATATGACACTTAGCTTTAAACCCCTTAAGGACCAAATTTCTGGAATAAAAGGGAATCATGACATGTCACACATGTCATGTGTCCTTAAGGGGTTAAAAGACTAGATACTACTTTATACCATGGTTCATCAGCTGACTCCGGGGCTTGCCACCTTTGTGGAACATCTTACTGGCTTCGTAGTATTTAATTATACTTGGGATAGCCAGGCCCACTTTATTGGATTTCTTCATTAAATGTAGAGCTGAAATTCAAGTTCTCTTAAGTCCCCAGATATATTTCATAAACAATCTATGTACTTGCTTGAGTTTAATTATAGATATAGAAAGAAGCAACATCCTAAAAACATAAGACCACCTGGGAAGGATATATGATTTGATAATGTTCACTCTTCCTAGCCAGGAAATGCCAGTATTTTTCAATTCTTTTAGTTTTTTTGCACTAGTATCTTTGAATAGGATTTAAAAAAAATTTACATATATTTTAGCAAACTTTTGAGAAAAATAAATCCCCAAATAATTAAAACCATTAGGGGTCTATATAAAAGGGTAGTCCTGTTTAAGAATTTCAGTATCAGCAGGAGTCAGATTAATGGGAATATTTGGGATTTCTCATATTTACTTTATAGTTAGAAACTTCACTGTACCTTTCAATCTCTCAGACAATAGCTGCCAATGAAGCCACAGGATCTGTCAAAGTGAAGATAATATCATCCGCATGTATACTCAACTTATGTTCAGACTCATCTAACCGAACACCCTCACTTTGATAGTTAACTCTTAAATTAGCTGCAAATGGCTCCAGGATCAATACATACAGCAAAGGGGCCAAAGGACAGCCCTGTCTAGTATCAATTTGTATTTTAAACCAATCGGCAGAGATGCCTGGTCCCACCATCTTAGCTGTTGGATCAGAATAAAGGGCCGGTATGGCCAATCGTATCAGGCCATTGAGTACAAATGTTTCCAAAGTCTTAGCCATAAATCACCAACTGACACTGTTGAATGCCTTCTCTGCATCAAGTGACAGGGCCAGCAAGGGAGCGCCAGACTTAACAGAGTTGTCAATTAGATCCAATAATCGATGTGTGATATTAATATCCACAGAGTGTGCCTGTACAAAGCCAATTTGATCTTGGTGTACTAGAAGTGGTATTAGAGGTTTTAATCTATTTGCTATTACTGAAGAATAGATTTTAACATCAGAGTTAATCAAAGATATTGGCCTTTAGTTTGCAGTGGAGGCTGGATCCTTTCCAATTTTTATATTTGGAGAGATAGAGGCCTGAAGTAATTCTATTGGTAGTGATCCTTGCATTCTGATTTCATTAAAAGTATCAGCCAGATGTCGGACCAATTTTTTTTTAATTTCCTCTAAAACAAGTTAGAGAACCCAGATTATCAAGTACATACTCTATTTCTTTTTCAGAGGAATGTACAGTGCCTTGCAAAAGTATTCACCCCTTGGCATTATTCTTGTTTTTTTGCCTCACAACGTGGAAATAACATGGATTGTTTGAGGATTTGCATAATTAAATTTACAGATCATGCCCACAACTTTAAAGGTGTATTTTTTTTTGTGAAGCAAACAACAAATAGGACAAAATAACAGAAAAAGTCAATGTGCATAACTATTCACCCCCCTAAAGTCAATACTTTGTAGAGCCATCTTTTGTGGCAATCACAGCTCCAAGTGGCTTTGGATAAGTCTCTATGAGCCTGCCACATCTTAAAACTGGGATTTTTACCCATTCCTCCTTGCAAGACTGCTCCAGCTCCTTCAAGTTGGATGGTTTGCGCTTGTGAACAGCAATCTTTAAGCCTGACCACAGATTTTCTATTGGATTGAGGTCTGGGCTTTGACTAGGCCATTCCAACACATTTACATGTTTCCCCTTAAATGACTCAAGTGTTGCTTTAGCAGTGTGTTTGTGGTCATTGTCCTGCTGGAAAGTGAACCTCCGTCCTAGCCTCAAATCATGAAAAAAGAGTGGTATAGGTTTTGCTCAAGAATATCCCTACTCTATAGAGCGTACGGCTTATTGTCATCCTATGTACAGATACTCCAGTCTCTGCTGTGGAACTCTGCAGCTCCTCCAGGGTTACCTTAGGTTTCTGTGCTGCCTCTCTGATTAATGCCCTTCTTGCCTGGTCCATGAGTTTTGGTGGGTGGCCGTCTCTTGGCAGGTTTGCTGTTGTGCCATGTTCTTTCCATTTGGTTATAACAGATTTGATGGTGCTCCTGAGGATCATCAAAGATTTGGATATTTTTTATAATCTAACCCTGACTTGTACTTCTTAATAACAATGTCCCTTACTTGTTTGGAGAGTTCCTTGGTCTTCATGGCAGTGTTTGGTTAGTGGTGCCTCTTGCTTAGGTGTTGCAGCCTCTGGGGCCTTTCAAAAAAGGTGTGTATCTGTAATGACAGATCATGTGACACTTATATTGCACACAGGTGGACATCATTTCACTAATTATGTTACTTCTGAAAGTAAAAAGTCAAGGGGGGTGAATACTTTTGCAAGGCACTGTAACTTCATACATACAGTAATTAAAAAAAAAATGTAAACAAAATTGTATAGGCCATAGCAAGATTGATAATATTAACATTAACAAAGCACACTAACTAGCACAGGTAATTTAGTTTAGTAAGAGCTATAACTTATCAAAGTTATAAAAAAAACAATTAGTCACATGATGCCACCATGACTTCTCAAAGCAAAAGTGGCCATTATGGTTGGAGTAGCCCACTAATTCTAATGTTATCTTTATTGTAATCCAGAATAATTATTTCAAGTTTTTTCCATTTAGCAACACTGCTCTCTGCAGTAATACCTCTAGATCACATTGAAGATCTCTATTGTTCTCTGTTCATACTAGTAGCCTTTAAATATTATTATTTGAATATACTACTGCCCGTTTTAATACTTTGCATTATTAAAAGCTAAGTTTTATATGGTATATTCTATAGGACTGTTTTTCCATTTCCATTGTATTTTTTTTTCTTTTTCTTTTTGCAATTCCATAGTAAGTAGGGGGTTATTCCCCCATAACTTTGCATCCTGACATATTCTCCTTGAATTTATTTGTTATTTTGCTAGAGTGTTTAGTAAAACAATAAACAGAGAATCAGACACAGAGAACTACATAAAAACATTTTAGATTTTTTTTTTTACAGATCCACCTCAACTTCTAATAGTATTGTTTACAGTTTGTAATCGTAAGCATTTATAAATTATCAGTTGTCATATGTCAGTTATACCTAAGGTCTCTGAATATTGTTTGATAAGCTTTTCAAAACGTTTAAATCTATTTTTTTAACATATTAAAATATTTAAAAAATCTATCATATTTAAAAATATATATAAAATGATATCTGTTCCTCATAATTCCACTTTATACACTTTATTCAACCACACTTTTTTCCCCCCACCAAAACACTTTTGTTATGTACTTTACAAGTAACGCCAAGCCTCTATAGCAAGCCAGTAATGAACCTCATGCTGATGAGCTGCATTGACAATAAAACAGCTGTCCATGAGTGGTTTACTGGCTTTGCTCCTCTTCCTGAGTTGTGTTTCAAAGCTGTTGTATACAACAGACACATACTCACATACTCTAAGGAATCCATGTATAAAGTAGAATTATGAAGCAAAAACTTTTTTTTGCACTCATTTGCATACATCTTGGAGCGTGAGAGCACTCATTTCCCTTGCACTTGGAGCGTGAGAGCACTGTTAAAGTGAGATTTCAGTGGGAAAAGCAAGTCTTGTGGCTTGACTGGTGTGTGTATTTGTGTTTAGCAATGTTTTAACTATCCACTTACATCAGGTAGAAGGGGTTTTCATCCACACTTTTTCCCCCACCACAAATCGGTTGGTATGTAAAAAAAAAATATATAAAAAAATAATAATATTTTTCATAATGTAAAATTGTTTTAAAAGTTTATTCAAAAATATTAAATAATTTGGAGGGATTTAAAAAAAAATATTAAATAAGGGCCTAATTTAGTTCACAACCAAACATACTGTGGCAAATCATCTCCATGGGTATTACAAACTAATGTATACCTGTTAGCCTCTAGGTAAAATAGTAATAATAATAAAAAAAATTCAATACCAGAGGACCAATCTGTTTCACACAATTATTCTGTAACAGTATTAGATGCCATAGACATATACATTTTACCGTTTTAATTTTTCTAACCAACATATTCAGAAATCTACCAATATACCAATGTATATAACATACAAGTATAGGAAAATACTGAACTGTAAATTAAAACTTTTAATTGACAGTTATTTCATCTGGTTAGGAAACCAGAATTTCTAAAAAAGTTAGAGGCACTAATATTTATTTGGGGTTTCTAGCAACTATGTTAGAATCCAGGTAATGTATTGATTATGGATAATGTCAATACTATAGTTTTATATGAAATAATTTTTAACGTGATTTTGGACAACTAAATAAATCCATATTTTATGCAGAGTTCACTGGTTTTATGAATTAAAATATTTACATCCATGGTCTTAAAGTGTGTTTGCATTTGATTTTTTCATCCTCAATAAAATTAATTAGATCTAGTAAGTCCACTTTCACCCTGTCATAGGAAACTGTGAGGTGAGTACCCCACTGATTAGCATTCATATAGGAAGTAAGTTCCTCCTGTTCTATCTCACTACCATTACAAATGAAAAATGTGTTGTTTATATGATAGAACAACATTTTCTGTTTACTTTTATTGTTCGTCCAGATCAAATTGTCCCCATAAATAAACTGGCTATGGGAGTAAATTTGTTCCCCTTCACATTTCCTGCCGTCTGTAAAGAAAACTTTTAATTATCAAAAATAATTATGTGTTAAAGTAAACATCATTGCCTGTAATAAAAATGAATCTGCACACCATCCAAAGTGCTTTACAACCATTATCATGTTTTTTTTGTTTTACATAAAGATGTTACATTGACTACAACTAGAGCTGGTTGTCAACCCATGAAAAGGTGTTCAAGATATTTAGGGCACTAGTTGCATTTTTAAGATTCATGAGTAAATGTAATGGGAGAGTGTTTAGGTTTGGGAATTAATAGGATTGTTTACTGGTCTACTGTTTGATTCCTTGCTGTTTTCATAAATCTTTGGTGCAAGTACAAGTACAAAACTGGAGTTTTATTAAATTTTACGGTCAAAGAATTTTATTCTGCATTATTTAGAAAGTCTTGTGCTCATTAAAAACCCTAATTTACATTTTCTTTTTCTTTCACTTGTGACAATTCAACATTAAATAATTGAGCAGCAAATATAGTCAAACAAATCCACAAAGAGCCATTATAAAATCAGGACTTACAAATTGTGCACCAATAAAATATGTTCACCCCAATTTTAACCCAGTCAGAGAAGGGGCTGAATACAGACAGGCCTTCCCAGGTCCAGGAGGAAGACAAAGTCTTTTCAAAAAAGAAGGGAGAGATCTGTAAATAAGGAGAAACTAATGAGGAGACAACCAACTTATTATTAGGAGACATAGCTCAAATAATTGCATCAGTTATTCACAACAAGAACAAATATAAATTGAATTGTTGCAACCTCTAATAGGTTTTATGAACTGGAAGAAAAAGGGACAAAACAATGAGGCCCAAATATTCAAAATGGCAAGAAGAGAGAAATGTAGAAAGGAAGTAAGCAGAAATGAAACAAATAGAAAACCATGCTTCCAATAGTCCGACTATTTAGTGGAAGGCAAAAGACAAGTAACAACTTTATTCCATCCACTATACTCAGAAGGTCATAAGAATCAGATGGTACAATACATAGGTTGCAGGGGTGGAAAAAGACAGACAGGTGTGACGAAAGCATCTTCGTCACTAGGATTTGGAGAAGCCTGCTTGCCAGCCTCTTGCCCTGTGACTATGGCCCCTGGGATGTATTGCCCTTTAAAAGCTTTATTTGGGCATATTGGATTTTAAAACACTTTTTCTGCCCCTTTAAATCCATGGTAAAATGTGCCTCTTCCCCTCCCCCTTTTTCCTGTCCTATTGTTTCTCCAGCAGGGCGTTGTCCCAGGGACACTGCCAGACCAGTTTAAACTGGCTGTTTTGTCCCTCCTCAATCTCCCATCAGCCCTTGCTATTTTCTGACCCCACTTTTCCTTGTACTATAGGGCACTTTCAACATTGGACATATTGAGCGCTCAGATCCAAGCTATCTGGGGATATGTTGGACATATAGGTTAAACATTGTATTATAAGAGTTATGTATTTTTATGTGTTTTTTTGTAACAGTTTCTGACTTAGATATTTCCTGTACCTGGAAATAATTAAGTTACCATAGCCACGTAAGCCAATTATCTCCAGGATAGAGGAGAAGATAGACCGTCCGCACAGCCTAAATCTGTGGAACTGTTTGGGGCATGAAAGCCATGCTTGCGGTCGGTCAAATGTGACTTCCATAAAACCTTTTTTTTGTTTTTGTAAATATAATTTTTTATTTGTCAATTGCTACAGTGTACATAGACTTAGACCGAAGAGTCGAAACCGGAGACTCGCAGGTCTCTATTATATACCTTACATGCTGTATATATGTCAAGCTTTCCTTTGATTGTATGGGCATGCAGGCTCCACTAATTTTGGTTTTGGTACGCAGGCCTCATGCAACAGGTATATTTTACACCTTAGTTATGTTCCTCGACCTATGGTAGGCATGTGGGTTAGTTGGTTGTTACTATGGTGCTCTGGGTTGCCAGAGTTAGTGGTCTGTGTGGCCTGCGTCACCCTCTTAGTGCAATTCTGCATTTTGTCTGTCTTACCAGCGCTCATTACTATGGGTGTGTCTGGTCTGTCTTCCCGCTTTTCACCCCCTGTCACATAATCGTTCCCTGTTCAATCTACAATGTGCAGTCATTTCACCCTTGTATTCGGCTTCGTGTGTGCATTCTCGCGTGTCCATTAGTCTCTCCTCTATGTAAGGGGTGGGATATCCCCTGGTGGTTTTCTCCTTGTGTCACTTCTAAGAGTCTCTGTCTCCTCGTCCCAGTCTCCTGGTGATCTATGTGACTGTTTGTTACTGGTTTCTGCCAGCTTGTGTTGATATTGGTGTTTGTGGGTCTGGTGTTGTGCTTTGTTGTGTGTACGTGGTCCTATCTTGTGGTGATGTGTCTGTTCTTTCAATTTTCCATGTCGTGCATTGCGATTATTGTTACGTTTTTTCCATTTCCCTCTGTCGATAGTGTGTTTATGTGTGTGTGTTCTTGCGTGTCTGTGGGTGTTTGTTGCTTTGCTATGCTTCTTTTGCTTGTTTAGTGTGCGTGTTTTGTTTGTGATCCCCTGTCTGGGGTTCATGTCCTTCTGCTCTTCTCCCAATATATATTTGTTTCTTGTGTAGTAGCCTCCTGTATTTTCCTCGTTTATGCTATGAATATGTGGTTATTTTCTCCCTTTGAGGATCTGGGGTGAGTGTACTGGTGGGTCAGGGCGGGGGGGGAGAGGAGGGAGTGGGTGAGTATCTGTGCGGGTTTGGCGGGTATATTTGTCGCCCTCCCGGTGCACCCGAGCACCCCCTCTCTTTTCCCGCCCCTCTCATCTGCGTCTCTTTGTTCAATGCTCCCCCAGTATTATTTTATTTTGTTGCATTCCCACCAGATGTGTTTCATGGATCCAGGACATTCTCCGCATCTCCAACAGATGTTCGGTATTGTCGGAGTGTATCGGCTAATCAGGGATGGTGTACGATACCAATGTGTGAGTAGCTTATAGTTTCCTTCCTGGTAGTGGGAACTTGTGGAGCTTTTGTGTTGTAGTATTAGGATTTTCTCCCACTGGTCATCCGAGAAGGACTCCTCCGACCAGTCCTTCCATTGCCTTTTGTATAAGTTGTTATTAGGTCGATGCCCCATCAGTATGCTTTGATATATTGTGGAGACTTTCCCTTCAGCCTCTGGTGTCTGCGTGCACAGTTTCTCATACCACGTTAGGTCCCTGTGTATTTTGGCTCTGTGTGGTAGGTTATGGTAGTAGTGTTTCAGTTGGGTGTAATGAAATTGGTGCATCAACGTACGTGGTCTTCCCTCCATTATTTCTCGCAATGGTTTCACTCCCGCATTGCTAAGAACTGTGTATACGGGTATGTATCCATCGTGGTTATCTATCGGCCAAGCAGTCGGTGGAAGGCGGCCACCAAGGTATGTTATGGGTCTCAGCGGGCTGGGTTTAGGCGAGATCTGTTGCCCTTTCCTCAGCGTAGTCCAGTGTTTCAAGGTGTGCGTGAGAGGGGATTCCTCCCCTGGTATCATCTGTGCGTCTGCTTTTTTATGTCATATCAGTGTGTGTAGTCTTTGATCGGCAGTGTCTCTCCAGAGTGTAACCCATCGTTTGTGTGGCGTGTCTGTATGAAGTTCCTTAAGTCTCTGCAGTACCGTTGCCTGGTGGTATCTTCTGATATCAGGTAGGGCTAATCCTCCCCATCTTCTCGGGAGGCAGAGTTTGCCTTAACCGATACACGCTCTCTCCTCTCCATACGTATTGTATGAGTGCTGATTTGAGTGTCGTAAAAAATGTTTGTGGTATCGTCTGTGGGGCTCTGTGGAATAAGTAGAGTAGCCTGGGTAAGACATTCATCTTTACCACTGCGATCCTCCCCAGCCAGGATATGTGGGAATAGTTCCATCTTTTGAGGTCTCCTATGATGTTCGTCAGGAGGGGCATGTGGTTGTGGGCGTAGATGTTCTTTGCTGCATGTGTGATCCACAGTCCAAGATATCTCATACGGTCTGGGCACCAGTGGAAAGGGAATTGCCCTCTCAGCTGTGTGCATTCTTCTGCCGGTACTGTGATGTTGAGAATTTCACATTTAGTTATGTTCAGTTTGAGTCCGGACAGGCGGCCATAGTTTTTGAATTCTGCCATTAGCTGTGAGGTGGAGGCCAGTGGATTCTCGAGGAAGAACAGCATGACGTCCACGTATGCGGTGACTCTGTGCTCATGTGTTTTGTATCGCAGGCCTTCAGAAAACCATCAAACCTCCAACAAAAATTAATCAACAGGAAGCTGCCCACTGATGGGAAGAATAAAGAAAATGGGACCAGTCAATGCAAAAAAACCTCGCTGCAAACTGTGTCAGCAGATATGCACAGACAACACAGCCACACACAACACAGCCACAAACCTACAGCATTGCTGCACATCCAGCAATGTGGTATACATGATTTAATGCACCAAATGCCACCTAGGATTCTACATTGGGGAAACCACCCAGCAATTAAATGGCAGAATGAATATGCACAGACACTCCATTAAACACCACAAAGAAGAACCGTACTGTACTCCTGTGGGACTCCACTTTACCCAGCCTGGCCACTCAATGAAGGACCTAAAAATCAAAGCACAGAAAGAAAAACTTTTGAAACCAGAATGATTTTTGTTTAACAGCAAGAATAGATGACTAGATATTGATTTGGGTTTTGTTGTGCCTAATCATTAAATTCATGAAGCACCAATATTCAAAAAGTAATAATCAATACCTAATAAGGTTTAAAGCGATATTGGCGGGCACACAACCCAGTTCGGATAGAGTACATTGAGTTATAGGAAAGAGAAATCAAACAAAGACCAAGTTGAATATAAGAATTCACACTGCACTTTATTATCCACAAAGGGATCTAAGCAAAGTAAGTTTTACTCTCATTTAAGTAGTTGCATGCATTTACTTCAGCTTAGTATCTTGATATATCAGCTTAAGTATACATCACCATTAGAGAAGCTTGGTTGTCTCCTTGCCACACATGACTGGGGGGGAACTCAGGCAGTCACTCGGAGAGACCCTCTCTTCTGGGAACAGTCCGCATTACAGGTGAGTAGTTCTCCAAGGGAGCGCAAGATTCTCTTAGTCTTATATACCTGTCTTCAAGGACAGTCAGTAGTTCCTTATCAGTGCAGCCCAGCAAAAGGCCTTGATACAAGCAGCTGGATGGACCTGGCAGTTGGCCAGATTGTTCAGGACCACCAGAACTCATGCCAAGTCTTGTGTGGTTAATTCTCTCTTATCTACAAGCTTTCTTTGTACTATTCTAGAGATGGCAACAGAAATTTTTTGATGGGAACATAAGTTTCTCAAACTGCTGAAGTGCTGTGTCAGCTTATAGTGCTGTGTCAACTTAGTAAACAGATGTAGTGCGGTGTCAGCTCTTAATAGCTGTAGCATAAAGCCTTCAAGCCTGCATCTAGTAATTGTAGCCTTCAAGCCTGCATTTAGTAATATGTGCTATGTGTGCTTATATGCTTACCGGTGCTATCTTAGCTATCTATAAATGTTTGAGTTGCTCAATAGTGATCAATCAATCATACTTAATTAATATGAAATATTATTATCACATTCCATCCCTTGATCACTCAGTGAGCAAAACCTCACACATTTACACATACCACTCAGGTTATCAGCAGGGGGAAAACCCATTTACCCACTGATTCCCATTATGCTCCATTCACACCTGGAACTGATTCAAGCCTAATTAAACTCTTCTAGCGCTACACTATGATTTATTTTTTAAGCTAGCAAAGCTTTGAATGCAGAAAACTGTAATTTTGTAGCACAGATAAATACAAAGTATATTAAAAAAACACCATGCAATGCCTTTTATTATTTTCAACCCAAGCCCTCCTATCCAGGAACCTATGCCAAATGTCCAGTCGAAGTCTTTTGTAGCATTAGCTAACCAGTGTTCTAAGTCATCTGTAGTTAATGGTTTTCTAAATAGTTTCTGCACCTCTTCTAAATGATGTAGTTCATGTTTAATTTTCCCTGATTCCTCTTCTATCCACACATAACATGCCTTGCCAACTATTCTTTTGCACACTCCTCCTTCAGCTGCTAATAGGTAATCTAAGGCTGTCCTGTTCTGCAAAGCCACCTGTCTAATCTGTTCCTGTTCATAGTTAAGTAGGCCAATTGTGGTCCCTGTGCTATTGAAGGCATCATCAAGAGTGTCAATTAAAAGATTTAAATTCGTTATCATCATCCCCAAACCTACCATTGGAAAGAGAGAGACCCAAAACTGTGTATTTCTATCCATTTTAAATCCTGATAACTCTGTGTCTCGTTTCCAAAGGAGGTGGGTGGAAACAGGTAAGGTTTTTGTAGGGTAAATGGCAGGCATCACCATTCCCAAGGTACAATCAGTATGCATTTTACATGGGAGTTTTTTGTAGGCCCATCTCCCACAGAGCCAATAAAACCCATGTGAAGGTATGGGGTGGTTTATACAGCTTATTTTAGATCGTTTAAATGTGAAGTAAGTGCTAAATACTCCTGCACCCATTAATTTATACCACCAACGACTTATCGTTTTAGCCTCACGTTTTAGCCTCTCCCATAACGTATTTCCACCTGTCTTCTGTCCTTTTTTCATAATTTTCTGTCCCATTAAAATATTCAAAACTCCATCCTGTGAAAAAAGAGGATAATGCCTTGGTATTTACATAATGGCCGGGTCGGATAGTCGGTTAGTAGTCCCTGTCTGTATAGTATCTTTGATATACATTAATAGTGACCACTTCCTCTAAGTCTCTAGGATATTCCTACTCCCCCATGCGCAGCTTAACTGCACCTGGTTTCTCAGTAGTATGTTCACTTAAGAAGATCTTAGGGGCTTCACTTGTGTCATTTCTTACTAAAAAGTCAAAACCAATGTTATGCCTAATGACATATAGTAAGTCTTTTTTCATTAAAACCTTAGGAAAATAGGGATACCCCTTGTCCTGAGCATGCGGAGTATGACCGCACACCCAACATGGTTTACATAAATCCAGGCTTTTATATACATTAGCTGCTGCCTTAATAAAATGATTATGCTCTTCCCAGGGTGAAAGGTGTTTGTCTGATGTGGTTGTGTCTGAACAGGTTGTCATTGATGTCCTTTGAATTTTTAACAGTAGATACAAAAAGGTGTCAGGGATGCTGTTAGTGCAGCAGTAGGTTTCACCACTATTCTCTATAATAGTGTAGGTTCGTTTTGTGCTCTGCTGGTTTGCATAACTTACCCAGTATTGGGTAAGTATATATTATGCGGCAGCCAAAGGGCGTTGTAGATTTTAACATTAATAAATCAAATTATTCATTTGGTAACTTAATATAGGTCATTGACTCAGTTTCATTGTGGCTAAAATAGCCTTCTCCATAGAGGTTCGCTCTCATGTTTGGACAGTTAACAGTCAGGCAGGTTACTCTTATTTCGATCTCTTTCCATCTCATCTCTGCGGAATCACTCTGGTCCCAACGTCCAATCTCGTTGTTGGTATCTGAGCTGACCAAAAGGTGTAGAGTAAGCACAGCCATCACAATAACAGCCGGAACAATGAGCTTTGCCTGTAAAGATACAACTAATTTTACTCTCTCAAATAACATTTGCCCGAAGGCACATATTCCCATTTATCATGACCTGACTTGGAGAGTATCACGGTATTGTCATTGCCTGTTGCAATAATATCTGCTGGTTCTGGGGGACCTTTCTCTGTCCTTACCCAAACTTTGGCCCCTGGATTTAGGTTAGTAGAGCCAAATCCCTTATCTCGTCTTACTGTTTGTAAGGTGGGGGCTGTTCCTTTGTGTACCTGTCCCTGGTAAATGGGGATGATAGCCAATTGGGCTATTCTGTCCCCTTCTTGCACTAGCAAGTCTTGTGGTCCCTGATTTAACAAGAGGATCTTTATTTCTCCTTGGTAATCAACATCTATGACCCCTCCCATTACATGTATCCCTTTAAGGGCGAAATTAGTCCAAAGATCTGGGTGAAATTAGTCCAAAGTGTCCCGGGGGTATCTATATTCCTATACCTGTAGGGAACATGTGAACTTGCCCTGTTTTAAGTCTTTCTTCAAAAATCTTGTACCAATTTTCCTTTAAAGTGACTTCCATTGTCACTCTGAATCTGTAATGGAAGACCATAGTACTGTATCATGGTTTCCAACATTTTAATAGTATTTTTTTGGGTAGCCCTCTTGCAAGGGTGAACCAATAAATAGCCTGAATATGTATCCACAGCCGTGCATACATATTGACAATTTTTACTCATTGGAAGCGAACCTATGTTGTTAAGACACTCTCAGCTTAAATGAGTGAAACCGCCGTTTAGGTGATCTTCCCCCTTCGAGACACCGGCTCTGCTGTTGTGGACCGCCAGCTCCCGAACGGAGTGTAGAATAGGCGAAATATCGCTTCCAAGTATCAATCCCCCCAAACACGAGACCAAGCTCCGTCTTGAAGGTAAAACAGGAATCTCTGTTAATGAGGGCTACCTGCCCGGTATTTATGCAGGTCTCCCACCTGGTGGATACTCCCCTAGGGGACCAGATGGGAGAATGGGACAATTGTGGCCAATCACAGTGGCTCAGGCATAAACACTCTCCTTTATACAGGTAAATCCCTCCTCTCTATCCTGGAGATAATTGGGAAGAAATCCAATTATCTTCAGGGATAGAGGCAAATCGCCATTTTACATAGCATAATAAAAACACATAAAAATCAATAACTGTAAAACTACCGAATGCTTCCAGTTCGTGTAACGTATCCCCAGATAACCTGAGTCTGAGTGCACATAACTTCCGAATAGCGCTCAGACCCAATGCACACAGTTCAATCGCCATGGAGTCAAAGTCTTTCACATCGCTCTTTCGGTATACGATTGACTCAATGGGATGACTATCTGGGTTAAGTCCATTTGTGTAATAAAACTCCCCAACGGACCGGCGTTTGCATGCCCGTGGATAAGACGGGCGGTCGGCAGTTTCAGCGGTGTTCAGCGGTGTTCGGTAGAAAAAGTGTCCGTTTTCAGTTCCATAAGTTCTTCGTCGACCACCGCTGTTCATTTGAGTGTTTAAAATGGCCGCTGCCTCATGGTCGGCATACAAACGACGACCACCCTGCATACGGTTAGAATGAAGAGGTGTCTGCGGTTAACCACAACATTCTAATTGAGGCCAATAGGTTAACCAGAAGCACACTTCTCTTCTGGGTGGCCGTCCGTTCGGTAGTTTTATTCGGTATATTTTGCAATAAATGAACAGGGGCATATGGGCAATTAATTCCATGAATGTAGACAAAACAGACGAACCAGCAAAATAGAATTTAGACAGATGGATCTGTCACACGGCTCCCTACTTGTGGGACACTCCGGCAGACCCGGCTTCACCCTTTGGCGGGTCAACTTGGGGATGACCGGACTAGGAGGTGGTAGGGATGTGAGTTTGCCGGGACAATTCATCAGCATTCCCGTTCTGCTTACCGGGTCGGTAGCTAATGGTGAAGTTATACGGTTGTAAGGCTAAACTCCACCGCAGCAGTCGACCATTGTCTCCTGAGACCCGGTTAAGCCAGACGAGGGGATTGTGGTCCGTTAAGGGAGAATTCCTGTCCGTATAAATAGGGGCTCAACTTCCTCAGTGCCCAGACCAGGGCTAAACATTCCTTCTCCATAGCTGACTTCCTGAGGTAGCAACTTTCTGCTGAGATATGCGACAGGGTGCTCCACTGCTTCTACCTTGGCTGGCTCTGGCCTCTGGCTCCCACACCCCACTCTGTGACCCAGGTACTGCACTTCAGCCATACCTAGATGGCACTTCTCTGGCTTCAATGTCAGGCCAGCGGCCTGAATCTTATCCAGCACTACTCCTACATGGACCAGGTGTTCCTCCCAGCACTCACTGTAGATCGCAATTTCATCCAGGTATGCACAAGCAAATTCCTGGAAGCCATCAAGGAGTCTATCCACCATATGCTGGAAGGTAGCTGGGGCATTTTTCATCCCGAATGGCATGACCTTAAATTGGTACAGGCCAAACGGGGTGACAAATGCTGACTTGGGGATAGCATCCTCAGCCAGGGGAATCTGCCAGTAGCCCTGTACACAGGTCTATGGTGGTCAGATAGCGTCCCCTGGCAATACGATCTAACAATTCATCTACCCGGGGCATCGGGTAGGCGTCAGTGGTGGTCTACTCGTTGAGTCGCCTGTAGTCCACACAGAACCGGGTAGTCGGGCTCTTGGGAGAACGTCGCCTGCTTCTCCCACAGCAGCTGCCTTGCCTGTACCTTCTCTGTGGGGCTTAACCGATCCCCTAGCTGTACAAGACTAGTGAGGTCAGCCTGGGGGTCCTTCTCCAATAAATCGCACAGGGGTAGATTCTCTAGGTCATCTGCAGCAGGGGCACACACTGCAGCGACATCCTCTGGTCTCTCCTGACATTCCTTCAGCATGTTCACATGAAAGGATCGCTGAATCCTCTCATCTGCACAGCTGGCTATAAGGTAGGTAATATCACACACCTGAGCTACTACTTTATACTAGCCCTGCCAAGATGCTTGCATCTTGTTTGTCTTCACAGGCTTAAGCACCAATACTTTCTGCCCAACCTGGAAGAACCGCTGCCGGGCACCCCGATCGTACCCCCTCTTCTGCCTCCCCTGTGCCGCCTGGAGATTCTCCGTTACCATCAGGGTTAGTTTCTCCATGTGGTCCCGGAGTTCCAGGACATATGGTACTATGGGGGTTCCTTCCTGCTCTGTCTCTCTATCCCAGTGCCCTCTAAAGAGATCCAGTGGTCAGCGGACCCGTCTCCCATAGAGTAACTCAAAATGAGAGAACCCAGTAGATTCCTGGGGCACCTCTCTGTAGGCAAATAGCAGATGAGGCAGGAATCACTCCCAGTCTCTGCATGTGTCAGTAAAGGTCCTCAACATCTGTTTGAGGGTGCCATTAAAGCGCTCGCAGAGACCTTTAGTCTGTGGGTGATAAGGTGAACTAAGCAGCAGTTTAATGCCGCACACCTTCCACAGCTGCTGGGTGAGCACAGTGGTAAACTGAGTTCCCTGGTCGGAGAGGATCTCCTTAGGGAACTCTACCATAGTAAAAATCTTAACCAGGACATCAGCTACTGTCTCTGCCTCTATATTAGACAGAAATTTTGGGTGATCCTATGAGCTGTGCGGCGGGACCCTAGATGTCCGGCTAACGGTACATCATGCCCAATCCGCAGAATCTCTTGCCAGTATTTCGCAGGCACCATTAGCTGCCAATTCTGCGGAGGGGTATTCTTTTTCTGGGACAGGTTAGGGATCCGATACAGCCTATCCACCACCCACTCGTAACGCTCCCCGTCTACTCCCTCTTCTCCAGCATATGCCCTAGCCCTATACTTCTCAAGGGTCGGGTCCTCCCGGGTTTCCCTCCCGTATATCTCTGGGGTATTCCAGCCTAAGGGGGCCTGATCTAGGGTACAAGTCGGGGTAGAGAGTCTTACCTGGGTCTCAGCAGCAGGTGGGCTGGTCTTGGCGGCACGGGTCTGGGCACGGGTCGTTACAGCGTTGACTTCAGTGGGACCCATCGGGGCGTATGCTGAAACAAGGGTGGCCAAATCGTTCCCAGGAGGACGTCAGCTGGCAAATCCCTCATGATCCCCACATTCACGTGCCTAGCGCCCACTTCAAAATCCAAATGCACCCGGGCAACGGGCAGACGGAACACAGAGCCCCCAGCTACTCTCACAGCCACAGTGTCTCCGGTGTGCTGGTTTTCAGACACCAAATGCTTTTGTAGTAAGGTCATGGTGGCACCGGTGTCTCACAGACCACTGACCTCCTTCCCGTTCACTTTAACTAGCTGCCGGTGTTGCTGTCGATTGTCCCGGTGAGCGGCTTGGACGGGGTCTGCCTTGTGCAGGATGCCCCAACATTCCTCCGCAGCAGCAGGCTGAGGGTTGCGCTGGTTTCCGCTGGCGGGTCTCCTCCAGGACTGTGCTTGGTTAGCTGTATTCAGCGGACACTCCGGCCTTTTGAGACCTAGCTGCTTGCATCCGAAACCCGTGAGTTGAACCGGGGTGGCTGAGGATAGTTGTTAACTGGAGGGGGTGCTGGCGTGCGGTATGTTGGGTTTTGGTAGCCAGTAGCTGCTGGGGGGGCTGCTGGTCGGTACTCTACTCTGGCAGGCGTCTTAAATGTATCAGTAAATCAGCAATGGGCTAATTGGAGCCTTTGGCAGAAACAAGGAAGGACTAAGGTTTCCCTTGGTTTGTGGACAAGGAAGTTACCTGAAGCAGGAGAGAGGTACACACCCTTTTAGAGACAGCTCTTGGCCTGTTTTTGGGCCTTGGTGGATACTGAACAGATGACGGTAGGTCACATAGTGTTCTTACGCCCAGAGATACCTATCATGCAATGGGTACTTAGTTCCCCTAAGACAAGAGTCCAGTATCATAAAATGGAAGTGGTACATACAGGACAGAGCTAAAACAGGAAATGGTGGTATGGCTGTACTACATGAGAAAATTGCAGATGCGCCGATACAAGTATCTGGTTATCTGCCAGACGCAGACAAGCCAGGGGAATCTCCAGTAAAGTGGGGAAAGTCTTTTGCGCAACTAACACAAGATCAAGCAAAGCATACTTGGTTTACTGATGGTTCAGCAAAATACATTGGTAATGAAAGACAATGGAAAGCAGTGTCTTACAACCCAGAAACCAAGAAAATACTGACTATGACAGGAACGGGAAAACCATGAATTAAAGTGGCTTCGGCTCCAGTGTCCACAAAGGCAGTAACCCTTTCAACATTTTTATTTTTCCAGTAAATTTCAACTTTTACATGGGGTCTATGGTCCTTTACTGAAAAATCAATCACTGGAGCCTGCCTCACTAGTCAATTCCTATCGTCTAGGTCTGTCAAATCCAAGTCTCCCAGGTCGGGCAATTCCCTGTGCATACTCGTCAAGTGTTTTAAGTATTACCCAACCTCTTTTCTGCCACTTAATCTTTTTCAGACCAGCAAGAAGGTTAGTAGTAGTGATGTACCGAACGGTTCGCCGGCGAACGGTTCCTGGCGAACATAGCATGTTCGCGTTCGCCACGGCGTGCGAACATATGCGCGGTTCGACCCGCCCCCTATTCGTCATCATTGAGTAAACTTTGACCCTGTACCTCACAGTCAGCAGACACATTCCAGCCAATTAGCAGCACACCCTCCCTAGCAGACCCTCCCACCTCCTGGAAGGCATCCATTTTAGATTCATTCTCAAGCTGCATGCTTAGTAAGAGGAGGGAAAGTGTAGCTGCTGTTCATAAGATAGGGAAAAGCATAGCTAGGTTAGGGATAAGGGTATGCTTTTTTGGATTTTTTTTTTCTATCTAATGTAAATGCACTTAGTTGTCTGCCACTGCTGCCAG
>OW240915.1:112463691-112494358 GCA_933207985.1 Pelobates cultripes
TCCTTGGTTTTGCACCCCTCCCTGTCACAGGTGCCTCATCCCAGGGCCCTATTTAGCCTTGTACTGCAGAGAGCCCAAGATGGAATTTCTTTCCCCAAGTAGGTTAATCTCATAAGAGCAGACATTAGGCTGTTAGTGTAGGACCTGCCAAAGATGGGGTACATTGACGTTGTGGCAGGCTTATGCAATGTATGATCATATAATGTAACTAAACCCACATTATTTTTGCCTAGATTAGGTGTTTTTAAAAAAAACAAATAAAATCTTTCAACATTGAAGTTGCTGTTTAGTGGATAGGTGAGTGCGCTGGATCTTGTGTATTATATACATATATATATATATATATATATATATATATATATATATATTCAGATTTTTCTGTTTTTTACTTGGCATCCTTTGACTAATCTACTATCTGGCTTAGTTTTGTATATTGCTTCTCGGATTTCTGTCCATCTTTTTTCCTGGCTAAACCTTGCCTATTGCTCTGACCTATTACGTTTACCCAGCCATTCTAAGAACCAGCAATATGTTCTAGGTTTAGTGTCATGAGTTACTTATACTCTGTGTGTTAGGATGGTTATTTTCGCCACACCACTGCAATGGTCCTCATTCATACTGGATAATATATTAGCAAATATGAGGATTGCAAATTCTGCCACAATAGGGTCTTTTAAATTAATAACCATAATAGTAAAATATATTTGTAAAAAAAAAAATTATAACATGATACACGAATCCACTCACAAGCATTGTAGATATTCAAGCTTTGAATGTGAAAAATCTAAATATAGTCTCTTCTATTGTTCAGAAATCCAGATGGAGCCATCAGTGGAGCCAGGAAAATGTCATAGAATATAGACTTACAATGATTGTACAAAGACACCACTACAAAAATCAAAGGAATTTATTGTCACTTAAGTTTATTTTAAAAATTGTCAGCTTTAGAAACATTCATACAGCTACCAAAGTTTGTCATACACATAAAAACAACTTTCTCAGGGCCAATGTTAAGTACAATAAATGATCATGCAGTGAATAAAACCAACAAAAAAGTCCTAAAGCAATAGTGGCTTCTCTTAATCACAGCAGCCCAGACAGTCCCCTCTCTCCAATTTAGGGCGGTCACATGGCCGCCATAGGTGTCCACAGTGCTGCCAGTGGAAAAAAAAGTAAAAAAAGTTTGGTAAAAGTAAAAAAATAAATAATAATATAGTAAATAAATGTAAACATGGTGAACACGGATCGCTGGGGAACTGCCGGAGACCCCAACAGTCCCCCTGCTGCAGCTCCGGCCTACCAGGGTCATGTAATCACCATGATCACATCGCCGCAATAGGAGTCTAGGAGCTGCTAGCTGGGGGACTATCTGAGCTGTCAGACAGTCCCCCAGGCTGCTAAAAATAAATAAGTGTGTGTGTGTGTGTATATATTTATGTATATATCTGCACACACATATAATACACGTGTGTATGTATGTATATATATATTTCCTGGCCATATCCATGGCAGCACAACAATGGGTAGCTCCTCCCCTATCCCTAGTTAGACAGGAACCAATTAAAATAAGGGTACAAATACCCCCTCCTACCTCCTCCTCCCTCAGTCTTTTTGTTCCTGTCCTATCCCTGTAGGACCAAATTAGTCTATTTTAGGACTATAATCACTTTTCTTTTATGGCTTACCTGAGGGTTTTTACCTTCTACCCCCAAGGAAGTTCAGCCTCTCTTCCTTGGGAAGCTTCAGTATCCGGCCCTGTGCAAAGGTGTCCCCCTGAAGATACCCCCTTAGTGACCGGGGGTCCTACTTGCAGTGACCCTAGGGGTAGCAAGAGAAAATAAATGCCAAAATAATTCTGATTCCCTGCAGTGACCAAGAGGTAGCAGGAAGTGGCGAGAAGACCCTATTCTGGATGGATTTCTACATTGAAGTACAAAACCCCACATGTATGTATAAAAACAGTGAGATCATCCAAACAAATACTTTCTGCATATATTCTGTTAATTACATATGTGTGGGGTTCCCCCCCCTACCTATGATTGCTTTGTACCTTTCTTCTTTAACTTTTTGCACTAGCCTTCCCGGCGTCCTGTAACTCCTGGGGCGCATGTGCGCCGTTTTCGCGCGTGCCCGCTCATTCACGGGCACACTAGCTTCGCGTGCACGCCAGTTTCGCGTGCACGCTATGTCCTTACGCGCGCCTAAGCCGGCGCCTGGGTTCCGGCTGCAGCAAGGGTGCCTCCTGCTAGGAGGTTGCTTCCGGGTTGGTGCCGCGCATGCGCAGTTGGCGAGCGGTGAATTAGCTCGTTCTGAGCATGCGCGGATAGGCGGTGACGTCAGATATGACGTCACACGCCTATTTAAGCGCCAAAAGCGTATATAGAGTGTACCTGAGGTTCTTATTAGGTCTCTAGAAGTCCTGTTTTCATACATTTTCTACTTTGAATAGCATTTCCTTTGCAAGAAATATTTGAAGGTAAGTTTTACTTCTTAAAGGTATATACACATAATTATTTTTTTTTCCATTCCCATTTTCTTTTCTTTCTATACTAATTAAATTACTTTTCTAGACTATTTCGTAATCATCTCCACAATGGAGAAAGACAAAAGGAGATCAATGTCTTCTGGTTCGGACTCTTCTGGATATAAAAATAGGTCACACTCTAGGAGTTATAGGTAAGCCATATCATATCATTAATTTTTCTTCTGGATACATAAAGTAAAAGAGTGCTAATATGAGATATTTCCCTATCATGATAGTTCTACGGGAAAGAAAACAGTGAGATCATCCAAAGGAAAATCTCCAAAGAAAAATCAATGCGAAGCCTGTAATAAAAAACCGCTGGAGGGCAAACGGTTATGTGCAGAATGTTTATCTGAAGCAGCTGGAACATCTAATCCTTCAATGGAATTTGTACAATTCATAAAACAAGCGGTGGCTCAAGGTATCAAAGAAGCAGGGGCAAGTCACAAAAGACCCCGGTTACATGAACCTTCGGATTACCAACATCATGATTCGTCAGATGAATCCATGGATATGGAATCATACCAGGGGAATTTCTTATCTTCAGACGAAGAAGAAACTCAGGCCCCTGCAGATTTTCTAGAACCTGCTCAGATAGACCACCTCATTTACAAAGTCCGTAAATCTTTGAGCTTAAGAGAGGCAGTTGCAGAACAGTCAACCTCTTATCGTTATTTCTCAGACTTGAGAAAGAAAAGAGCAACCTTTCCAGTGCATGATACTATTAAGGAATTAATTAAAGACGAATGGTCTAATACAGATAAGCTTTCAGCACAAGGCAGAATTTCTCGCCTCTATTCTTTTGACAAGTCTGATTCATACCATTGGGATAATGCCCCTAAGGTGGATGCAGCAGTAGTTCGACTTGCAAAACATACCACATTGCCAGTAGATGATGCAGGCTCATTTAGACACCCAATGGACAAGAAGATGGATCTGCATCTCTCAAAGGCTTATGTTGCAGCAGGGACTGGTTTTCACCCTGCTATAGCTCTTACTTCAGTATCCAGGGCCTTGAAAATCTGGATCGAAAACTTGGAAGAGGATATCAGAGATGGGAGAAACAGATCTTCTCTTCTGGAAAG
Source organism: Pelobates cultripes (assembly GCA_933207985.1). NCBI lineage: Eukaryota > Metazoa > Chordata > Amphibia > Anura > Pelobatidae > Pelobates > Pelobates cultripes. The sequence continues at coordinate 112,467,301 of OW240915.1, forward strand.
ATTAAATGATATTAAACTGGCCATTGACTTTACGTCAGAATCTTCGGTAGACATGGTGAAAGCCTTAGCAAGGAACATGGCTCTTTCAATTTCAGCTAGAAGAGCTTTATGGTTGAGATCCTGGTCCGCAGATTCATCATCAAAGTCTAGTCTATGCGCCCTTCCTTTTTATGGTGAGATGTTGTTTGGTAAAAACCTAGACGAGTGCATCAAAAGAGCTGCAGAAGGTAAAAAAGCCTTTCTTCCACAAGACCGGAAAACCCGTGGATCCTTTCGAGCCAGAAGATACTCTGAGTACCCCTCTTTTCGCGATACCAGATCTTATAAACCGGGAAGAGAATATGGAAGATCTATTGCATGGAGAGGTGGACATTCATCCAACAGAGGAGGAAAGTCTAGAGGTTCCTCATTTCACAAGAAGCCTTTATGACAAACCCACTTACCATTCTGGAGGAGTAGGTGCCCGTCTACTACTTTTCCAGAATATGTGCCAGAAAATCCACAGGGGGATGGAGACCTATATTAGACCTAAGCAGACTAAACAAGTTCCTAAACATAAGGAAATTCAAGATGGAGTCTCTTCAATCCATCGTAAAAGCAGTTTTTCCAAATCAATGGCTCATGTCAATAGACCTGGCAGATGCGTATTTCCATATTCCCATAGCACCCCAGCATCAAAGATTCCTCAGATTCGCTGTGGAAGAGGGGCATTTTCAGTTCCGTGCTCTCCCCTTTGGGCTAAGCACTGCTCCACGTACTTTCTCAAAAGTTCTGGTGGTTCTCATCGCAGAACTCAGGAAGAAAGGCATTGCAGTATATCATTACCTCGACGACATCCTGATTCTGGCAGAAAACAGAGAAATATTAGAAGATCACGGCCTGATATGTATACAGTATCTTCAACAACACGGATGGAAGATCAATTTCGCCAAAAGCAACTTAAAACCATCCCAGAACATGATATATCTAGGAGCAGCATTCAACACTGCAGAAGGGTCCGTCCAACTATCCCCAGAAAGGGGTATGAAAATTCGGGAAAAGGTCAAAGACATGTTAGCATCCAGTGTTTCCTCAGCAGAGACAATCATGAGCCTCCTGGGATCAATGTCCTCCACTATAGGACTTACAAGATGGGCTCAATGGAGAATGAGGCCTTTCCAAAGGAATTTCCTTTCTCAATTCAAGGGCAATCTGTCTCAACCTATAATGATCCCTCCTCACGTACAAGAATCCCTGAAGTGGTGGACCCAGAAAGAGTCTCTCTTCAGAGGTTATCCCTTAGGAAACATTCCATGGATCATCATCACCACAGATGCCAGTCAATGGGGCTGGGGAGCCCACCTTCAAGACAACTATGTTCAGGGGAAATGGGCATTTTCAACCTCCGACACCCCTTCGAATCTTCTGGAACTTCTGGCAGTTTTCAAGGCTCTAATGCACTTCCAGCAACTTTTACTTCACAAATGGGTCAAGATCAGGACAGACAATGCCACAGTTGTGGCATATATAAATCACCAAGGAGGGACAAGAAGTTGCAGAATGATGAAACTTATGAAACCTTTGATGGCCTGGGCTCAAATGAACTTGGAGAATATCTCTGCAATACATCTCCCAGGAACTCAGAACTCTGTGGCAGACTTTCTCAGCAGGGTGAAATTAGACCCGGGAGAATGGAGTCTATCAGACATAATATTTCTACAGATCGTAGAAAAATGGGGCCTTCCCCAGATAGATCTAATGGCTACAAGCAACAACAGAAAAGTCAAGAACTTCTTTTCGAGAATTCCAGATCCCCAGGCCATAGGAAGAGACGCATTGACATGCAGTTGGAACTTCGACCTGGCTTATGCCTTTCCTCCGAAACCCCTCATCTTCCCTCTGCTAAGGAGACTACGACAAGAGAAGACATCACTGATTCTAATAGCCCCTTTTTGGCCTCGCAGACCTTGGTTTCCGCTCCTACTAAGTCTGTGCAAGAAGGATCCATGGCGCCTTCCAGTGGTCCCATTCCTGTTACATCAGGGTCCAATTCACCATCCAAACCCAGCATCCCTTCGTCTGATGGCATGGTACTTGAAAGGGATGGGTTAAAGAACAAGGGATTTTCGAGATCAGTTATCGAGACACTTCTTCAAGCAAGGAAGAAGTCTACTTCATCCACTTACTACAGAATATGGGATGTATTTTCTTCATGGGCCAGTTCAAGGCCCTTTGATATGTTGAACCCTTCGACTACTGACATTCTTGATTTTTTAAAATCAGGTCTAGAGAAGGGATTGAGTTATAACACTCTAAAAGTGCATGTTTCTGCCCTCTCTGCTTTAACTAATCATAGATGGGCACTGGATCCGGACATAGCTAGATTTCTGACTGCAGTCCTCAAGATCAAGCCACCCATTAAGTCTATTACTCTGGGATGGGATCTCCCTCTGGTCCTGAAGGCTCTTAAAGCAGATCCTTTTGAACCTATGACATCAATTTCCTGTCATCTTCTCACGATCAAGACAGTTCTACTAGTAGCCCTAGCCTCTGGTAGAAGGGTTTCTGATCTCCAGGCTCTTTCAGCTCGAGAACCTTTTATGATATTTCATAAGGACAGAGTCATCCTGAGAACGGTTCCAGAATTCCGCCCAAAGGTGACTTCAGAGTTCCATATGAATGAAGAGATAATCCTTCCAGCATTAAGTACAGAAGAATCTAATAACAGGGAAAACGCTGATGATGATGCTATCGACCTAGTAAGATGCCTTAAGATATATATACAGAGATCCTCAGAATGGCGTATTTCGGAAAGGCTTTTTGTTATTCCTAATGGCCCTAGGAAGGGTCTGCAAGCTTCGAAAGCCACTATCAGCAGATGGATAGTTTCGGCCATTATCCAATCTTATAGGTCATCTAAAACTAGTGTCCCTGAAGGTTTGAAGGCTCACTCTACACATTCCCTTTCTTCATCCTGGGCAGCTGCAGCAAAGGTTTCTACAGAACTGATTTGCAAAGCAGCCACTTGGTCATCTTCTAATACATTTATTAGACATTATCGTTTAGATGTAAGAGCTGGCCAATACGATGGATTTGGCAGATCAGTTCTTTCTGCCTCATAAGACTAACTACTATTCTTTTTGTTTATCACATTGAGTTGTTTGTGACAATACACTTGCATTATTTAATAATGTGTCTGAGTTTTTCTTTCCCTCCCTTGGTTTTAGCTTGGGTATTACCCATTGTTGTGCTGCCATGGATATGGCCAGGAAAGAGATAAATTTACTCATACTTGCCGTAATTTTCTTTCCTGGTCATAGGCCATGGCAGCACAAAGATCCCACCCAGGGATATTGCTGTTAACTAGACTGAGGGAGGAGGAGGTAGGAGGGGGTATTTGTACCCTTATTTTAATTATTCCTGTCTAACTAGGGATAGGGGAGGAGCTACCCATTGTTGTGCTGCCATGGCCTATGACCAGGAAAAGAAAATTACGGTAAGTATGAGTAAATTTATCTCTATATGTGTGTGTGTGTGTAGCCCAGGAATGTGAAATAACCCCATCATGGCATAGCATTTTCAAATGAAGACATCCCAAGGTTTTCCAAATGGGGTATTTCCAGTCTTTTGTAGTACCCACATGTTTTATGCTGTTTTGAAAAGGTATAGGTACAATGTAGCGTTTTTATTTGTAGTTTTTTTTCATATATATATCTATATATATATATATATATATATATATATATATATCTCACATGTGTGTGTGTGTGTGTATATATATATATATATATACACACACACACATGTATATATATATATATATATATATATATGAAAAAAACTACAAATAAAAACGCTACATTGTACCTGTACCTTTTTTAAAACAGCATAAAACATGTGGCTACTACAAAAGACTGGAAATACCCCATTTGGAATACCTTGGGTTGTCTTCATTTGAAAATGCTATGCTATGATGGGGTTATTTCACATTCCTGGGCTACCATATGGTCTCAAAGGCAACACAGACCCAGCAAACCAATCTGGCAAACTGAATTGGGCAAGCCCTATATCGACCCTTGTTCTTTTCAAAACACCATAAAACCTGTACATGGGGGGTATTGTTATACTCGGGAGACTTCACTGAACACAAATATGAGTTTTTAAAACTGTAAAACTTATCACAACAATGAAATCACCAGTAAAAGTGCAGTTTTTGTGTAAACAAAATGCAATAAACAAAAAATGAACGCTAACTTTGGCAAGTGTTTGTGGCTAAGTGGCTACTACAAAAGATAAGGTAAAGCTATATTTCACTTGTAATAGCATGGAAATAAAAATGTAATTTGGATGTGCTTCTTATTAATTTTTTTGTTTTAGTTTAACTTTAAGATAACTCTCCGACTATTGAATTTAGTGTTTACAGTTATGGAGGAAATTCCTAATTGTGCATCTCTGTAACTAAATAGTAACTAAATAGCTGTGTAAATTCTAATCATTCATTCATCACCATTTCCTCCACAGTATTAAATGGATGTTCTAAGCACCCTAACACCCTAATTACCTGTAAACATGATAGATTACTTACTGATTCACATATTGTAGTAAAAACTGGACTCTTTCTGCTGCTTTAATATGTGAAAGTTTAACTTTGTAAGTTACTACTAGATACCAATAACGTTCTGCTAATCAGAGGGGTGGCTTAGGTCAATTGAGCTATTTCATGATTTTGTTACTGGAGCTGGATTGAATGTTTCAGTAAGTAGTTTGATGCCAACATTAAAATGAATTTCAAAGTAATAAGGTAAACAGAGATTTTCCTACAGCCAAAAGTTATGGGGGGCATTTTTCTAAACAGTAACTTTTGTCTATTGAGATCCATGGTTTATTAAAAACACTTAAGTGATTTTGTGTCCATTTTGTTAATAGCAAAATATTAGGAAATATTATTTGCCATATATAATAATTTAAAATTGGCAATAGTTCAAACTTACTTTTAATAAAACTCCTGTTATTTGCTATTTTAAAACAAAATCAATAGAAAAACACACATCCACAATAATGTATTGCTGGCATTAGTGAATGGGGAATGGGGAATACTCCCTTATCAAATAGGGATTGGCTCCCATTATTACTAGGCAAGTACTTTCAATACGTAAACTCGAGCAGGGTGCAAAACTTGGTCCTTCAAAAGCACTTAATTATTATAATTTTTTTCTTTTGGTGGGCTCAACAGAATTTAGTTCATGTCACTGTTCAGCTCTGCCCAATTTTGGTAATGAAATATATTCAGACAGCTGTAAAACTGCTGCCTATTATTACGCTGCCATGTAAAACCAGCTGCAATATTTCCTGGCTTAATGGCTATGCAAATAAGCCATTTTTGCAATGCAAATTCCGAGTTGCCTAAATTAGTCTTATATATTTGGATTTAAAAAGCAAAAAAGGAAGTTTTTATAATTGAAAAATTAGGAGCAGGCGGCATTTCAAGCTCAAAATAGTAGATCTATTCAAAAATGAAAGGAAAAAGTAATTGGGCTATTGAGCACCCACTCATCATCCTGACAAGACCTAAGCTTTCCTACACATTCAGTCTGTAGCATCAGTGACCATCCTTCAGTGTAGAAAAAATATAGCGATCTATTAGTTTCTGCCAACTGCATCTGCACTACACCCACACCAGTATACCTATGATTCTGGGTACATCTCACGACAGTGTGCTGAAATGCGTGTTGGGCTTTTTATTTCTTTTTTTCTTTATCACTATCTTTGGGTAGCACTTTTATTAAACTTTTCACATGTTCATTATGATTTGACAAGTTTCATTTGGGCTAGTGGTTTAGGTAGACACGAGTAGTTTACCACTACACTACCAAGGTAAAAAGGGTCTGTGAAGGAGGATACAATTTTCTTTATTATTATATATATATATCTTAAGAGGTCTGCCTTTTATTGAAAGTCTTGGTGTATATTCTATCTGTTCTCTCTGTTTCTCTCCACCCCTCTTTGAATCTATAGGCATACTGGTTTGGGTGCATAAGAAAACTGTATAGAGGCTTTCTCTTTTGTAGAGAGTATATCTGTCTGTATTATTTCTCCCCCAGGGTACTACTTTCTCAATTATTTATAAAAAAAAATTATTTACTCCCTCTTACCTTGCCACTTACCCCCAGAACTTGAATATATATTGCATTTCATATCTATGAAAAATGGTCACTTGTATACCCCAGTTTTCCTGGCATTAGCACGATTTGGTATTAATATTATTTTAACCTCTGACCCTTAGAAGCAATAAATGCAGGCTCCCCTTCTTTCTTTCTTTCTTTCTTTCTTTCTATCCATTTCCCTCCCATCTGGGTCCCCCATTTCATGTTGATCTGTGAACCCTTTTGTTTGTTTACTTTTTACGAGGGTTATTCCCTAACTTAGGGAGAACAGTAGTAGGTGACACAGTGCGGTAGCCACCCACCAGTCCATCTCCCCTATTGAGTCTCTGGGCTGTGAGGAGGCTCCCCCATTTTAATCTTGTTTCTATAATACATACCTTACTTAGCTTCTTAGTCACTTTAAAATTCTTATCCTTACAGTATATTGCTTTGCAGTAGCAGATACCTTACATAGTTATGTAGTCACTTTTATAATATTATCATACCGTATATTGTTTTGTTGTAGCAGGCCAAAATGTTACAGTATAGTGTTGTCATGTTATAGATGGTATAATATGATAGCTAAATAGGTACCACATGAGCACATGATGTGGGATCTGGATCAGCCATCTTGTACAGTAAGTTCCATTTTGTGATAATCTCATCCTGTATGTTTGATATATAATCAAAGACCCTAAGAAACTCTCCAAGATCTTTACAAGACTGTGATCATCATTATTAAATATCTAGTAGACCATCCAATATATAGATAAGATTGTTAAGACCATTGTTAATGACCTGGACCTTTACACCCAAGGTGTGAATACTAGTACATTCTCATTCATTGACTGTAATGGACTGCCTAAAATGAATTAGTAAATATGACACTGAACAAGAAAAAAAATGTTTTGGTCTCTCTGCATATTCCCATAACACTCAACAGCTGTCTATATGCTTAGAAGAATAGTTGTTTTATTTCTCCTCCTTTTTTCTACCTCTATTGGTCAGTTGTCACTTGATCTGTAAATAAAATGAACATTTGGTGGCTGTCTGCTAACCATCCATCATCTTTTTGCTTGCTGCCTCTTGATTGGGCAAGAGATCCAGCCCACATAATTGGGCAGACCATTATGGGAACCTGTCCTATTGTGTTTTAAACCCCACCTCTTACAGACTGTACGCTTTAATTATTTTCCCCACCTAAAAAAAAACATTTTTTTCCATTTTATCCCCCTTTTTTCTTGTCAGGAAAGGCACACCAAATTATGAATGAAATCGAACATGTTCAGGCTCTCTCTAATCACTTCCCCGAAGATACTGGCATGCGACAGTATGGAAATTGGAATTTCTTCTAATTACTTAATCGGCCTAAATTTGGATGAATTTTAGTTCAGTCTGAAACAAATCTCCAGATCTGCTGATAACATTATAACTGCCCTTTTCAACATGGTAAATTAGTTGTGGGTTTTTTTTGGAACTCATAGCCCTGTCTCATGAGATTTCTAACAAAGTCAAAAATAAATTCTGCTGGCTTATGTCAAAATTCTGCCTTAAAACTCCTGACTATTTTCTCCATATTTAATATATCTCCCTGTTTAGTAAATAAATATGTCAATAGTGCAATCGACTGAATGACCATGGTCTACCATTGCCAAAAAAAACCTTCACTAGGAAAACATAATTAAGATGTCTGTTTCCAAGGGAGTTGGGCACTCATAAAGTTCAATCAAAAAATTAAAGAATTGGAATAAACAAATACAATTCATCCATTTTCTAGACAATATATATATATTAAGTATTTCAAAAGGCTTATTTGGAATGTATTCTTTATTATTTGTATTTCCTTATTTACTTGTATATAGTTTTTTTGTTTTTTGTGATCTAAAATGTTTCTCAAATTTGTATTACTTCATTGAGCATTAGCATTAAAAATTACGATGTATAGTAACTTATCTGTATGTGTTATTTTATCTTAATTTGTTTGTGTTAATATTTGTCTTCACACTACTACATCCTGGTACAAACCTAATTTTCGATTATTGCTATATATTAGTTTTCAAATTTGAAGTATGTTACTATTGTGAATTGTCACAAATTATGGGATTTATTTATTGAAGAGCAATAGTGGAGTAAATTTCTAAATGTGTAGTAATCACCAAGAAAATCAATAAAATATTTCTGCTGATTACTACACTATTTGTCCTTTGTGCCTCAAATGGATTTCTTAAATAATGCACTATGTATTAATTATATCAATCCACTATTCAATAGAAAGCTTTCATGAAATCATGTATAGTTAGATAAACACAAATGCATATTTTTAATTTAATTTTTCACTCATTAGTTTTTGCTCCAGTGAATTGAAATGTGTTGGATTTTCTTCATCCTTCCTCTTTGGTCAACGGGCCTATACTTTGCAGCACTTTCTTCTGGTTTATTTTGAAAGCTGGGTAGTCGTGTTGTAGTACCGTATGTTGGCCTTTTAAAGTATCTAAGCTGGGGTTTCAGAACTGCAAATCGAAGACATGGAAATATTTGTTAATTTCATAAAGAAGTTGTAAAGCTTATGCAATATTTTTTAAAGTAACATAATGGAAAAGGCAATAAAAACTGCAACTACTACATTGTGCTAGTGGTTATGGCCCATCCCCCAAAAAGATGAATAAAATCTGGAAAGATTTTGAAATATAATTTAGTGAAGCCCATTCTGACATCAACATACATTTCTTAAAGCACTGCAGAATAAGTTGGTGCTATAAAAATGCCAATACTAATAGTAATTGCTTATCATATTTTTTGCAATTTTTTAGTCACCATCATGAACTTGGAAAGTGATTTGTAGATAGTGAAAGTGCACTCAACCCTTCGTCATGGAATTCAGGTTGCTCTAATGGATAAGTCCCAGTACCAGGAAGGACCAAACATGGAATTTTGAATATAGAAAATAATCCAGGCACTCCAACGAATTCCAAAGCAAAGGCAATTTTATTAGAACCAGAAACCAAAAGGCAATGTTTTGACCCCTTAGGGCCTTTGTCAAGCTTGGGGTACCGAATAAATGATCGTGCTATTCTACAAACCTGCAACCTGATCTTGTGTCTTCGAGGGCACCTATCACTAGCTGTTATCAACTGATTATAGCCTAAATAATCCCTTTCCTCAAGATCATTACTAAAATCAACAAAATCTGTTTCCCTCTGATAAGTAGGCATGTGCATGGGGAAAATTTTCGGTTCGGTTCAGCATTCTGAAATTGGGGACTTTCGCAATTCGGGACTTCGACACTTCGACATTTCGGAATTTTGGGACTTGGGCACTTCGGGACTTCTCTTGCAGCCACTTAGTAGATAACTCCTTAATTCCCAAGGTATTAGGGAGTTATCTACCAAAATTACCAATACTAAGTAAAAATGACTTCGTATTAGTAAATTTTGCCCCTACTCACTATATCGCGAGTAGGGGCATGTCTAGTAAACAGTGAGCAGCCTGTTTTTTTCCCACACTGTGTAATTTGACTCATAACATTCTGATTGGTTAATTAATCCACCAATCAGAGAGTTATGAGTCAAATTACACAGCATGGGAAAATTCCAAAGAACTTTCCCACGCTGTGTAAAATGACACAGAGCACTCTGATTGGTGGATTTCAAGCCAACCAATCAGAGTGCTGTGACAGGTAAATGTAGAGACTTACCTGTCAGTCTCTTCATTTACCTGTCAGAGCACTCAGGATGGCTTAAACCCAGCAATCAGTGCTCTGAGCCTAATTGCAGGGTGGGGCAAGGCTTTTTAAGCTGAAAAAAGAAGACTTTAGAAGAAAGAAAACATTGAATGGTAAGTTTTATTTTTATTTTGTTTACAGGTACTTAGTTAAAGGTCCCTCCCCTCATTATTTTTAGGGTGAGGGGGGTAGGTAGGGGGTTATTTTTTTTTTGGGGTGGAGGTGTGACTAGGGGTTTGGGGACCCCTAGTCACCTGGGGGTAACATTTTTTATTTTTTAGGGCCCCCACCCGCCGCTCAGGGGTGGGGGTTAAGGGGGAGGACAATAGGTCCACCCCTTTATTAGTATTTAGGGCCCCCACCCACTGCTCAGGGGTGGGGGCCAGGGGGAGGACATTAGGTCCCCCCCTTATTTTACTATTAAGGCCCACACCCCCACCCACCACTCAGGGGTGGGGGCCAGGGGGGCAATATGTCCCCCATTTAATTTAAAAGCCCCCACTCGCGCGTCATGGGGCGGGGCTCGGAAGGCTGCTCACTGTTTAATAGACATGCCCCTACTCGCGGTATGGCGAGTAGGGGCATAAGTTACTAATACTAATTAATCTTTACTTAGTATTAGTAAATTTGGCTGAAAGACCAATTTAGGTCTTTCAGCCTTTTAGTAGATAACTCCCTAATTCCCACGGTATTAGGGAGCTATCTACTTATTCATTCCTGTCATTACATTGACAGTCTAAGTAACTTACATTTTATATGAATGTATGTTATTTGATTGTTGTAAGTGTTGCAAATGCTTACAGCTGAATCCTGGCTATGTTTGTATACTTTTTATTTAAAATTGTATACAATGTAACATTCTTCTTCTTTCACTGGGTAAGTATATTAGTACTTAGGCAATACTGTGCTTCGGCACTTCGCAACTTCAGAACTTCAGCACTTTGACAATTCGGAAATCCAGTAATTTCAGAACTTTGGGACCTGGGCAATTCGGCACTTCTGCAATTTGGACATTCGGAAGTATCCGAATGTCTGAATTTCCCGAAATTTGGCCGAATTCATATTCAAACCGAAACTAATTGCACATGTCTACTGATAAGCATGTTGGCGAAATGCACATATCAGGGGCTCAGTAGTGTCCTTTGGTACACAAATATGTATGATTGGATGGATCGGTAGTTATAATTACAACTTTACTCAACCGAATAAGATCCACTTTGTATTGTAAGATTTTGGACATTTTAGTTGAGTAATAATCTCTCCAATTTCAATGAGTGCATATAACATACTTAATAATATAATATATACATCTATATTGCTAGCAAGCATGATGTTTAAAAAATATAATTTTTAATATCTGATATTACATCAAAAAAACTATTCAAAATATAATGGGATGATTTAAACTTTGCTTACCTGGTAGTTTTAGCAAATATGGAGAGTCAACGGTGCATGCTGAATCATTTATTTTATTTTCACCTAAATGAAAGATTACATAGTCTTTGAGTTAGAATCCATATTTTACACAATTAAATTACACCAGACATCAAACTAGATCTAAAATATGTTTTATTTTATATGATACATCATGCACATATCAGTTCATGTCTACAGATCACTTAAAAAAATATTGCTCTATTATATAATATTGTTCTAAGGAACCACATTCCTACATTGTTCTGTTTTTTGTGATTTTTTTTAGGATAAATAAATAATTAAAAAGTTACTTTTACATACAAATACATACATTTTAGTTTTCATATATGTGCTCTTCAAAACATTTTGTAGAATTTCAAGGAAAACCTTGGATATTCTAGAAATTGATGGTAGTCTGAAGCAACTGTTAATACAAGGATGTCTTTCTTAAAGGGACACTATAGTCACCCAGACCACTTCAGCTCAATGAAGTGGTCTGGGTGCCAGGTCCCTCAGGTTTTAACCCTTCACATGTAAACATAGCAGGGTTAATCCTAAAAGCCTTATAAGCATTTTCCAAAGAATAGCTCTGTGGCAGAAAGAGAACCGCCAGTCATTAAAGCCAAGCTTAGACCTCTCTACTGCTGGCATAGAGAGGTTTATGATCAGGATTTGATTTTAGAGGAATCACATTTTTTAAAACAAAGTAAATTAGGAACTTTGTTGAATTATGTTAAAAGACCCAGAATTTGATGAACATATCTGAGATATAAAAATAATATCTGAAGAAGGAAGATCAATCTAAAGATCAGGGTAAGTTACCTTTATTCCAATGAAAATGATGTCTGGCTAGGACATTCAGTGAGAGTGTTTAGTGTCTGCCGGGACTTCATTAGAGACTAATATTATATCTAATATACTATATATAAATATACCATATATCTCAGATAGTCTAAGCTTTAAATACTTAGCATAAATGTAATAACGTTATAGAGAGAATTAACTCTCCCATGTGTGTAAGCTCATGCAGACATTGTGCTACCTTGAAATATGGTGGGACAATGGTGGTAAAACTACATCAATGCTTTTTGTTCTTTTTAATTTGCCAATGTATTTATAGGTAGAATTAAAGTAGTTTCTGGAAACACTTTTTACATCAATGTTTATTCAAGTTCTATTCTATTGCCTTTGAATTATTATTTGATATTAATTGATACAATATTATTTTGCATTTGCTTTATAATACCAGGACTATAGACATGTATAAATGTAACCATTAAAGGGACATTCTAAAGAAAAATAAACAGAACTTTTACATCTTTATGAAGTGGTTTTGGTACAGACATGCTATTCCTTTTCTCAGACAAGGCAGAGCTGTTGCTCTGAAGACATGGCCCCAACACTGAATTGAAACAAATATATATTTTTTTTTAATTTAAAACCAAGGGCAGAGGCACATAATGTAAACTATAAAAGCACATAAAATAAAAATTATGTTTTCATACTTATTTATACTTACTGTAAATAACTCCTAATAATATGGTGAAATAAAACACAAGCTAACAGATTTCACGTTGATATTACTACAGCTTAAGAAAAAAAAATTTGTTCTACTTTTCCTAAAGACTAGTGACTTTACATTTGAAATATATTTTAAAACTGAATATAAAACAAGGAAAGAATGAAGCGCTTAAAAAATAAAATAAAAAAATGAATTGATCACCTTTTCAGTTAAGTAAGGAGGTGGACTGTTCTGGTGTGTCCAATATGCATAGATATCTATAAGAAATAATTAAACATAGCATAGATCATATATAACAAAGTGATCTATTTTAATTATGGTCAGTTTAGGCGACCCTTCCCTATTGCCGATATATATCTTGTTTGTAAAGTACTTTTAGGCAATTATATCCTCTTTAAGCAGCACTGGGAGCTTCTACCAGTAAACTCGTACTTTACAAACAAGATATATATCGGCAATAGGGGTGGGTCGCCTAAACAGACCCGGAGACGATTTAAACCAGAGCTGGGTCTATAGCTCTCCGCTTGTGAGTGTATACACACCATAATTAAAATAGATCACTTTGTTATGTATGATCTATGTTTAATTATTTCTTATAGATATCTATGCATATTGGACACACCAGAACAGTCCACCTCCTTACTTAACTGAAAAGGTGATCAATTCATTCATTCTTTTTTTTTTTTTTAAGTGCTACATTCTTTCCTTGTTTTGTATTCTGTATTGGTGATTTCATAAAGGATCACGTTAATGTATAGCAGCTAATACAAATTATTTTGTATATTGGTTTATTGAAATTTTTAAAAACAAATTAGCGCTGGTCCGTATCCACACTTTTTTGTAATATTTTAAAACAGGATGAACTGTTTTAACATTACAGCTGAAAACATGTTTACATTGCAGGGTTTAAGTGCCTCTAGTGGCTGTCACTCAGACATCCACTATCAGTGGCATCCCTAGGTTTCATATTTAGGGGGGCACATGGTGGGCCAAGGAAAAAAGAAGGGGGGCAGTAATAAAACGTGTGTGTGTGTGTGTGTATAATGGAAAATGTATTCCTACTTACCGTAATTTTCTTTTCCTGGTCATAGGCCATGGCAGCAAAACAATGGGTAGCTCCTCCCCATCCCTAACCAGACAGGAACCTAATTAAAACAGAAGGTATAAGTAACCCCTCCTACCTCTCCCACCCTCAGTCTTGTTTCCAGCAATATCCCAGGGCGGGATCTTTGTGCTGCCATGGCTTATGACCAGGAAAAGAAAATTACGGTAAGTAGGAATACATTTTCCTTTTTCCTGGCCATATCCATGGCAGCACAACAATGGGTAATACCCAAGCAATAACCAAAGGAGGGAAAGAAGTACACAAGACTTCCAAAATATGAATGCAAATTGACAAAACACACCTCATAAGGACATGAAAAACTGATTGCCCACTAATGGTACATTATCAAATTGACCAACTCGAATGTACCAAAAAAAAAAGTCTGAAAATTGATTGAGGATCAAGCAGCCATTTACCTACAAGTTCCAGGGAAGCTTGGCCACCGATGCTCAAGAGGGAGAAATGGCTCTAGAGCGAGAAATGACTCTAGAGCAAACATACCTTTAAGTACTGTAATCCCTTAGTAGCCTAAAAAACAGTCAAGACTATCCATCTATTGATGGCTTATATAGAGGCTTGAAGATCTTTATGGTCTATTAGTAAAGATAAACAGAAGAAATCCAGAAAGCGGATCTATAAAAATAGATCTTAAGGCATCTATCTAGGACAGGAGGAGAAAGTTTTATTACGGACTCTACATACTATGAAAAATAGTGCTTGAGGATCTAATATCCTTTAGTCCATGCCAATGTCACCGATAGAGCTAACTTAATGTTAAGCAATTGTGGAGAGATATACTCTCATGGTTAAAAGAGGTGAAGATTTCAGAGCCCAAAAAAACCCCAAAACACATAAAATAAGTGAACCCAGCAGCTGTATTAAAGGCACTAGAAACAATTATTGCAGTCTTGAACCAGGAAAGAGACATTCAAATAATGTCTGGTTTCTAAGTATATCATAGGGATGTTACTTTTACCCAACTTAATGGCACAAATTTTGTTTACTTTAAGGACTGAGTCAGCCCTGCAGGGAATTGAACCAGTGAGCCCCAAGTGACAAACAGATTCTGCTGATGAAGTATTATCCCACTGAGCTATCTCACCACACTCAGGTGAGGTAGCTGCAATAAAAGATTTAACAAAGGCTTAGGAATAAGTGAATCCAGCAGTTATAATAAAAGGCCCAACAGAGGCCTAGGAAAAAGCTAGCTGCTGTATTAAAAGGCATAACAGAAGCCTAGGAAAAAGTGAATCCAGTGGCTATATTAAAAGATACAGAGGCTTAGGATTAAGACACAGGAGCCTATGAATAAGTGACTCCAGTTAAAAGGCCCAACAGAGGCCTAGGGATAAGTAATCCAGTGGCTATATTAACCCCTTAAGGACGGAGCCAAATGTACACGTTGTGAACAAAACAAAATGTAAACAAAACCTGGCATTTGCGCTACATGTCTGTCCAACCGTAATTCACCTCTTTCATAGTAAATGCACCCACCCTTATTATATATAATTTTATTCAGGGGAAACAGGGCTTTCATTTAATATCAAATATTTAGCTGTGAAACATAATTTAATATGAAAAGAATGGGAGAAAATACGATTTTCCTTGATTTTGTTAGTTCTACATGACATTTTAACGGTCAATGTCATAATACTGTTTGCTTTTACTGCAATAAAATACACATATTTGTATTCAGTAAAGTCTCACGTGTAAGTGTGTACCCCCTATGTACAGGTTTTATGGCGTTTAGGGAAGTTACAGGGTCAAATATAGCATGTTACATTTGAAATTAAAATTCGCCAGATTGGTTATGTTGCCTTTGAGACTGTATAGTAGCCCGGGAATGAAATTTACACCCATAATGGCATACCATTTGCAAAAGTAGACATCCCAAGGTATTGCAAATGGGGTATGTCCAGTCTTTTTTAGTAGCCATTTGGTCACAAACACTGGCCAAAGTTAGCGTCAGTATTTGTTTGTGTGTGAAAAATGCAAAAAACGCCAATTTTGGCCAGTGTTTGTGACTAAGTGGCTACTAAAAAAGACTGGACATACCCTGTTTGCAATACCTTGGGTTGTCTACTATTGCAAATGGTATGCCATCATAGGGGTAATTTTCATTCTTGGGCTACCATAGGGTCTCAAAGGCAACGTAACCAATCTGGCTAATTTTAATGTGAAAAAAATTGAAACACAAGCCTTATATTTGACGCTGTAACTTTTGAAAACACCATAAAACCTGTACATGAGGGGTACTGTTGTACTCGGGAGACTTCGCTGAACACAAATATTTGTGTTTCAAAACAGTAAAAAGTATCACAGCAATAATATTGTCCGTGTAATGCTGTTTGTGCATGAAAAATGCAAAAAACGTCACTTTTACTGGCGATATCATCGTTGTAATACATTTTACTGTTTTGAAACACTAATATTTGTGTTCAGCGAAGCCTCCTGAGTAGAACAGTACCCCCCATGTACAGGTTTTATGGTGTCTCGGAAAGTTATAGGGTTAAATATAGTGCTAGCAAATTAAATTCCCTTTACTTTCAGCATGGGTTGTCAGGCAGGTCCCGCTAATTGTAATTAATTGAGATACCTAATTATGTAAAATATTACATAAATATATATGTAGAATTAATATATGTATATATATATACGTATGTGTATATATATGTATATATCTATATAATTTTTTTAAAATATTTTTATTTATATATAGGTATATATATATAGTGATATATACGTATATATTTATGTATACAGATATATATATTATTTCGTTCTACGTGTATTTTGATATATATATATATATATATATATATATATTAATTTCACAATACAGTTAGAACGAAATAACACACATCTATATATTTTTTAATTATTTATTTGTAATTATTTTTTTAATTTTAATTTTTAACGTATTTACATTTTTTTTAATATTATATATAAATATATATATATATATATATATACCAATAATTATATATATATTTAATCAGTATCAGTCTACGTGTAATTTGATATTAATATATATATATATATATATATATATAATTATATATATATATATTAATAGTAAAATACACCTAGACGGTGTACGTGTGTGTATGTATATGTGTATATATATACTTAGATCATATATATATATAATATATATATATATATATATATGATCTAAGTATATATTATTTTTTTTTTACACTATTTATTTATTTTACTTTTATTTTCAGCCAGCAGGGGGACCACCTGTCATTCCAGGCAGCCCCCCTGCTGGCAATGCAGGAGGCAGCTTCCCCCGGCCATGTGATTGTGAGGTCCTCGCAAGGACCCCACTCTCACATGGCCGGGGGGCTTCGAGGAGGACGGACGTGCTGCGGGGGGCTCCCTGTGAGTCCCCCCCACCGCGATCACCGGCGACCGGGTAAGTACCGAAAGACCGGAGGGCGTACTATTACGCCCGGCGGCGTTTAGAGCCGCTTAGAATAGGGCGTAATAGTACGCCCTCCGGTCTTAAGGGGTTAAAAGACACAGAGGCCTAGGAATAAATTAATCCAGCTGCTATTTTAAAAGGCCCAGCAGAGACCTAGGAATAAGTAATCCAGTGGCTATATTAAAAGATACAGAAGCCTAGGAATAGGTGACTCCAGTGGCTAAGGTGACTCCAGTGGCTATATTAAAACACAGAAGCCTAGGAATAAGTGACTCCAGTGGCTATATTAAAAGGCCCGACAGTGGCGTAGGAATAAATTAATCCAGCTGCTATATTAAAAGGCCCAGCCAGGGGCGGACTGAGCACTCGGGCAAATCGGTCATGGACTGAGGGCCCGAGGCTCTGGGGGGCCCGCCCCTGCTGCAGTGCAGTAATGGCTGAGCTGGGGAGTAAAACAATCTCCCCAGCCAGCCTGCACTCAGTAAGGGGCCCGCACAGCCTTCCGCGGGCCCCTGCTGCTAAAAATATAATCCCCCGTGCAGGGCACACTGAGGGACAGCTAAAGGGCCTTCCAAAGACCCCACTAGGCTGCCCTTCAGTGTGCCTGTCTCCAAACACAGCCTCACTGAGCTGCCTGTAACACTGATCAGGGCAGCTCCGTGCGGCTTGTTCTGCAGGAAGTGACATCAGCAGTCACAGTGCAGAGTGAGGAGCTGCCCTGAGCAGAGTTACAGGCAGCATGTCAGCATTGTGTGCCCTCCTTCACAAGAGGACCACCAGAGAGGTAAGGTTTGGGAGGGGACTTTATTTTTTTTTTAATTAAAATGTTTTATTATATAATTTCCCCAACTACTGCCCCATCAGAGCCCATACCCCCCCTTGCTCCCACTGCATCCCCTACCCCCAATGCATCCCCTACCCCCCTTGCTCCCACTGCATCCCCTACCCCCCCTCCCACTGCCACCTCCCACTGCATCCCTGCTCCCACTGGATCCCCTACCCCACCGCCAGTGCATGCCTACCCCCCTGCATCCCCTACCCCTCCCACTGCATTCTATCCCCCACCACTGCATCCCCTATCCCCCCCACTGCATCCCCCTACCTCCTGCTCCCATAAGCCTCTGCCCCCATCCCCTGCTCACCATCCCCTACCCCCCTCCCAGTGCATGCCCTACCCCCTGCATCCCTACCCCTCCCACCATCCCTATCCCCACCACTGCATCTCCTACCTCCCTGCTCCCCACTGCATGCCTACCCCCCTTGCTCCCTGCCCCCCTGCTCCCGGGTGTCCCCCCCACCCCCTGCTCCCCAGTGCATCCCCTACCCCCCTGCTCCCAGTGCATCCCCTACCCCCCTGCTCCCAGTGCATCCCCTACCTCCCTGCTCCCTCTGCAGCTCCTACCTCCCTGCTCCCTCTGCAGCCCCTACCTCCCTGCTCCCACTGCAGCTTTTACCTGCTGCTCCCACTGCAGCTCCTACCCCCTGCACTGTGCGCAATAGTAGGGTTTCGCTTTTGGTAGTGGCTAGTGGGCTACCCAACTGCTCCCACTGCATCTCCTATTACCCTTTGCACCCACTACAGTCTGTCCCTCCTCTGCACCTACTACAGCCTCTAATCCACCCTATTCCCCCGTATCCTCTACAGTCCCTCCCCTGCAGCCCCTTCCACTCGCACCCTTTACAGCCCCTTCCTTTCGGCACCCTCTGCAGTCCCTACCCCTTTGCACGCACAAACATAAAGGGACACTATAGTTACCAGAACAACTACAGCTTAATTTATATTATACAGCTTAATGTATAGTAACAGCTTAATGTTTATTATATAGCTTAATGTAGTTGTTCTGGTGAGTATAGTATACTACTGCAGGGTTTTTGCTGTAAAGACTGCCTTTTCAGAGAAAATGCAGTGTTTACATCGCTTCCTAGGAACACCTAGGCGCTTCCTGTGTCAGTGTTGCAAAATGTGCAGCACTGACATTCAGCATCTCCATGCTCTGCATGTCGACGCTGAACGCTTGTCATAGAGAAGCACTGATTCAATGCATCTCTATGATGGTGATTGGCACAGCGTTTTGCTGCGCGTGCACAATAGCCTTCTAGTGCTTTCCTATGGTAGAGCATTGGGTTGGCTGAGATCATCTAAATTGATGAACTCTGCCAAGGAGTTTGGTTGGTGCTGGGAAACAGGTGAATTTTTTAAAGGGGGAATACACATTTGTATTCCTGACACTATAGTGTTCCTTTAAAGGGACACTCCAGGCACCCAGACCACTTCTGCCCATTGGAGTGGTCTGGGTGCCAACTCCCACTACCCTTAACCCTGCAAGTGTAGTCATTGCAGTTTTTATAAACTGCAATAATTACCTTGCAGGGTTAACTCCTCCTCTAGTGGCTGTCTACTAGACAGCCACTAGAGGGCACTTCCTGGTGTATAGCACAGGATTTCTGTGCTATAGTGTCGCTGGACGTCCTCACGCTGTGGGACATGTCGCTGCCTCTGGTAAGTCACTGAAGGGGTTTTCACCCCTTCAGCAACCGGGGATGGAAGGTGGGAGGGAGAGGGGACCTGCAGTGCCAGGAAAACGGATTGTTTTCCTGGCACTGGAGAGTCCCTTTAAGGTGGCTCGTAACATTTAACACTTGGTTTCACAAATACCCCCTTTTACATACTGCCATGCTACACAAACACACACAAAAAAATACTACCCTATTCACAAAACCAAACACATGTATTCAAATATACTAATAATCCACATATCCTGACACTACACACAAAGACATACATATATTCACTTACACTAGCACTCACAGTGAATATACACACAGAAACATGCATTCACTTTACATGTACATACAATCAAATATACCGTACACCTATACCAGCATATATATCGGTCTGCTGGGGGCCCAGGTGCTAATTTTGCCCGGGGGCCCAGGCCACTGTCAGTCCGTCCCTGGGCCCAGCAGAGGCCTAGGAATAAGTAATCCAGTGGCTATATTAAAAGGCCCAACAGTGGTGTAGGAATAAATTAATCCAGCTGCTATGTTAAAAGGCCCAGCAGAGGCCTAGGAATAAGTAATCCAGTGGATATATTAAAAGACACAGAGGCCTAGGAATAAGACACAGAAGCCTAGGAATAAATTTGATAGAAATTCAGATTAGCAGGAATCTCTTACCGTTTAGATGAAACCGATGAAGGGGTTATATCCATATATTTGCTCTGTATGTGCCTGCCCAGCCAGCTACTCCTTGGTCACTGCAGGAAATAAGCTGATGGCATAATCTTGCTACCCCTAGGGTCACAGCAAGTAAAGTGAGTTCTACTTTAACCCTTTCAGTGATGGAATGCTAATCTGTCTCACATTAACTCCTTCAGCGATGGAATGTTAGTCAATGTCATATTAATCCTTGCAATCCATGTGCTCTGTACGTGCATGTCTGGCCTGCTACCTCTTGATCACTGCAGGAGACAGGATGATGGCATAATCTTTCTACCCCTAGGGTCACCACAAGTAAATCCATATGCTCTGTATGTGCATGCCCAACCTGCTACCTCTTGGTCACTGCAGGAATCATGGTGATGGCATGATCTTGCTACCCCTAGGGTCACAGCAAGTTAGAACCCCCGGTCATTAAAGGGGTCTCTCCAGAGGGTCACCTTTGCACAGGGCCGTGTACTGGAGACTGCCTAAGGGATAGAGGCTGAACTCCCTTGAGGGAGAAGGTAACAACCCTCAGGTAAGCCAAAAAGAAAAAAAATCTCTAGTCTTAGAATGACTAAGTTGGTCCTAGGGATAGGACAGGAACAAAAAGACTGAGGGTGGGAGGGGTAGGAGGGGTTACTTATACCTTCTGTTTTAATTAGGTTCCTGTCTGGTTAGGGATAGGGAGGAGCTACCCATTGTTGTGCTGCGATGGATATGGCCAGGAAATATATATATATGTGTGTATGTATGTGTATAGATAGATAGCTAGATAGATTTATGTTCAAGTAGAGATTGTAGCCGTATTAGTCCAGTGATATAGATGTAAAAAACAGATACTATATTTTTGTATCTTGTAATACCCTTTTTATTGGACTAATAGAATTTTTTAATGACAAGCTTTCTGGAGAACCTCCCTTTCTCAAGTCTGATGCATTTCTGAGCAAGACAAGAATAGAATTCAAATTTGAGTTGTAATACAGAGGTTAAAGCGACATGAGTACAGATAAGACACAGGTTTGATAGAAAATAGACAACATTCTTGCAGAGGGTCATAAATATCTTCATGAAAATCAGAGTGAGGGGGAGAGGGAGAAACAAAAACAAGCAGACAGTGTAGAAGAACACACACACACCCCACACCACCACCACCACCACCAGAGAGAATTAACCGCACAAGACTTGGCATGAGTTCTGGTGGTCCTGAACAGTCTGGCCAACTGCCAGGTCCATCCAGCTGCTTGTATCAAGGTCTTTTGCTGGGCTGCACTGATAAGGAACTACTGACTGTCCTTGAAGACAGGTATATAAGACTAAGGGAATCTTGCGCTCCCTTGAAGAGAACTACCCACCTGTAATGCAGACGCGTGTTATTGGTTTCTGCTGTTCCCAGAAGAGAGGGTCTCTCCGAGTGACTGCCTGAGTTCCCCCCCAGTCATGTTTGGCAAGGAGACAACCAAGCTTCTCTAATGGTGATATATACCTAAGCTGATATATCTAGATACTAAGCTGTTTGAAGTAAATGCATGCAACTACTTATATGAGAGTAAAACTTACTTTGCTTAGATAATAAAGTGTAGTGTGAATTCTTATATTCAGCTTGGTCTCTGTGTGATTTCTCTTTCCTATAACTCAATGTATTCTATCCGAACTGGGTTGTGTGCCCGCCAATATCGCTATAAACCTTATTAAGTATTGATTATTAATTTTTGGATATTGGTGCTTCATGAATTTAATGATTAGGCACAACGTTTTGGCGCTGCGAGCTGGGTTGAGTATTAATTGAGCAAGGAAACTTGAAATCAACAAGTTAAAATAGTTTAAAAGAATAATCGTGTGTTTAAAATGTTGTTAAGAATAGTTAAGATAAGAAAATTGTGTTTAGAAATTGTTAGAACTGTCTATGTAAATCTTGACTAAAAGGAACAGTGAAACTGACATTGTACGAGGTTTAATTTCTGCTGCGTCACAGAGGAAAAAAGCTTTTTAAAAGCTATCAGTTTCTTCCGAGCGCTGCAGTCGTAGATAACAAACATTATGGTTTCTAGAGATTCTTTGAACATTGTGTAAACTTGAAAATAGTTACATGACGTTGCAAGAGCAAGATTGGTGAGTAAATGCTCAATCTAATAAAATTGAGGAGTGCTTCTGAAGATTGATTCAAGAATGTATGTTGTGCTCAGTTGTTAGACGCACCTATACACCTTGAGGGTGTGTAGAACGCCAGTGCCTTCTGGGGTGCGCCACCCTCAAACAGGCTAGCGTCCTGAATGAGGCTGAATTGCTGCTAATTTAATAAGCTCAATACCAGGTATTGAGATAAGGTCACCAAAACGACAAGATTGTTTGGGGTGATTGACACGAATGAGTGATTGTGCTTGGTCAGTTAACAAGTGCCCCTATGTGCTTTAACAGGTGCTGGAAGCCAGTGCTGACCGAGGAAGATAATGAAACGGCTGTTCCTGTAAGTGCAAGACTGTTGGCTTGATAAAAGAAACCCCTATGCACTTTACGGAATGTGTAGAAAGCCAGTGTGATCGGGAAGCGCAAACCTGCAGCCAAATTAGTCATTTGGGCAGGCATGAGTGAAAAATAAAACAATAAGCCAGACACTAGGTGTCTGGATTAGTACATATTCAAGTGAAATTAAATAAAACACATAGAACACATATCCCCAAGGAGTGCAAGATTATTCTGAATAAACCATAAGAACTTTGCACAATGTTTAAAAACATTCCCGAAATGGGAAGATGAGCCATATGCATCCATTGCCAGTGAATGGGCCCGTTCAGCTGGTAAATGTGATTGTGAATGTGAAAAAAATGAAATTGACATGCCTACTAACTAGTGATGTCGCGAACCCGAAATTTTCGGTTCGCGAACGGCGAACGCGAACTTCCGCAAATGTTCGCGAACCGGCGAACCGCCCGAAACGCCATTGACTTCAATGGGGAGGCGAATTTTAAAACACACAGGGACTCTTTCTGGCCACAATAGGGATGGAAAAGTTGTTTCAAGGGGACTAACACCTGGACTGTGGCATGCCGGAGGGGGATCCATGGCAAAACTCCCATGGAAAATTACACAGTTGATACAGAGTCTGGTTTTAATCCATAAAGGGCAGAAATCACCTAACATTCCTAAATCACAATCAATATGGATTGACACCTGACATATGACATGTTGACACCTTGACATATGGATTGACACCTGTCCTCAGAGCCCCTGATGCACACGGACACAGAGCAGAATAGAGACTGGTCCCCCTACATAGGGTCACTTGGCAGATATGGATTGACACCTGTCCTAAGGATCCCTGATACACACTGACACAGAGCAGAATAGGGACTGTTCCCCCTACATCGGGTCACTTGGCAGATATGGATTGACACCTTGTTACAAACTGCTATTTGTAACGGGCCCTTTAAATGGCAAATTGCCCTGTTTCCCTGGGTTGTGGAGAAGCCTCTTTGCCAGCCTCCTCCCGCATGACTATGGCCCCTGGGAGATTGTGAAAATGTATGCACTTTTATTTGGTGTGTATGGCCCTTTAAGACTGTCGGTGGGCATATTGGGGCTTATGGACTCTTTATGTGACTGGTGCTGGCCCTTTAAACACCTTTTTTGGGACATCAGGAAGATTGGGACACTGCCCCTTTAAGGCCGTGTCCCCAGACTTGTTGGGGACACGGCCCCTTTAAGACGGTGTCCCCTGTGTCCCCAGACCTGGTGCAAACCCTTTGTGCCTGCCTTGCTATTTCCCACTTGGTTCAGTAAATGGGAAATTATTTCAGCTGCAGAGACTAAGTCCCATTCGGCGATGGGACTTAGTCTTTTTTTCAGCCGTTTTTTTCAGCCTTATTTCAGCTGCAGAGACTAAGTCCCATTCGGCGATGGGACTTAGTCTTTTTTTCAGCCGTTTTTTTCAGCCTTATTTCAGCTGCAGAGACTAAGTCCCATTCGGCGATGGGACTTAGTCTTTTTTTCAGCCGTTTTTTCAGCCTTATTTCAGCTGCAGAGACTAAGTCCCATTCGGCGATGGGACTTAGTCTTTTTTTCAGCCGTTTTTTTCAGCCTTATTTCAGCTGCAGAGACTAAGTCCCATTCGGCGATGGGACTTAGTCTTTTTTTCAGCCTTATTTCAGCTGCAGAGACTAAGTCCCATTCGCGAGGGGACTTAGTCGTTTTTTCAGCCTGAAATAGACCGACCTCACAGCCCAAATCTATGGAACTGTTTTGGGCAGGAAAATGTGCTTGCAGTCGGTCATAAAGGGACCTACAGCTAACTTTTTAACCCCTGGATGGATTTGGCTGATTTTTGGTTATGTTTATGTTTTAAGTGTGCTGATTCCAAATATGTAATTATGAAGATGGGATGTGTAGTTTTAAAGTTACAGGGTATGGCTAAAACTGTATTTTTACTGCCTGTGTTTAATTATGTTAATCTCTTCCCAAACGTCATTTCGTTCAAAGTGGAGAGAATGTTAAAAAATATATATTTTTGTTCGGAGTGTGAGAAATGCTTTTCAGCCGCTTCTAATCTTAAGCATCATTTGAGGAGCCATACAGGAGAGAAACCTTATTTGTGGTGTGTTTAGTATTGTTCTGATCAGTTTAATACCTTTCGCGTCTCCTATCAGTGGACGTGTATATGGCAGCCATTTTAGGAACCGCATACCTGGGACCCGAGCAAGGTCACCTCGTTCAACAGGCGACAACATTTGTCCCTGGAAAACTATCCTGGACATTATGTACAATTTGTATGGATATGGCAGTGATTTCTGTAACAGGGAGATGGAAGAAGATGCTTGGTCGGTCCTCTTAATTCAAATTTGGGGCACTGCGCTGTCAGTTTAATGTGCCACTGTAGATAGGAGTGGTGTGTTTAGTATTGTTCTGATCAGTTTAATACCTCTCATGCCTCCTATCAGTGGTCGCGGTACACGTATTGATTTCTGTAACAGGGAGATGGAAGAAGATGCTTGGTCGGTCCTTTTACTGCAAATTTGGGGCACTGCGTGGTCAAGCTAATGTGACACCAGATAGGAGTGGTGTGTTTAGTACTATTTTTATCAGTTTAATACCTTCCGCGTCTCCTATCAGTGGTCGGGTACACGGCAGTAATTTCTGTAACAGGCAGATGGAAGAAGAGGTTGGCTCCAGTCCTCTTACTGCAAATTTGGGGCACTGCGCCGCTGTCAAGCTAATGTGCCACCAGATAGTATGGTGTGTTTAGTATTGTTCTGATCAGTTTAATACCTTCCCACGCTCTATCAGTGGTCGTGGTACACGGCATTGATTTTTGTAATAGGGAGATGGAAGAAGAGCCTTGGTCGGTCCTCTTACTGCAAATTTGGGGCACTGCGCGGTCAAGCTAATGTGACACCAGATAGTAGTGGTGTGTTTAGTATTGTTCTGATCAGTTTAATACCTTCCGCGTCTCCTATCAGTGGACGTGTACACGGCATTGATTTTTGTAACAGGGAGATGGAAGAAGAGGCTTGGTCGGTCCTCTTACTGCAAATTTGGGGCACTGCGCGGTCAAGCTAATGTGACACCAGATAGGAGTGGTGTGTTTAGTACTATTTTTATCAGTTTAATACCTTCCGTCTCCTATCAGTGGACGTGTACACGGCATTGATTTTTGTAACAGGGAGATGGAAGAAGAGGCTTGGTCGGGTCCTCTTACTGCAAATTTGGGGCACTGCGCGGTCAAGCTAATGTGACACCAGATAGGAGTGGAGTGATTAGTACTATTTTTATCAGTTTAATACCTTCCGCGTCTCCTATCAGTGGTCCTGATACACACTGACACAGAGCAGAATAGGGAATGTTACCCCAACATCGGGTCACTTGGCAGATATGGATTGACACCTGTCCTAAGGATCCCTGATACACACTGACACAGAGCAGAATAGGGAATGTTACCCCAACATAGGGTCACTTGGCAGATATGGATTGACACTTGTCCTAAGGATCCCTGATACACACTGATACACACCTACTTGAATGGTATAGACATTTTTAGCAGCTCCTGGCCCGAACACCTGACCCACATAGGAGCCGTAATAGACCGGATTAGGGAGTCCGGACTGACCCTAAAGCCCAGTAAGTGCCATATAGGAGCGTGTAAAAACCTCCCCAAGATAGTAGTAGCCATTTACTTAGAATGGCAAGACAGGCCTTCCAACAGCTCAAGACGGCGCTCATTAAATCACCTGTACTTTCTTCTCCTGATCCAACTAAACACTTTCTCATCCATACAGACGTTTCTATGCTTGGATTGGGAGCAGTATTGAGCAAAGTCGGAGCAGATGGTGGCTAGCAACCCGGGGCTTATCTAAGCCGTAAACTTTTGCACAGCGAAGTATATTCACTGCCATTGAAAAGGAGTGCATAGCGGTGGTGTAGGCCCTCAAAAAGCTGCAACCTACTTGTATGGACAACCGTTTACCTTACTCACAGATCACAACAAATTTGGGGCACTGCGAGTGCAATCTAATGTGCCACCAGATAGGAGTGGTGTGTTTAGTACTAT
>OW240915.1:112495644-112524434 GCA_933207985.1 Pelobates cultripes
GATCTAAGTGGTGTCACTGGTCACCATATCCACTGTTAGCGTAACACACCCGCTTTAAGGACACTGACTGCTATTCAAGCTATAACAGTGAAAAAAGTGTTTTTATTTTTTAAATCCAAGCTATTGTGACACCAGATCTAAGTGGTGGCACTGGTCACCAAATCCACAGTTAGCGTAACACACCCGCTTTAAGGACACTGACTGCTATTCAATCTATAACAGTGAAAAAAGTTTTTTTTTTTTAAATCCAAGCTATTGTGACACCAGATATAAGTGGTGGCGCTGGTCACCGTATCCACTGTTAGCGTAACACACCCGCTTTAAGGACACTGACTGCTATTCAATCTATAACAGTGAAAAAAGTTTTTGGTTTTTAAATCCAAGCTATTGTGTCACCCGATCGAAGTGGTGGCACTGGTCACCGTATCCACTGTTAGCGTAACACACCCGCTTTAAGGACACTGACTGCTATTCAATCTATAACAGTGAAAAAAGTTTTTTGTTTTTAAATCCAAGCTTTGTGTCACCAGATCTAAGTGGTGGCAATGGGCACAGTATGCACTGTGAGCCTGACACAGAAGCTGGCAGCAGTGGCGGACAACTGACTGCTATTCAATCTATAACAGTGAAAAAAGTTTTTTGTTTTTAAATCCAAGCTATTGTGACACCAGATGTAATTGGTGGCACTGACTGGGGAAATGGGCACAGTATGCACTGTGAGCCTGACACAGAAGCTGGCAGCAGTGGCAGACAGCTGACTGCTATTCAATCTATAACAGTGAAAAAAGTTTTTTGTTTTTAAATCCAAGCTATTGTGACACCAGATGTAATTGGTGGCACTGACTGGGGAAATGGGCACAGTATGCACTGTAGCCTGACACAGAAGCTGGCAGCAGTGGCAGACAACTAAGTGCATTTACATTACATAAATAAAAAAAAAAAAGCATACCCTTATCCCTAACCTAGCTATGCTTTTCCCTATCTTATGAACAGCAGCTACACTTTCCCTCCTCTTACTAAGCATGCAGCTTGAGAATGAATCTAAAATGGATGCTTCCAGGAGGTGGGAGGGTCTGCTAGGGAGGCTGTGCTGCTAATTGGCTGGAATGTGTCTGCTGACCGTGAGGTACAGGGTCAAAGTTTACTCAATGATGACGAATAGGGGGCGGGTCGAACCGCGCATATGTTCGCCCGCCGTGGCGAACGCGAACATGCTATGTTTGCCGGGAACCGTTCGCCGGCGAACCGTTCGGTACATCACTACACAGTACACATCAACCCCAATAAATAGTAAACCCCCCCCAAAAAAAAGGTTACCTGCGCTCTCTCCTTAATCCCTATGTATATTTAGACAAATGGAGGTCATTTAGTTACTCCAATGGCCATTGGAGGGAATGCCAGCCTGCCAACATCAAGCAGGTTCTACACTGACCCTTCACCTTGCTTCCTTGAGCTTCTGGCAAAGATATCTCTTATGAGACAGAGGTTTTTTTTTCTTAAATAACAGTAAAAGAAGAAAGTGGGGGTGCAGAGAGAGACTGCCAGCATCGGCTGTGATGTCACATACCCGGGAACTATGGGAAATGTTATAGTCTTTAAAGGTGCGGAGCCAAAAACCTAAATAAAAATAAGACAAGACTATACTAAATAGTCTGCAATAGTAGGGGTATGCCGGGAAGGCAGTAGAATATCAACAAACCATATACATATCTGCCAATATATGGGTAGGATCAGAATAGATCTGAGAGGGCATATAGTGACAAAATGAAATGATAGGGCGCTGTGGGTCACATGTCTACTACCAGTGGTTATATTGGGAGGGAAAAGGGATAGGAGAAGAAAGGTGGCCTTATTTAGAAGGGAAAAATGATAGCGAGTATGGGTAACAGGGGATAAATGAAATATAGATAGTAATAAATGGAATAGGGATAGTATAGTGTAGTCATGTGCAATTCTTTTTGTTCCGAATAATGTACATTCGGATGAATTTCATGAAATTTGGATGCTTACTAATGTCTGAAGTTCTAATTGTTGAATTGCTGAATCTCCGAGTTGAAGAAGTGCCGAAGTGCTTTGGATTTCTGAAAAGTGGCAAAACAATGTGGTTAGGGACTCCTCTGAGCCACGCCCCCAAAATTAATCATCAATATAACGAAAATATGAGACGAAGTTTGCCCTCCAAGTATGATCATTCCAGATTGCTTGGGATTCCCAATCTGCCATGAATAATTTGGCGTAACTTGAGGCAAACCTAGTCCCCATAGCTGTTCCTTGTCTAAAAACCAAAAACAATTTTGTTTAAAATAATTTCAATACCTTCCTTGATAAAAATCAATTTGAAAGTCTGGAATTAAAAAGTGAAAAAAGAGGAACTGGAACTATTTTCCTTTATTTTTCCAAGGCCTTTGACACAGTAGACCATGGCATTCTTTTGCAAAAACTTAAAAACTCCGGCATTGGTGATCGTTTGCTAACCTGGTTTCGATCGTATGTTTCATACCGATTGCAATATGTGGCCATTTCTGATAGTGCTTTCCTCCCTTTTCCAGTCATGTGTGGTGTTCTCCAAGGCTCCATAATCAGGCCCCTGCTTTCACATCATTTATAAATGATCTGCCTAACATCTGCAAATCCTTAACAGTACACAAGTATGCAGACGACACTAATCTATGCTAGTAAACCCAAACTACTGTAGCTTGAGGCTGTGTTCCAAAACCAATTCACAGAGATACAAAAGTGGATAGCTGATAACAAACTTCCTAAAAACTGACAAAACTGTTAGAATCATCTTTGGAACTGTATCTAAATTATGTAAACTACAAAATCAACAACTGTGTATAAGAACAAATTCAAATAGCACACTGACAGCAGTCTGCTCTTTTAAATATCGAGGTATGTTGCTAGACCCCAACCTATCCTTTGGCCTTCACATTGAAAAAATAAATCTAAAAAAAAAAAAAAAATCCCAAAACTAGGTGCCCTGTAAAGAAACAAATCCTGCCTAAGACGTACAGTAAGGAAACAAATAGTGTAACAAATGCTGATTTGGATCAAACAAAAATTTTGATTTGTCTATCTACTCCTTTCTAAATTGATTGTGCACATGTCTTCTAGAAGTAAATCACACCGGACACATTGCAGGTTTATGAAAGACTTCAGAATGGCCTTTATTCCAGGGGGTGCGATTCCCTTTTAAAGCAGAAATACGTCATGTACAGAGTCACAGTTAACATAAAGTATACATTTATCAATTGGTTAACAGTCTAAGGGGTCTTGTCTAAATCCACGCTACAGGATGTAATGTCATCATTACAGAGCTCTCCCACCCACATTCCAGCTCCATCTTGGTTACACGATGGGAGGGGGAGTGAGTAGTTACTGAACAAAGAGGGGGCTGAAGGGGAAACAGTTACTTTAACAGCGATTCTCCATTTTGTTACACGTGGCAGAGAGCTGTTAGTTGCACAAAGGGGATGAGAGGAATTTACAGAGGAAATAGCTACTGAGCACATGGGGGGGTGGGGGGGGAAGCTTCTACTCTAGCAGCCAGTTTTACACAGTGAACACAGATACAAAGAATAAATAGACATTAGTAAATAGACATTTTATTCATTCAAGAATTTTGTCCATAACAATGCCAATGACAGTTATTGATTATGAGGATGTATCAGAAACTGTGACTTCTTTTTATATGTTGAGATTTCAATTTAACAATATAAAGAACAACATTTTCATCCCTTTCCTTTTCCTGGTACAACTTACTGCCAGTAGCGACAAAAGAAGGCCATACACACATGTTAAGTGGTCCTTGGTAGAAAGCTCTGTACTTTTTTTTTCTTAACTAATAAAAAGTTTCTGGAATTTGGGCAAGATGTTTCTGATTTGCACCTAACTAAATGAGCTGACATCCATGGTTTAAGTGGAACAGCTTTTTTGAGTCCTTTAATATAAATGGAGAGTTAAAGTGTACTGTGATACATTAAGCTCAGGTTTCCAACATTATTTTAAGGCCATACAGACATATTAAGTGGTAGAAAGCTGTCTAAACTAGCAGATGAGGCTCTGTGGTGCAATGGATAGTGGATTGGACTTCTAGTGTATTAAAGGCATTCAAAGGTTGTGGGACCAAAAGTGTTCTTCTTTATATTGTTGAATGGAAATCTCAACATATAAAAAGAAGTCAAAGTTTCTGATTTGTCCACCAAAGAACACTTCAGAAACTTTTTTTCCCCCAATTTGACAAATTATTATTTTCAATCAGAATGGGGGGGGGGGGTACAGAAGATACGAAGGAGAGGGAAGATCAACATTATATCTCAATTGTAATTTCCAATTGTGTTTTGTATGCGAATTGCATCTTGTACATTTATCTACAAATCATACATTTGTTTACTTTTGCATCTTGTACAATTGTAACTTGGTTGTCTCTTTTAACACCAAGAAATACCGAAGGAAAAGTTGGGGTTGTGGGGTACCGGTATGTCACCTTCTACCTGTGGGCTCGTAAGCGCCCATCTATCTTTATATTAGGTTGCTTCCTTTTGCTGGATTTAGGTCTTGGTATTGTGCCAGTGTAACTGTATACCCCTGGGGAGTGAATGAAGGGGGGGGAGGGAAAAATTAACATATAATTAACTGTGACATGTTTGGCAACGACTCGTCTGCACTGCGTGATTCTTCCTACTTGGCACTCTTGTACTTTTTACTCTCTGCTTGATTTGCTGTGTTTGATTAGGAATAGCGGGTGGTGTGCTGTTGTGGGGCTCTGCCTCTTGCACCGCCCCCTTGATGGTTGTGATGTCCAGTGACCATATATTACTCTGAGGACATCTCTTTTGGGTCTCACTCCACTTATAATGGGGTCATCTGCCCCATGTTGCTTCAAGTAGTAACATATCTCTCTATGTAGTCTGCCTACCTTGTTTGTGCTTCCCTGACTGTAGTTTGTTTTGAGGTATTTGCTGGCCATCTTTTCGTACTCCCAGTTTGTAGAGATTTGACTAAGTAGGGCTTGTTTGGTAGGCAGTTGAGGCTGTTTCCAGGATTTAGCTCTCAATGTGACCGCTGCTATGAGTATTTGGAATATTAGTTCTCTGTTTTGTGCCAGAGGTTTAGGTGCATGTAAAGGAGGCCCTGTTCTGGTGTCAATTGGTATGTTTTGGCTAACGTTTTAGTTATTATTTCCTCTACCATTTCCCAATATGGGGTCAGGTACATTGTTCCCAATTCCCCACATGCTCTCCAGCGTTCTTTATTGGTACCCGGGTATATTTTGGCTAGTTTGTCTGGGACCATGTACCATCTATACATTATTTTCCTCCTCATTATCTCTAGGTGGGAGGCACATGTGGGGAGGCCCCTGTGTGCTCTGAAAGCCTGTTTCCAATCTCGTTCATCTCTTGTCCAAGGCCTGTCTGCCATTTGTCTCTAAAGTCTGTCTGAGTATCTGTATGTGAGTTCGTCAGTAGTGTGTAGAGTCTGGATATGATTTTCTTGGGTATTTTGTCGGTCAGGCACAGTTCTAGGGAGTTGATGAACTGTGGTTCGGGAATTTCATTCACTGGAAGGCCCGACATAAAAAGATTTTAACTGTAGGTATGGAAAAATTTGTCTAGCCAATAGGGAGAATTTGAAGTATAGTGCTGGAAACGATAATATTTTACCTCCCTCACACATCTGCCTTAAGTGAGTGCATCCCCCTGCTATCCATGGACTATGGTCGAAAGTCTGGAAGCTCGCCAAGATGCTTGTTATTGGCATATTCCCGGTATTTGGTCCGACCACGCCCATCAAAGCCCTTACGGTCTCCCATGTTTTTAACATTACCACTGTCGGCGGTAACATGTCTGGGTATTTCGGGAATAGCGTGTGTGGCATCCAGTATAAATGTTGTATACCCTGTTTGCAGGCCCATTTTGATTCTATGTATACCCATTGAGGGGGTTCCTCCACTGAATTTGATGTCGCTATGTGTAACAGTCACCAGGGGACTTATGGAACAGTTTACCATGAATTGGAGCCCAGGATGGATGTCATGGCAGAGAACCTGACTGGGATGCTGGAGCAGTGAGTTCAAACCCACCCAGGTCTCTTAAAAAGGGAGTCATGTCTTGCTGTCTGCAGGGCTTGGGCTGTGCTAGGCCACTAGGAGTGTGCTTTTATGTCGGGCATCCCGAAGCCCCCCTCACTCACAGTTTTTTATAGGAGCTTGGTGGCCACCCTTATTTTGCGATTTGCCCACACAAACTGAACTAGTAGTTTCTGTTTCGCTGCCAAGTACAGTCCCGGCACCCTAATGGGGATTGTGAGTAGGAGGTATTGGAGTTTGGGGAGTAGAGTTGCTGCCAACCTGCCTAGCCATGAGAGGTATTTACCCTCCCATGATTGTAAAGTGTCTGTGAATGACTTGGTGAGTTTGACGAAGTTGAGTTTCAACAGATGCGGCAGGTGGGGGGGGTATGTTGACTCCCAGGAAGATGATGTTGTATTTCCACCAGTCGAATGAGAAGGTGTCTCAGATGGTTTAGGAGGTCCCTTCGGATCCCTATATCCATGGCTTGAGATTTTGTGACATTTAATTTGTAGTAGGGGTTGAGGCCGTATTCTTTAATATTATCCATTAGGTGTGGCAGGAAGATTAGGAGTTGGGTCAATGTTAGCAGGACATCGTCTGCAAATAAGTTGATTTTGAATTCCCTATCTCCTATGTTTACTTCCTGTATTGCTTTGTTTGCTCTAATTAGTTTCGCTAATGGTTCTAAAGCCAATACGTATAACACGGGGGAGAGTGGGCATCCCTGCCACGTTCTGTTTGTTATGCTAAAGGACTCCGATACAAATCCCGCCGTTATCACCTGCGCTGATAGTTTGTGATATATGGCCTCGACCGCCTAGCAGAACGCCTCCGGCAGCCCGAATTTACTGAGAACTGCCTTTAGAAACCTCCAACTCAGCCGGTCAAAAACCTTTTCTGCATCCAGCGAGATTGCTAGACACTGTGTGTTGTTAGTGCATGCTGTGTATGAAGTCTATGACTTTTCTCGTATTGTCCCCTCCCTGGCGCCCCTTCACAAACCCCACCTGGTCATTTTTAATTACTTGTGGGAGTATGTCTCCTAATCTGGTGGTGTAAATTTTTGCAAAGCGTTTTGTGTCAGTGTTGAGTAACGAGATCGGGCGGAAATTTTGTGGATGTGTGGGTGGTTTGCCGGGTTTGAGTAGTTTGATTATGTGCACCTTCAGTGCCTCTGAGGGAATTTTTCGCCTCAGGACAGCCTCGTTAAATGCATTCGGAATTTGTGGGGCCAGGGCTTGTTGGAATTGTTTATAATAGCAGTTGGCCTTCAACACTTCTGTCACTGTAATAGGCGCCACGAGGTTGGCTTGTTGGGCGGAGGTGAGTTTGGGTAAGCTGATTTTATCTAGGAACTTGGTTATATTGGATTCTTGTGGTTGGGGCGTATTTTGGCCGTTTCGGAGGTTGTATAGTGATACATAGTATTTGGCGAATACGTTGCTGATTTCTTTGGGTGCTACTATTTTATGTCTAGTGGGAGATATCATGTAGGCTATCTTCTGAGCTGCTTGTTGTGTCTTAATTCTCTGTGCCAGCAGTTTGCCTGCTTCATTGCCCTGTGTGTAGTTCTGTGCTTTAAGTCTTTTCAGGTGGTAACCCACCTGGTCAAAGATCAATTGGCTTATGTGCTTCGTCAATTGTAGGATGTGATTTGGTTTTGTGTTGTAACTCGCTGGAGTTCTCTTTGATGAGTTAGCAATTGTGAGTGGGCTCTCTTTTTTAAGAAGGATGCTCTCCTTATTAGTAATCCCTTTATAATCGATTTGTGTGCCTGCCATAAGGTGTTGCGTGATATGTCTATGGAGTCTAATTCTGTTTTCAATTCTGCAGTGAAACCGCTGTCCCGCAATAGTGTTGTGCTTAGGCGCCATGGGCTCCTGTGGGTGGGATCATATAGGTTTTTAAGCATCAGTTCCACTGGGGCATGGTCGGACCACGTGATGTGTCCTATGTCACACTTGGTTATTTGGGTCATGCTCGATCCCGAGATGAGAAACCCATCGATGCGGGAGTAGGTGTTGTGTACTGGGGAGAAGAATGTGTATCCTCTCTCTCCCACATGGGTGGCCCTCCATACATTTTATAGATGGTGGCTATGGATAAGTTTTCTCAGTGCCCTGCTTTGTTTTTTTGAGTGGAGTGGACCGCACTTTGGACGTGGCCAGGGTTGTGTCTATTGTAGGATCAAACACATGGTTGAAGTCACCACAGATTACTGTGGTGCCTTGCTGAATTTGTTGCAATTTTAGTATGATTTTGATCTGCCTTCTTGGTCAATTGTGAGTGAGGGAGATAAGCTACATTTTTGCTAAGTAGTATCGAAGTGCCTTTAGTTTTGTTAGTGGTGGCTGCGTGAAACTGAAGTGGGTAGTCTCGCTGGAGGATGGTGGGGTGGGTTCCTGTCATGAAGTGTGTCTCTTGAAGGCACAGCATGTCTATGTCTTTATTTTTCTATATAAGAGGTGTCTTTTAACTGGAATGTTGAGTCCTCTAACATTATGAGAGTATATTTTCACGGTGGTAGGTGGTCGTATTGCTGCGAGTATTCCTGCGTATGGAGTTTATAGTCGGGGTGTCCCCTCTGTCCCAGTTCCTTCGAACCAAGGGTTCGTCCCCTTGTTACCTTTAGGCGTTCTAACACCTTTTCCAGTTTGGAGGAGGATTTTCTCAGAACCCCTACTCGGTTTGGTGTTGGCTGTTGCCCTTTAGAGTGCATTCTGTTAATAGCAGACATAACAATTACAAACATATATACAATAATAAAAACAAGGGATATAACATTAAAACCTGGTTTGCCGGGTATCCAGCTATGCACCCATTCATGGTGCAGTGGGGGTGGAAGCTATTACAAATGTTACACATACAAAAAACAAAGAATAGAGTCAGCGCTAATATATCAGAAAGAGATACAAAAGGCAGCAATCCCAAACAAGGACTCCCTCACGTGTCCTTGAGATAAATACGGAAGGCAAACAAACAAAAGGATGGGATTGCGCCAGTGAGCAAATTTAGTGAAATTAAAAGTCCTGGTTGAGGTAGAAATATTGAAATAGAGTCCATTATAATGAAACTTTGGTCATATGTTGGTCTCTGAAGTTGTAGAATTTTGCTCCTTACAGGTATATGGAGGAGGGCGATGAATGATGCAAAAAGTGGTGGTAAAGAGTGATCCAAAAGATATCCAAATAAAATAGAAGAGAGAATACTCACTTTGTATAGAGCTTAATCCAGCTCTGGTATGAATAGCTTGCAGCGGTATGATCCCCGCTTATGGGATATGCGGTGAGTCTCCTCTTCGGTGTAGTGACAGACAGCCAGGGGGAAGATAAAACAAAAAACAGTGATGGTGCAGTATGTTCCAAAAGTGGATAAGAAGTATTTAAATATAGTAGATACACTCACATTTAATAGAGCTTATACTAGCTCTAGTGTAGTAGGCATACAGCGGTATGATCCCCGCCTCTGGGATATATGGTGAGCGTTCTTTGAAATAGTTCTTTAAGATGGTAACAGGAGCTCAGGGAGAAGATAATAAAACAGCAATAGTGCTCTCAGGAAAAAAAGCTGGTATATAAAATATAATAAAATATACTCACAATGTATAGGGCAGGCTAACTGCTCTATGGTATAGGCACGGGTGGTATAATCCCCACCTAAGAATTCTTTGGAATATAGGAGAAAATAAGTAAAAAGCCAGGTAGTTATAATAAAAAATAAAATATAAAAAATAAATCAAAGATAATGGTGCAAAAGCATAAAATGACCAAAATTAACAGTAATTAAAAGGCAGTACAATATCCAAACGCGTTTCACCAATATAGGCTTTATCAATGGATTAAAAACATGTCAACCTGGCTAGTTGGGGTACATATAGACTTGGGACAACTTTGAAAATTGCGCAAAAACTGCTCTGACCAATCACAGAGCAGATTGTGATTGCACACAAATAACAGCTGTAAACCTTTATGAGTACATAGATATAACTAATAGGATGTGGAATATATAATTGTGATATAAAAACGAGGTCTTCATATTAACTGAAACATGTGACGTGCGTCATAAGCGCAACGTCACTTCCGGTCGCTCGGTATTCTGGGGCATGTAGTTGTATAGAAACATAGAAACATAGAAACATAGAATGTGACGGCAGATAAGAACCATTCGGCCCATCTAGTCTGCCCAATTTTCTAAAAACTTTCATTAGTCCCTAGCCTTATCTTATAGTTAGGATAGCCTTATGCCTATCCCATGCATGCTTAAACTCCTTTACTGTGTTAACCTCTACCACTTCAGCTGGAAGGCTATTCCATGCATCCACTACCCTCTCAGTAAAGTAATACTTCCTGATATTATTTTTAAACCTTTGTCCCTCTAATTTAAGACTATGTCCTCTTGTTGTGGTAGTTTTTCTTCTTTTAAATATAGTCTCCTCCTTTACTGTGTTGATTCCCTTTATATATTTAAATGTTTCTATCATATCCCCCCTGTCTCGTCTTTCCTCCAAGCTATACATGTTAAGATCCTTTAACCTTTCCTGGTAAGTTTTATCCCGCAATCCATGAACCAGTTTAGTAGCCCTTCTCTGAACCCTCTCTAAGGTATCAATATCCTTCTGAAGATACGGTCTCCAGTACTGTGTACAATACTCCAAGTGAGGTCTCACCAGTGTTCTGTACAATGGCATGAGCACTTCCCTCTTTCTACTGCTAATACCTCTCCCTATACAACCAAGCATTCTGCTAGCATTTCCTGCTGCTCTATTACATTGTCTGCCTACCTTTAAGTCATCAGAAATAATCACCCCTAAATCCCTTTCCTCATATGTTGAGGTTAGGACTCTATCAAATATTCTGTACTCTGCCCTTGGGTTTTTACGTCCAAGATGCATTATCTTGCACTTATTCACATTAAATGTCAGTTGCCACAATTTCTGACCATTTTTCTAGTTTACCTAAATCATTTGCCATTTGGCTTATCCCTCCTGGAACATCAACCCTGTTACATATCTTAGTATCATCAGCAAAAAGACATACCTTACCATCAAGACCTTCTGCAAAATCACTAATAAAAATATTAAAGAGAATGGGTCCAAGTACAGATCCCTGAGGTACCCCACTGGTGACAAGTCCAAGCTTCGAATATATTCCATTAACTACAACCCTCTGTTGCCTGTCACTCAGCCACTGCCTTACCCATTCAACAATATTTGAATCCAAACTTAAAGATTGCAGTTTATTGATAAGCCTTCTATGTGCAACAGTGTCAAAAGCCTTACTGAAATCTAGGTAAGCAATGTCTACTGCACCACCCTGATCTATAATTTTAGTTACCCAATCAAAAATCAATAAGATTAGTTTGGCATGATCTCCCTGAAGTAAACCCATGTTGTCTCTGATCTTGAAATCCATGTGTTTTTAGATGTTCATCAATCCTATCCTTTAACATGGTTTCCATCACTTTCCCCACTACTGAAGTAAGGCTTACTGGCCTATAGTTGCCCGACTCCTCCCTATTACCTTTCTTGTAAATGGGCACAACATTCGCTAACTTCCAATCTTCTGGGACTACTCCTGTTAACAATGATTGGTTAAATAAATCTGTTAATGGTTTTGCTAGTACACCACTAAGCTCTTTTAATAGCTTTGGGTGTATTCCATCAGGTCCCATTGACTTATTTGTCTTTACTTTTGACAGTTGAAATAGAACCTCTTCCTCTGTAAACTCACGTGTAATAAATGACTCATTTATCCTTTTTCTCAACTGAGGTCCCTTTCCTTCATTTTCTTCTGTAAATACAGAACAAAAATATTCATTGAGGCAGTCAGCCTGACCTTTATCCTCTTCTACATACCTTCCTTCTTTTGTTTTTAATCTAACTAATCCTTGTTTTACTTTTCTTTTCTCATTTATGTATCTAAAAAATGTTTTATCCCCCTTTTTTACTGACTGTGCTATTTTCTCTTCTGTGTGTGATTTGGAAGCTCTTATAACTTGCTTAGCCTCTTTCTGCCTAATCTTATAGATCATTTTGTCTTCCTCACTCTGGTTTTTTTTATAATTCCTAAATGCTAACTTTTTGTTTTTAACTATTTTGGCCACATCTGCGGAGTACCACAGTGGTTTCTTGAATTTTTTGCTTTTACTGACAAGCCTAATGCAATTTTCTGTTGCCTTCAATAGTGCAACTTTTAAATAATCCCATTTCTCTTGGACTCCATTTAAATTGCTCCAGTCTGATAATGACTCCTCTACCCATATTCTAATTTTAGAAAAGTCTGTTTTTCTAAAGTCTAAAACTTTTGTTTTTGTGTGGTGTGACTCAGTCACTGTTCTTATATTAAACCACACTGACTGATGATCACTGGATC
Organism: Pelobates cultripes; assembly: GCA_933207985.1. Classification (NCBI taxonomy): domain Eukaryota; kingdom Metazoa; phylum Chordata; class Amphibia; order Anura; family Pelobatidae; genus Pelobates; species Pelobates cultripes. The sequence continues at coordinate 112,508,089 of OW240915.1, forward strand.
CTAAACTTTCACCTACAGTAATATCTGATACCAAATCTCCATTTGTTAACACTAAATCTAGTATGGCCTCTTTACGAGTTGGCTCCTCAACAACTTGTTTTAGAGACAATCCCAGTAGGGAGTTTAGAATATGTGTGCTCCTGGCACAAGTAGCTAATTTTGTTTTCCAATTTACATCAGGAAGATTAAAGTCACCCATGATGATAACTTCCCCCTTCATTGTCATTTTAGCTATTTCCTCAACTAGTAGATTATCTAACTCTTCAATTTGTCCTGGGGGCCTATAAATCACACCTACACGAGTTACTGTGTGATTACCAAATTCTAACGTAGCCCAAACGGACTCTATGTTTGCCTCACTAACTTTTATTAGGCTAGATTTTATGCTATCCTTCACATACAAGGCCACCCCTCCCCCTTTCTTGCCTTCCCTATCTTTCCTATATAAAGAGTACCCTGGTATTGCTATGTCCCAGTCATTTTTCTCATTGTACCATGTCTCAGTAACGGCGACTAAATCTACACTATCAGTTGCCATTATTGCCACAAGTTCATGGATCTTATTCCCTAAACTGCGAGCATTTGTAGACATGACTCTAAGCTTATCATTTTTTAACACACTTGCTACAGGCACCTTCTGTCCTTGTTTTGGGGGACAATTGGATTGATGTTTTATCACCCTTTTGCCCCCCCCTCCTAGTTTAAATACATCCTAGCAAAACCTCTGAACTGCTCACTGGGAACATTTGTTCCCTTTTGAGAAAGATGCAAACCATCTTTTTTGTACAGCTTATATCCATTTCAAACAGAGCTACCATGAAAAATAAAGCCAAATCCTTGCTCCGACACCATTCACCAAGCCACAAATTAAAGTCCCTAATACGCATCCGCCTGTCGTTCTGAGTGTTATGCACAGGCAGAACTTCAGAGAATGACAGTGTGGAAGCAACCTGCCGTATATCATTGGCAAAAACACTAAAAACTTCCTTAACCTCTGAAACCTCATTGCAAGCCAAGTCATTTGTCCCTAGATGGACAAGTACATCCAATTCCCCTTCCTGCTTTGCTTGCTTAACAATATTACAGATACGTCTCCTGTCTCTGTGAGCAGTAGCTCCGGGAAGACACCTCACAAGACCACCATTGTCCATCTCCACACCTCTTATAATGGAATCACCCAACAACAACTGCTTTCTATTAGGCCTCACCATAGTCTCCAAGGCGGTCTCCACAACACCACTAGCCTCAGTGCCTCTCTCCACAACACCACTAGCCTCAGTGCCTCTCTCCACAACACCACTAGCCTCAGTGCCTCTCTCCACAACACCACTAGCCTCAGTGCCTCTCTCCACAACACCACTAGCCTCAGTGCCTCTCTCCACAACACCATTACACTCTGAAAGTGCAGAAAATGAATTATGAAGAGCAACAGACTGTGCAAAATGCCTTTTATCCACAACTCTAAGTCTACCAGATCCTACAGTAATCCATCTGCCTTTCCTAGCATGTCTCTGCGGCAGTGGCTTTGCAGCAGTTCCAGTCTGAGTTTCTACACCAGATAATTTACAAATCTCAGACTTTAAAAATACAATCTCCTGCCGCAAGATAGAGAACTGTCTACAGATTAGACAACAACCAAACCTCCAAAAAGTGGAACGTGAAACAAATGCATAGCAATTGTTACACTGAACTAAGCCTGCCATTCCAATTATGAGAATAATTTAAATCTAACAAATCTTAACTTTTGTCTTTATCCTCCTGAATACCTCAGATTACCTCCAGGTTATCTCCAGAATATCTCCAACTACACACTTAGAAACAGAAGTAGCACCAAGCTATATTAGACAAGCTAATGACACCAAGCCTTATATAACTCCTAAAATCACCACCCACTAGGAATGTTTAACACCTGGGTAGGCCTCTGCTTATTTGCAAACAATAGCTAATTAACCAGCAATCAACAGCAAGTAACTAGCTTAATCAAATCAAATGCCTTATAATTACCAACAGGAATTCAAACCTTGTGCAATCAGTAACCTTTTCCTACAGATGAATCTTACCTGTAACAGTAGAAAAGAAAGCTCTTAGCACAACTCTTAGACAGTTGAAGCTTCTGTAAAACTCTCCAGAATATCTCCAACTAGACACTTAGAAACAGCACTTGGAAGTAGCACCAAGCTATATTAGACAAGCTAATGAGACCAAGCCTTATATAACTCCTTAAATCACCGCCCACTAGGAATGTTTAACACCTGGGTAGGCCTCTGCTTATTTGCAAACAATAGCTAATTAACCAGCAATCAACAGCAAGTAACTAGCTTAATCAAATCAAATGCCTTATAATTACCAACAGGAATTCAAACCTTGGGCAATCAGTAACCTTTTCCTACAGATGAATCTTACCTGTAACAGTAAGATGCCCAAGCTTACTTCCGGCGGAATTGTGGAGCCATGTAATAGGCTAAAAAGAGGGAGTGGCCGGGGACTGGAGGGGAGAGGAGGAGAGAGGAGGGGGGAGTGGCCGAAAAATGGCTAGGTGTAGGGGAAAAGGAAATGGGCGCGGCGGTCATCTTTGTGGGGGAATGGGCTGCATAAAGCTATGTAAAAAGCATAGCGGCGGCCATATTGGATGTGGCAAGAAACATATTAGTTATAAATAAACACTTATACATAAAAAGAATAAAAAGAGGAACAGTTCATGGGAATACATAAATAAAAAAGGGAAAGTTATTTATATGAAACATATAATGGAATGTGGCATAACCAGCTGGATGGGTTATAGTCTCTCGGGCCGGCAGTCACAACGCCTCTTCACAGGGGCATATTAGTGCTTAGTTTTCCTCCATGATGGAGGGAGTCTGAGTCTCTTGCCCTCTTGGATGCAATTTGATGCCCCAGCTGCGGAGGGTTTTTGCTACTTCGTCTGGGGTTTAGATGATGGTTGTATTTCCGTTTCTCTGGACCACCAGTTTAACAGGGTAGCCCTATCTATATGGCAGAAGTGTGTAGTGATTTCGGAGAATTCCTTCCGTCTTTAGCGTGTATGCTGAAATATCCGCATAAATGGAGATTAATTGATAGGCCGGCGGAATGTCCACTTTGTTGCATGTTCTGTTCGCCCTCATTATTTCTTCCTTTGTGTGGAAGTAATGCATGCGGATCAAGATGTTTCTGGGTGACTCCGCTGGCAAAAAGGCGGGTTTTGGTACTCTGTGTGCCCGGTCCATGAGGAACATCTCTAGAGGCACATCCGAGGTGAGGGTTTTGAGCAGTCCAGTGAGGTAGGCCGTGAGGTCTGTCGGGCTGACGCTTTGACGATGCACCTTCCTCAGTCCTCCATATATCTGCTATTTTCCCCTCCTGAGCTGCTAGTTTGTCTTTGAAGCTGCCCAGCGTTGCCGCCATGTTGTTGTAAGCCTCTTTGTGCTCCGCCATCTTGTTTTCAATCATGGAAGTTCTGTCCCCCAGCTCCTTGATATCTGAGCGAAGGCCTTCCAGGGAGTTTTGGAATGAGAGCTGTAGCTAGTCTGTCATTTTGTTTAGCAGAGTTTGTAGGATCTCCCTTGTAACCGGTAGGTCAGCGGCTCCCGGCTCCTGGGATGCATTAGTGTCCTCTTCTCCACCATCTTGGTTCTCCTCGTGGTGAGTCTGGCCTCGTGTCTGGCTTGTTTTCACCCCGAACAAGTTATTTTTGTCGCCTCTCTCAGTCTGGCAGTGTTGTTTAGGTTGGGACATGGCTGATTAGTGAGGTGCCCCTGTGTTAGGTCACTGATTTTCGTTGGATTTGTCCTTAGCAGCATGGAACTCCAGTTTTAATATCTTTGTCAGCTTAAAAATTGAACACATTTTCCATTTTCTGATCTATCCAAAAACACTGCATAACCTATGAATTGTTTTTTAAAAAAGAGATCTTTTTTTATTTGCAAGTGGCCTAAAAGAGTGTTTTAAGTATTTAAATGGAAAACAACATATAAAAAGAAGTCAAAGTTTCTCATTCGTCCACCAAAGAATAAGAAGCTAAGAAAGTTGAATAAATATTACCAACAATTACATATAAATTAATAATGCTGGAAACCTGAGCTTAATGTATCACAGTACACTTTGATAGAGTTGAGCGGACACCTGGATGTTCGGGTTTGGCCGAACTTTGAAAAAAGTCCGGGTTCGTGATCGAACTTGACCCCGAACTTGAAGTCAATGGGGACCCGAACTTTTGGCCACAAAATTGCCTCTAAGAAAGTCCTGGAAAGGGCTAGAGGGCTGCAAAAGGAAGTCAAATGGGGGTAAGAGTAGGACAAGTGCCCTGCAAACAAATGTGGATTGGGAAATCACTTAAAATAACATACAAATTTAAAAAAAAAACAAGTTGTTGAGGAGCCAACTCGTAAAGAGGCCATACTAGATTTAATGTTAACAAATGGATATTTGGTATCAGATATTACTGTAGGTGAAAGTTTAGGATCCAGTGATCCAGTGATCATCAGTAAGTGTGGTTTAATATAAGAACAGTGACTGTCACACCACACAAAAACCAAAAGTTTTAAACTTTAAAACAGACTTTTCTAAAATTAGAATATGTGTAAAGGAGTCATTATCAGACTGGAGCAGTTTAAATGGAGTCCAAGAGAAATGGGATTATTTAAAAGTTGCACTGCTGAAGGCAACAGAAAATTGCATTAGGCTTGTCAGTAAAAGCAAAAACAAATCAAGAAACCACTGTGGAACTCTGCAGATGTAGTAAAAAACAAAACAAAATAGTAAAAAACAAAAAGTTATCATTTAGTAATTATAAAAAACAACCAGAGTGAGGAAGATAAAATGATCTATAAAATTAGGCGGAAAGAGGCTAAGCAAGTTATAAGAGCTTCCAAATCACACACGAAGAGAAAAATCGCACAGTCAGTAAAAAAAAGGGACAAAACATTTTTTAGATACATAAATGTTTATCATGATTTTAGGAAAGTAAAACAAGCATTAGTTAGATTAAAAACAAAAGAAGGAAGGTATGTTGAAGAGGATAAAGGTCTAGCTGACTGCCTCAATGAATATTTTTGTTCAATATTTACAGATGAAAATGAAGGAAATGGACCTAAGTCAGGAAAAAGGACAAATTAGTCATTTATTACATGTGAGTTTACAGAGGTAGATGTTCTATTTCAGCTGTCAAAAGTAAAGACAGATAAGTCAATGGGACCTGATAGAATACACCCAAAGTTATTAAAAGAGCTTAGTGGTGTACTAGCAAAACAAGTAAAATTTATTTAACCAATCATTGTTAACAGGAGTAGTCCCAGAAGATTGGAAGTTAGTGAATGTTTTGCCCATTCACAAGAAAGGTAGTAGGGAGGAGTCGGGCAACTATAGGCCAGTAAGCCTTAATTCAGCAGTGGGGAAAGTAATGGAAACCATGTTAAAGGATAGGATTGTTGAACATCTAAAAACACATGGGTCAGACACCATGGGTTTACTTCAGGGAGATCATGCCAAACTAATCTTATTGATTTTTTTGATTGGGTAACTAAAATAATAGACAAGCGTGGTGCAGTGCTTATTGCTTATCTAGATTTCAGTAAGGCTATCGACACTGTTGCACATAGAAGGCTTATCAATAAATTGCAATCTTTAAGTTTGGATTCCAATATTGTTGAATGGGTAAGGCAGTGACAGGCAACAGAGGGTTGTAGTCAATGGAGTATATTCGAAGCTTGGGCTTGTCACCAGTGGAGTACCTCAGAACTGTACTTGGATCCATTCTCTTTAATATTTTTATTAGTGATATTGCAGAAGGTCTTGATGGTAAGGTATGTCTTTTTGCTGATGATACTAAGATATGTAACAGGGTTGATGCTCCAGGAGGGATAAGCCAAATGGCAAATGATTTAGGTAAACTAGAAAAATGGTCAGAGTTGTGGCAACTGACATTTAATGTGGAAAAGTGCAAGATAATGCATCTTGGACGTAAAAACCCAAGGGCAGTGTACAGAATATTTGATAGAGTCCTAGCCTTAACATCTAAGGAAAGTGATTTAGGGGTGATTATTTCTGATGACTTAAAGGTTGGCAGACAATGCAATAGAGCAGCAGGAAATGCTAGCAGAATGCTTGGTTGTATAGGGAGAGGTATTAGCAGTAGAAAGAGGGAAGTGCTCATGCCATTGTACAGAACACTGGTGAGACCTCACTTGGAGTATTGTACGCAGTACTGGAGACCGTATCTCCAGAAGGATATTGATACTTTAGAGTGAGTTCAGAGAAGGGCTACTAAACTGGTTCATGAATTGCAGAATAAAACTTAACAGGAAAGGTTAAAGGATCTTAACATGTATAGCTTGGAGGAAAGACGAGACAGGGGGGATATGATATAAACATTTAAATACATAAAGGGAATCAACACAGTAAAGGAGGAGACCATATTTAAAAGAAGAAAAACTACCACAACAAGAGGATATAGTCTTAAATTAGAGGGGCAAAGGTTTAAAAATAATATCAGGAAGTATTACTTTACTGAGAGGGTAGAAGATACATGGAATAGTGTGGCAAACCTAGCCACTTAAGACTGTATTTCCCACTTAAGACTGTATTTACATTTAAGTGATATTGTGGCTTTAAGACTACCTGAACTGTCCATGTTCCCAATTCTGTATTTTATGTGAACGAGAGCATTCGTATGCTGGCAGCACAAAAGCCACCAGCATTCATACAGTAGTTTCACAAACAGTGAATTTCAACACTGTTCATGAAACAAACAAACTTCCGAATGGGAGACCACACACAGGAGGTCGTGTGGCTCCCATTACAGATCGCAACAAAGTATCTGTCGGCAGTTAATAGATGTTCAGGGTGACCACCATTCGGATACCAACCACGCAGTGGCGGCCATCTTGAATCCTTTGTTAACTCAGCGGTGTTTGGTCGTCGAGTGCCTGGAACTAAAATCGTCTATTCTACAGCACAAATACCGCTGGACTTCCAGGCCATTCGGGAGCACCGGTCTTTTGGTATTTTATCTCTGCATGAGTATTCGGGACGTTTGTGAAGAATTTGTGTTGAAGTGTATTTCGTGCGGCGTTCAGCTAATTGTGCTGGGCTCAGACCCCAGCTATCTGCCGTTCATTCGGTACAATAGCACAAATAATATTTTATGTAAAAAGCCAGTTCTGCGGTACGGAGGGATAATCCACTTAACGGGATATTCTAGTGGGAGTATCCTTCTCGTACAGCAGTGCATGGTGGGAGAAATGTTCTGATTGTTAAGTTCCCCATGTAGTCCCCTACTGTACAACCCCTGTAAAGTCAGTAAGGAAACCCCTTGCATGGGGAACCACATAAATACTGGAGCTTGTGAATAAAACCTCAGTTGACTCCCAGCCTATGTGTCATCTAGTTCTTGGGATGGAAGGATCTGTATAATGCTACAGGGATTATTGTATGCTGTACTTGTTTTACCTGGATTATTACTCCTGCTCCCAGCGGAGATATTGTGGATTATACTACCTCTCCGCTACAAATAGCCTTCCAGCTGAAGTGGTAGAGGTTAACACAGTAAAGGAGTTTAAGCATGTGTGGGATAGGCATAAGGCTATCCAAACTATAAGATAAAAGTATTTAGAAAATTGGGTAGACTAGATGGGCCTGATCAATTGGAGGGCAAGTCTGGTGCAGAGCCACTGACCCATGCGTGCTGCAGCTGAAACTCCACTATCGCCTGCTGCTGCTCAAACAGTCTCTCCAGTGTGCAAGGTGGAGTTCCACCTTGTGGGCACGTCGCATATGAGGCAGTGAGCAGGAAGGCCAAAGTTACTCTGCAGCGCAGACAGGAGAGCAGCAGCAGGGTGAGAACGCCCAAAGCGCGCACAGCCGCTACAGTGAATGTCACATCCTGTTCCAAGTTGCAGATCAGTCTGGTGATGGCTTCTGGTATCCAGTACTCTTTTTACTGAAGCTGCATCAGCGTCCTGGTATGTGGACGCACAAACGCTGGTGCTCAACACCAGGGGGCATGCAGTTACAATGCACCAGACCCTGCTAACCCATTCCATACTGTGACTCCTAACTTCTACATCAGGCATACGGGTCCCGGTCGTCCAACCGCCGCCCAGACTGTGTCTGGGTCCTGGTCACCGGACTGCGAAAGGCTCGTTAAATCTATTATGGTTCTTTTTATCGCTTCAACTGTTACTTGAATAACTGTGGGAATTCTAAAGAGAATACATGCCGACAAGTGCTAGGGGATGGCAGCTCTGCTTTTGCACCCTGCTCCCTCTTATGCTGTGCTGGTGCCTATGTGTGACCAGCGCCTCTTCCTCCAAACTGCACACGTCACTCGCATGACCTTGATTCCATGTGGGGTCTAGGACCTCATCACCCTCCACATCATCTTCCACCCACTCCTCAACCCTGCCCTCCTTGCCGGTATGCACACTGCAGAAAGCCACAGCAGTTGGCACCTGTGTTTTTCCAGCATGTAAAATCTGCAAAGGACATGTGGAAATTATTTTAGCATTGTATCCAGGCAACAGTTTTCCCTATAAACTGACCTCTCCATTTGACCTGTGAGGGTATTGCCCCAGAATTACAATATTGTTGAAGTACCTCTTAGCTATTGATAACTGGTTTAAATATAGCAGCTTGTTATCTGGTAGTTTCTAGTGTAGAAAATATCAATCTGTTTTCTACCATTTAGATCTGTGTAACAAGTGTTGTAGATGTGAAACAATATTACAAGTGACCAATGTAGTAAATTCAAATCAAAGTTCCATTTGCAAAAAAAATTCTCGCCCATTGATTTTTAAGATGTAGACTTATTGTATCACACTAGCCATGCACAGGTTGATTGCCTGGCACGTTGTTTTAGTGTTTGGTTTTTAACTTTGTAGTTGTGTCTTTACACAATATAGAAATGTATATTAATGCTTCTGTATATGAATAACATTTTTTTTTTTGAAATTTAAGTGAAAAATATCAGGCTAAACAAAAATTGGTAATTAACAATATGACATCTGAAAAGCACATGAAACAATGCTGTGTGATTTAAAAAAAAAAAAAAAAACACTACATGAAGGTCCTATTCACTAGAGTGTATAGTCATGAATATAACAAGAAAAATTTTGTTTTTGCAGCCACTGGTTTGCCCATAGATATTTTAAAACTTGTTTAATTTTGTTATAGCATGACTTGTAGTCTTGTTTTTAACTTGTCTATAATACATATTTTTGTATGACAGTGTGTTTTTTCATTGATTATTGAATTTTAATGGTCTAAGATAATTAACATGTCAACAGGCAAATCTAACCAGAATGATTTGACTCAGTCTTGCCTTCTATACTACCTGCACCATAGGCAACATTTATTTGTAGTGATGTCCTGAACGGTTCCCCGAACGGTTCACCGCGGACGGCGAACATATGCGCTGTTCGGTCCGCCCCATATTCATCATCATTGAGTAAACTTTGACCCTGTACCTCACAGTCAGCAGACACATTCCAGCCAATCAGCAGCAGACCCTCCCTCCTAGACCCTCCCACCTCCTGGATAGCTCACTAAGAATGCAGCTTCACAATTAATATAAAATGGATGCTGTCCAGGAGGTGGGAAGGTCTGGGAGGGAGGGTCTGCTGCTGATTGGCTGGAATGTGTCTGCTGACTGTGAGGTACAGGGTCAAAGTTTACTCAATGATGACATAGGGGGCGGACCGAAAAGCGCATATGTTCGCCGTCTGTGGCGAACTGTTCGGGAGATCACTATTTATTTGTCTTTAGATTTTCTTGATAAGCGGTAACTAGCCAGTGTTACACACATACACCAGATATCAAGAGCACGCCCCAAAAGGTACTATTTAGCACCAAAACAATTAGAATGTTTACAACTGTGCTGTAAGCACACTATTTGACGCTTCTCTTTGACTCTCAGATATGAAGTGCACCCCACTAAAATATGATTTAGCAGTTTAGCAACCAAAAAATTTTAAGTTTTAAAACTGCAATGTGACAGCAGTATTTGACTCTCAGATATGAAGTGCACCGGACTAATGTACTAGTTTGCAGAATTCTTTCCTAAGCTGTCCCTCACAGCAGCAGCATTCTCTCCCTACACTAATAAGACCTCATGTGCGTGCTGCGCTACGCAACTCCAGCTTCTATATAGAGGCTGGGTCACATGCTGCACTGGCCAATCACAGCCATGCCATTAGAAGGCATGGCTATGATGGCTTCTAAGGGCACACAAGTCAAACTATTATTGATTGCTCTGCAGCATTTCAAAATGTGCCATTAAATCGTTGAACACTGAACTCCAACCCGAACATATAGTGATATGTCAGCGTTCGGGTCCGGGGTCCAAAAACCGTAATGTTCGGTACAGAGCTTTCCACTAAGGACCACTAAACATGTCTGTATGGCCTTCTTTTGTCACTATTGGAAGTAAGTTGTACCAGGAAAAGGAAAGGGATTTAAATTTTGTTCTTTATATTGTTATATGGAAATCTCAACATATAAAAAGAAGTCAAAATTTCTGATTCGTCCACCAAAGAACACTTCAGAAACTTTTGACAGTTTTAATATCTTTGTCAGCTTAACAATTTAACACATTTTTCATTTTCTGATCAATTCAAAAACACTGCATAACCTTTGAAATTTTTTTTGAAAAAGAAATCTTTTTTTATTTTTATTTGCCAGTGGCCTAAAAGAGTGCATTCAGTTTTGACTGTTTATCGCTCTAGCAATTTTTTTTCGATGACCTTCTGTGCTCTAGCAGATGAGGCTCTGTGGCGCAATGGATAGCGCATTGGACTTCTAGTGTATTGAAGGCATTCAAAGGTTGTGGGTTCGAGTCCCACCAGAGTCGTGTTTTGCTAACAAAGCAGACAAACCTTTGTAAGAAATACTGCTTTAAGACTACAACATGAAAAACAATCTTAACAAATCTCTAACATAGGTGATTAACTAGATGCATTCAGAAGGGATCTTAGAATAAGAAGTTAAGAAAGTTGAATAAATATTACCAACAATTAAGTTTAAATTAATAATGCTGGAAACCTGAGCTTAATGTATCACAGTATACTTTGATTCTTTATTTATAGTAAAGGACTCAAAGAGCTGTTCCACTTAAACCATGGAAGTCAGCTCATATCGTTAGGTGCAAATCAGAAACATCTTGCCCAATTTCAAGAAACTTTTTATTAGTTAAGAAAAAAAAAGTACAGAGCTTTCTACCAAGGACCACTTAACATGTCTGTATGGCCTTCTTTTGTCACTATTGGCAGTAAGTTGTACCAGGAAAAGGAAAGGGATGAAAATGTTGTTCTTTATATTGTTAAATGGAAATCTCAACATATAAAAAGAAGTCAAAATTTCTGATTCGTCCACCAAAGAACACTTCAGAAACTTTTGACAGTTTTAATATCTTTGTCAGCTTAACAATTTAACACATTTTTCATTTTCTGATCAATTCAAAAACACTGCATAACCTTTGAATTTTTTTTTTGAAAAATACATCTTTTTTTATTTTTATTTGCCAGTGGCCTAAAAGAGTGCATTAAGTTTTGACTGTTTATCGCTCTAGCAATTTTTTTTCGATGACCTTCCATGCTCTAGCAGATGAGGCTCTGTGGCGCAATGGATAGCGCATTGGACTTCTAGTGTATTGAAGGCATTCAAAGGTTGTGGGTTCGAGTCCCACCAGAGTCGTGTTTTGCTAACAAAGCAGACAAACCTTTGTAAGAAATACTGCTTTAAGACTACAACATGAAAAACAATCTTAACAAATCTCTAACATAGGTGATTAACTAGATGCATTCAGAAGGGATCTTAGAATAAGAAGTTAAGAAAGTTGAATAAATATTACCAACAATTAAGTTTAAATTAATAATGCTGGAAACCTGAGCTTAATGTATCACAGTATACTTTGATTCTCTATTTATAGTAAAGGACTCAAAGAGCTGTTCCACTTAAACCATGGAAGTCAGCTCATATCGTTAGGTGCAAATCAGATACATCTTGCCCAATTTCAAGAAACTTTTTATTAGTTAAGAAAAAAAAAGTACAGAGCTTTCTACCAAGGACCACTTAACATGTCTGTATGGCCTTCTTTTGTCACTATTGGCAGTAAGTTGTGCCAGGAAAAGGAAAGGGATGAAAATGTTGTTCTTTATATTGTTAAATGGAAATCTCAACATATAAAAAGAAGTCAAAATTTCTGATTCGTCCACCAAAGAACACTTTAGAAACTTTTGACAGTTTTAATATCTTTGTCAGCTTAACAATTTAACACATTTTTCATTTCTGATCAATTCAAAAACACTGCATAACCTTTGAATTTTTTTTTTGAAAAAGACATCTTTTTTTATTTTTATTTGCCAGTGGCCTAAAAGAGTGCATTAAGTTTTGACTGTTTATCGCTCTAGCAATTTTTTTTCGATGACCTTCCGTGCTCTAGCAGATGAGGCTCTGTGGCGCAATGGATAGCGCATTGGACTTCTAGTGTATTGAAGGCATTCAAAGGTTGTGGGTTCGAGTCCCACCAGAGTCGTGTTTTGCTAACAAAGCAGACAAACCTTTGTAAGAAATACTGCTTTAAGACTACAACATGAAAAACAATCTTAACAAATCTCTAACATAGGTGATTAACTAGATGCATTCAGAAGGGATCTTAGAATAAGAAGTTAAGAAATTTGAATAAATATTACCAACAATTAAGTTTAAATTAATAATGCTGGAAACCTGAGCTTAATGTATCACAGTATACTTTGATTCTCTATTTATAGTAAAGGACTCAAAGAGCTGTTCCACTTAAACCATGGAAGTCAGCTCATATCGTTAGGTGCAAATCAGAAACATCTTGCCCAATTTCAAGAAACTTTTTATTAGTTAAGAAAAAAAAAGTACAGAGCTTTCTACCAAGGACCACTTAACATGTCTGTATGGCCTTCTTTTGTCACTATTGGCAGTAAGTTGTGCCAGGAAAAGGAAAGGGATGAAAATGTTGTTCTTTATATTGTTAAATGGAAATCTCAACATATAAAAAGAAGTCAAAATTTCTGATTCGTCCACCAAAGAACACTTCAGAAACTTTTGACAGTTTTAATATCTTTGTCAGCTTAACAATTTAACACATTTTTCATTTTGATCAATTCAAAAACACTGCATAACCTTTGAATTTTTTTTTTGAAAAAGACATCTTTTTTTATTTTTATTTGCCAGTGGCCTAAAAGAGTGCATTAAGTTTTGACTGTTTATCGCTCTAGCAATTTTTTTTTTCGATGACCTTCCGTGCTCTAGCAGATGAGGCTCTGTGGCGCAATGGATAGCGCATTGGACTTCTAGTGTATTGAAGGCATTCAAAGGTTGTGGGTTCGAGTCCCACCAGAGTCATGTTTTGCTAACAAAGCAGACAAACCTTTGTAAGAAATACTGCTTTAAGACTACAACATGAAAAACAATCTTAACAAATCTCTAACATAGGTGATTAACTAGATGCATTCAGAAGGGATCTTAGAATAAGAAGTTAAGAAAGTTGAATAAATATTACCAACAATTAAGTTTAAATTAATAATGCTGGAAACCTGAGCTTAATGTATCACAGTATACTTTGATTCTTTATTTATAGTAAAGGACTCAAAGAGCTGTTCCACTTAAACCATGGAAGTCAGCTCATATCGTTAGGTGCAAATCAGAAACATCTTGCCCAATTTCAAGAAACTTTTTATTAGTTAAGAAAAAAAAAGTACAGAGCTTTCTACCAAGGACCACCTAACATGTCTGTATGGCCTTCTTTTGTCACTATTGGCAGTAAGTTGTACCAGGAAAAGGAAAGGGATGAAAATGTTGTTCTTTATATTGTTAAATGGAAATCTCAACATATAAAAAGAAGTCTAAATTTCTGATTCGTCCACCAAAGAACACTTCAGAAACTTTTGACAGTTTTAATATCTTTGTCAGCTTAACAATTTAACACATTTTTCATTTTCTGATCAATTCAAAAACACTGGATAACCTTTGAATTTTTTTTGGAAAAAGACATCTTTTTTTATTTTTATTTGCCAGTGGCCTAAAAGAGTGCATTAAGTTTTGACTGTTTATCGCTCTAGCAATTTTTTTTCGATGACCTTCCGTGCTCTAGCAGTTGAGGCTCTGTGGCGCAATGGATAGCGCATTGGCCTTCTAGTGTATTGAAGTTCGAGTCCCACCAGAGTCGTGTTTTGCTAACAAAGCAGACAAACCTTTGTAAGAAATACTGCTTTAAGACTACAACATGAAAAACAATCTTAACAAATCTCTAACATAGGTGATTAACTAGATGCATTCAGAAGGGATCTTAGAATAAGAAGTTAAGAAATTTGAATAAATATTACCAACAATTAAGTTTAAATTAATAATGCTGGAAACCTGAGCTTAATGTATCACAGTATACTTTGATTCTCTATTTATAGTAAAGGACTCAAAGAGCTGTTCCACTTATCCATGGAAGTCAGCTCATATCGTTAGGTGCAAATCAGAAACATCTTGCCCAATTTCAAGAAACTTTTTATTAGTTAAGAAAAAAAAAGTACAGAGCTTTCTACCAAGGACCACTTAACATGTCTGTATGGCCTTCTTTTGTCACTATTGGCAGTAAATTGTGCCAGGAAAAGGAAAGGGATGAAAATGTTGTTCTTTATATTGTTAAATGGAAATCTCAACATATAAAAAGAAGTCAAAATTTCTGATTCGTCCACCAAAGAACACTTCAGAAACTTTTGACAGTTTTAATATCTTTGTCAGCTTAACAATTTAACACATTTTTCAATTTGATCAATTCAAAAACACTGCATAACCTTTGAATTTTTTTTTTGAAAAAGACATCTTTTTTTATTTTTATTTGCCAGTGGCCTAAAAGAGTGCATTAAGTTTTGACTGTTTATCGCTCTAGCAATTTTTTATTTTCGATGACCTTCCGTGCTCTAGCAGATGAGGCTCTGTGGCGCAATGGATAGCGCATTGGACTTCTAGTGTATTGAAGGCATTCAAAGGTTGTGGCTTCGAGTCCCACCAGAGTCGTGTTTTGCTAACAATGCAGACAAACCTTTGTAAGAAATACTGCTTTAAGACTACAACATGAAAAACAATCTTAACAAATCTCTAACATAGGTGAATAACTAGATGCATTCAGAAGGGATCTTAGAATAAGAAGTTAAGAAAGTTGAATAAATATTACCAACAATTAAGTTTAAATTAATAATGCTGGAAACCTGAGCTTAATGTATCACAGTATACTTTGATTCTCTATTTATAGTAAAGGACTCAAAGAGCTGTTCCACTTATCCATGGAAGTCAGCTCATATCGTTAGGTGCAAATCAGAAACATCTTGCCCAATTTCAAGAAATTTTTTATTAGTTAAGAAAAAAAAAGTACAGAGCTTTCTACCAAGGACCACTTAAAATGTCTGTATGGCCTTCTTTTGTCACTATTGGCAGTAAGTTGTACCAGGAAAAGGAAAGGGATGAAAATGTTGTTCTTTATATTGTTAAATGGAAATCTCAACATATAAAAAGAAGTCAAAATTTCTGATTCGTCCACCAAAGAACACTTTAGAAACTTTTGACAGTTTTAATATCTTTGTCAGCTTAACAATTTAACAAATTTTTCATTATCTGATCAATTCAAAAACACTGCATAACCTTTGAATTTTTTTTTTAAAAAAGACATCTTTTTTTATTTTTATTTGCCAGTGGCCTAAAAGAGTGCATTAAGTTTTGACTGTTTATCGCTCTAGCAATTTTTTGACCTTCCGTGCTCTAGCAGATGAGGCTCTGTGGCGCAATGGATAGCGCATTGGACTTCTAGTGTATTGAAGGCATTCAAAGGTTGTGGGTTCGAGTCCCACCAGAGTCATGTTTTGCTAACAAAGCAGACAAACCTTTGTAAGAAATACTGCTTTAAGACTACAACATGAAAAACAATCTTAACAAATCTCTAACATAGGTGATTAACTAGATGCATTCAGAAGGGATCTTAGAATAAGAAGTTAAGAAAGTTGAATAAATATTACCAACAATTAAGTTTAAATTAATAATGTTGGAAACCTGAGCTTAATGTATCACAGTATACTTTGATTCTCTATTTATAGTAAAGGACTCAAAGAGCTGTTCCACTTAAACCATGGAAGTCAGCTCATATCGTTAGGTGCAAATCAGAAACATCTTGCCCAATTTCAAGAAACTTTTTATTAGTTAAGAAAAAAAAGTACAGAGCTTTCTACCAAGGACCACTTAACATGTCTGTATGGCCTTCTTTTGTCACTATTGGCAGTAAGTTGTACCAGGAAAAGGAAAGGGATGAAAATGTTGTTCTTTATATTGTTAAATGGAAA
>OW240915.1:112533684-112559012 GCA_933207985.1 Pelobates cultripes
GACGTAAAAACCCAAGGGCAGTGTACAGAATATTTGATAGAGTCCTAGCCTTAACATCTAAGGAAAGTGATTTAGGGGTGATTATTTCTGATGACTTAAAGGTTGGCAGACAATGCAATAGAGCAGCAGGAAATGCTAGCAGAATGCTTGGTTGTATAGGGAGAGGTATTAGCAGTAGAAAGAGGGAAGTGCTCATGCCATTGTACAGAACACTGGTGAGACCTCACTTGGAGTATTGTACGCAGTACTGGAGACCGTATCTCCAGAAGGATATTGATACTTTAGAGTGAGTTCAGAGAAGGGCTACTAAACTGGTTCATGAATTGCAGAATAAAACTTAACAGGAAAGGTTAAAGGATCTTAACATGTATAGCTTGGAGGAAAGACGAGACAGGGGGGATATGATATAAACATTTAAATACATAAAGGGAATCAACACAGTAAAGGAGGAGACCATATTTAAAAGAAGAAAAACTACCACAACAAGAGGATATAGTCTTAAATTAGAGGGGCAAAGGTTTAAAAATAATATCAGGAAGTATTACTTTACTGAGAGGGTAGAAGATACATGGAATAGTGTGGCAAACCTAGCCACTTAAGACTGTATTTCCCACTTAAGACTGTATTTACATTTAAGTGATATTGTGGCTTTAAGACTACCTGAACTGTCCATGTTCCCAATTCTGTATTTTATGTGAACGAGAGCATTCGTATGCTGGCAGCACAAAAGCCACCAGCATTCATACAGTAGTTTCACAAACAGTGAATTTCAACACTGTTCATGAAACAAACAAACTTCCGAATGGGAGACCACACACAGGAGGTCGTGTGGCTCCCATTACAGATCGCAACAAAGTATCTGTCGGCAGTTAATAGATGTTCAGGGTGACCACCATTCGGATACCAACCACGCAGTGGCGGCCATCTTGAATCCTTTGTTAACTCAGCGGTGTTTGGTCGTCGAGTGCCTGGAACTAAAATCGTCTATTCTACAGCACAAATACCGCTGGACTTCCAGGCCATTCGGGAGCACCGGTCTTTTGGTATTTTATCTCTGCATGAGTATTCGGGACGTTTGTGAAGAATTTGTGTTGAAGTGTATTTCGTGCGGCGTTCAGCTAATTGTGCTGGGCTCAGACCCCAGCTATCTGCCGTTCATTCGGTACAATAGCACAAATAATATTTTATGTAAAAAGCCAGTTCTGCGGTACGGAGGGATAATCCACTTAACGGGATATTCTAGTGGGAGTATCCTTCTCGTACAGCAGTGCATGGTGGGAGAAATGTTCTGATTGTTAAGTTCCCCATGTAGTCCCCTACTGTACAACCCCTGTAAAGTCAGTAAGGAAACCCCTTGCATGGGGAACCACATAAATACTGGAGCTTGTGAATAAAACCTCAGTTGACTCCCAGCCTATGTGTCATCTAGTTCTTGGGATGGAAGGATCTGTATAATGCTACAGGGATTATTGTATGCTGTACTTGTTTTACCTGGATTATTACTCCTGCTCCCAGCGGAGATATTGTGGATTATACTACCTCTCCGCTACAAATAGCCTTCCAGCTGAAGTGGTAGAGGTTAACACAGTAAAGGAGTTTAAGCATGTGTGGGATAGGCATAAGGCTATCCAAACTATAAGATAAAAGTATTTAGAAAATTGGGTAGACTAGATGGGCCTGATCAATTGGAGGGCAAGTCTGGTGCAGAGCCACTGACCCATGCGTGCTGCAGCTGAAACTCCACTATCGCCTGCTGCTGCTCAAACAGTCTCTCCAGTGTGCAAGGTGGAGTTCCACCTTGTGGGCACGTCGCATATGAGGCAGTGAGCAGGAAGGCCAAAGTTACTCTGCAGCGCAGACAGGAGAGCAGCAGCAGGGTGAGAACGCCCAAAGCGCGCACAGCCGCTACAGTGAATGTCACATCCTGTTCCAAGTTGCAGATCAGTCTGGTGATGGCTTCTGGTATCCAGTACTCTTTTTACTGAAGCTGCATCAGCGTCCTGGTATGTGGACGCACAAACGCTGGTGCTCAACACCAGGGGGCATGCAGTTACAATGCACCAGACCCTGCTAACCCATTCCATACTGTGACTCCTAACTTCTACATCAGGCATACGGGTCCCGGTCGTCCAACCGCCGCCCAGACTGTGTCTGGGTCCTGGTCACCGGACTGCGAAAGGCTCGTTAAATCTATTATGGTTCTTTTTATCGCTTCAACTGTTACTTGAATAACTGTGGGAATTCTAAAGAGAATACATGCCGACAAGTGCTAGGGGATGGCAGCTCTGCTTTTGCACCCTGCTCCCTCTTATGCTGTGCTGGTGCCTATGTGTGACCAGCGCCTCTTCCTCCAAACTGCACACGTCACTCGCATGACCTTGATTCCATGTGGGGTCTAGGACCTCATCACCCTCCACATCATCTTCCACCCACTCCTCAACCCTGCCCTCCTTGCCGGTATGCACACTGCAGAAAGCCACAGCAGTTGGCACCTGTGTTTTTCCAGCATGTAAAATCTGCAAAGGACATGTGGAAATTATTTTAGCATTGTATCCAGGCAACAGTTTTCCCTATAAACTGACCTCTCCATTTGACCTGTGAGGGTATTGCCCCAGAATTACAATATTGTTGAAGTACCTCTTAGCTATTGATAACTGGTTTAAATATAGCAGCTTGTTATCTGGTAGTTTCTAGTGTAGAAAATATCAATCTGTTTTCTACCATTTAGATCTGTGTAACAAGTGTTGTAGATGTGAAACAATATTACAAGTGACCAATGTAGTAAATTCAAATCAAAGTTCCATTTGCAAAAAAAATTCTCGCCCATTGATTTTTAAGATGTAGACTTATTGTATCACACTAGCCATGCACAGGTTGATTGCCTGGCACGTTGTTTTAGTGTTTGGTTTTTAACTTTGTAGTTGTGTCTTTACACAATATAGAAATGTATATTAATGCTTCTGTATATGAATAACATTTTTTTTTTTGAAATTTAAGTGAAAAATATCAGGCTAAACAAAAATTGGTAATTAACAATATGACATCTGAAAAGCACATGAAACAATGCTGTGTGATTTAAAAAAAAAAAAAAAAACACTACATGAAGGTCCTATTCACTAGAGTGTATAGTCATGAATATAACAAGAAAAATTTTGTTTTTGCAGCCACTGGTTTGCCCATAGATATTTTAAAACTTGTTTAATTTTGTTATAGCATGACTTGTAGTCTTGTTTTTAACTTGTCTATAATACATATTTTTGTATGACAGTGTGTTTTTTCATTGATTATTGAATTTTAATGGTCTAAGATAATTAACATGTCAACAGGCAAATCTAACCAGAATGATTTGACTCAGTCTTGCCTTCTATACTACCTGCACCATAGGCAACATTTATTTGTAGTGATGTCCTGAACGGTTCCCCGAACGGTTCACCGCGGACGGCGAACATATGCGCTGTTCGGTCCGCCCCATATTCATCATCATTGAGTAAACTTTGACCCTGTACCTCACAGTCAGCAGACACATTCCAGCCAATCAGCAGCAGACCCTCCCTCCTAGACCCTCCCACCTCCTGGATAGCTCACTAAGAATGCAGCTTCACAATTAATATAAAATGGATGCTGTCCAGGAGGTGGGAAGGTCTGGGAGGGAGGGTCTGCTGCTGATTGGCTGGAATGTGTCTGCTGACTGTGAGGTACAGGGTCAAAGTTTACTCAATGATGACATAGGGGGCGGACCGAAAAGCGCATATGTTCGCCGTCTGTGGCGAACTGTTCGGGAGATCACTATTTATTTGTCTTTAGATTTTCTTGATAAGCGGTAACTAGCCAGTGTTACACACATACACCAGATATCAAGAGCACGCCCCAAAAGGTACTATTTAGCACCAAAACAATTAGAATGTTTACAACTGTGCTGTAAGCACACTATTTGACGCTTCTCTTTGACTCTCAGATATGAAGTGCACCCCACTAAAATATGATTTAGCAGTTTAGCAACCAAAAAATTTTAAGTTTTAAAACTGCAATGTGACAGCAGTATTTGACTCTCAGATATGAAGTGCACCGGACTAATGTACTAGTTTGCAGAATTCTTTCCTAAGCTGTCCCTCACAGCAGCAGCATTCTCTCCCTACACTAATAAGACCTCATGTGCGTGCTGCGCTACGCAACTCCAGCTTCTATATAGAGGCTGGGTCACATGCTGCACTGGCCAATCACAGCCATGCCATTAGAAGGCATGGCTATGATGGCTTCTAAGGGCACACAAGTCAAACTATTATTGATTGCTCTGCAGCATTTCAAAATGTGCCATTAAATCGTTGAACACTGAACTCCAACCCGAACATATAGTGATATGTCAGCGTTCGGGTCCGGGGTCCAAAAACCGTAATGTTCGGTACAGAGCTTTCCACTAAGGACCACTAAACATGTCTGTATGGCCTTCTTTTGTCACTATTGGAAGTAAGTTGTACCAGGAAAAGGAAAGGGATTTAAATTTTGTTCTTTATATTGTTATATGGAAATCTCAACATATAAAAAGAAGTCAAAATTTCTGATTCGTCCACCAAAGAACACTTCAGAAACTTTTGACAGTTTTAATATCTTTGTCAGCTTAACAATTTAACACATTTTTCATTTTCTGATCAATTCAAAAACACTGCATAACCTTTGAAATTTTTTTTGAAAAAGAAATCTTTTTTTATTTTTATTTGCCAGTGGCCTAAAAGAGTGCATTCAGTTTTGACTGTTTATCGCTCTAGCAATTTTTTTTCGATGACCTTCTGTGCTCTAGCAGATGAGGCTCTGTGGCGCAATGGATAGCGCATTGGACTTCTAGTGTATTGAAGGCATTCAAAGGTTGTGGGTTCGAGTCCCACCAGAGTCGTGTTTTGCTAACAAAGCAGACAAACCTTTGTAAGAAATACTGCTTTAAGACTACAACATGAAAAACAATCTTAACAAATCTCTAACATAGGTGATTAACTATATGCATTCAGAAGGGATCTTAGAATAAGAAGTTAAGAAATTTGAATAAATATTACCAACAATTAAGTTTAAATTAATAATGCTGGAAACCTGAGCTTAATGTATCACAGTATACTTTGATTCTCTATTTATAGTAAAGGACTCAAAGAGCTGTTCCACTTAAACCATGGAAGTCAGTTCATATCGTTAGGTGCAAATCAGAAACATCTTGCCCAATTTCAAGAAACTTTTTATTAGTTAAGAAAAAAAAAGTACAAAGCTTTCTTCCAAGGACCACTTAACATGTCTGTATGGCCTTCTTTTGTCACTATTGGCAGTAAGTTGTACCAGGAAAAGGAAAGGGATGAAAATGTTGTTCTTTATATTGTTAAATGGAAATCTCAACATATAAAAAGAAGTCAAAATTTCTGATTCGTCCACCAAAGAACACTTCAGAAACTTTTGACAGTTTTAATATCTTTGTCAGCTTAACAATTTAACACATTTTTCATTTTCTGATCAATTCAAAAACACTGCATAACCTTTGAATTTTTTTTTTGAAAAATACATCTTTTTTTATTTTTATTTGCCAGTGGCCTAAAAGAGTGCATTAAGTTTTGACTGTTTATCGCTCTAGCAATTTTTTTTTTCGATGACCTTCCATGCTCTAGCAGATGAGGCTCTGTGGCGCAATGGATAGCGCATTGGACTTCTAGTGTATTGAAGGCATTCAAAGGTTGTGGGTTCGAGTCCCACCAGAGTCGTGTTTTGCAGACAAACCTTTGTAAGAAATACTGCTTTAAGACTACAACATGAAAAACAATCTTAACAAATCTCTAACATAGGTGATTAACTAGATGCATTCAGAAGGGATCTTAGAATAAGAAGTTAAGAAAGTTGAATAAATATTACCAACAATTAAGTTTAAATTAATAATGTTGGAAACCTGAGCTTAATGTATCACAGTATACTTTGATTCTCTATTTATAGTAAAGGACTCAAAGAGCTGTTCCACTTAAACCATGGAAGTCAGCTCATATCGTTAGGTGCAAATCAGAAACATCTTGCCCAATTTCAAGAAACTTTTTATTAGTTAAGAAAAAAAAAGTACAGAGCTTTCTACCAAGGACCACTTAACATGTCTGTATGGCCTTCTTTTGTCACTATTGGCAGTAAGATGTGCCAGGAAAAGGAAAGGGATGAAAATGTTGTTCTTTATATTGTTAAATGGAAATCTCAACATATAAAAAGAAGTCAAAATTTCTGATTCGTCCACCAAAGAACACTTTAGAAACTTTTGACAGTTTTAATATCTTTGTCAGCTTAACAATTTAACACATTTTTCATTATCTGATCAATTCAAAAACACTGCATAACCTTTGAATTTTTTTTTTTAAAAAGACATCTTTTTTTATTTTTATTTGCCAGTGGCCTAAAAGAGTGCATTAAGTTTTGACTGTTTATCGCTCTAGCAATTTTTTTTCGATGACCTTCCATGCTCTAGCAGATGAGGCTCTGTGGCGCAATGGATAGCGCATTGGACTTCTAGTGTATTGAAGGCATTCAAAGGTTGTGGGTTCGAGTCCCACCAGAGTTGTGTTTTGCTAACAAAGCAGACAAACCTTTGTAAGAAATACTGCTTTAAGACTACAACATGAAAAACAATCTTAACAAATCTCTAACATAGGTGATTAACTAGATGCATTCAGAAGGGATCTTAGAATAAGAAGTTAAGAAATTTGAATAAATATTACCAACAATTAAGTTTAAATTAATAATGCTGGAAACCTGAGCTTAATGTATCACAGTATACTTTGATTCTCTATTTATAGTAAAGGACTCAAAGAGCTGTTCCACTTATCCATGGAAGTCAGCTCATATCGTTAGGTGCAAATCAGAAACATCTTGCCCAATTTCAAGAAACTTTTTATTAGTTAAGAAAAAAAAAGTACAGAGCTTTCTACCAAGGACCACTTAACATGTCTGTATGGCCTTCTTTTGTCACTATTGGCAGTAAATTGTGCCAGGAAAAGGAAAGGGATGAAAATGTTGTTCTTTATATTGTTAAATGGAAATCTCAACATATAAAAAGAAGTAAAAATTTCTGATTCGTCCACCAAAGAACACTTCAGAAACTTTTGACAGTTTTAATATCTTTGTCAGCTTAACAATTTAACACATTTTTCATTTTGATCAATTCAAAAACACTGCATAACCTTTGAATTTTTTTTTTGAAAAAGACATATTTTTTTATTTTTATTTGCCAGTGGCCTAAAAGAGTGCATTAAGTTTTGACTGTTTATAGCTCTAGCAATTTTTTTTTTCGATGACCTTCCGTGCTCTAGCAGATGAGGCTCTGTGGCGCAAGGGATAGCGCATTGGACTTCTAGTGTATGGAAGGCATTCAAAGGTTGTGGGTTCGAGTCCCACCTGAGTCATGTTTTGCTAACAAAGCAGACAAACCTTTGTAAGAAATACTGCTTTAAGACTACAACATGAAAAACAATCTTAACAAATCTCTAACATAGGTGATTAACTATATGCATTCAGAAGGGATCTTAGAATAAGAAGTTAAGAAATTTGAATAAATATTACCAACAATTAAGTTTAAATTAATAATGCTGGAAACCTGAGCTTAATGTATCACAGTATACTTTGATTCTCTATTTATAGTAAAGGACTCAAAGAGCTGTTCGACTTAAACCATGGAAGTCAGCTCATATCGTTAGGTGCAAATCAGAAACATCTTGCCCAATTTCAAGAAACTTTTTATTAGTTAAGAAAAAAAAAGTACAGAGCTTTCTACCAAGGACCACTTAACATGTCTGTATGGCCTTCTTTTGTCACTATTGGCAGTAAGTTGTACCAGGAAAAGGAAAGGGATGAAAATGTTGTTCTTTATATTGTTAAATGGAAATCTCAACATATAAAAAAAGTCAAAATTTCTGATTCGTCCACCAAAGAACACTTCAGAAACTTTTGACAGTTTTAATATCTTTGTCAGCTTAACAATTTAACACATTTTTCATTTTCTGATCAATTCAAAAACACTGCATAAGCTTTGAATTTTTTTTTGAAAAAGACATCTTTTTTTATTTTTATTTGCCAGTGGCCTAAAAGTGTGCATTAAGTTTTGACTGTTTATCGCTCTAGCAATTTTTTATTTTCGATGACCTTCAGTGCTCTAGCAGATGAGGCTCTGTGGCGCAATGGATAGCACATTGGACTTCTAGTGTATTGAAGGCATTCAAAGGTTGTGGGTTCGAGTCCCACCAGAGTCGTGTTTTGCTAACAAAGCAGACAAACCTTTGTAAGAAATACTGCTTTAAGACTACAACATGAAAAACAATCTTAACAAATCTCTAACATAGGTGATTAACTATATGCATTCAGAAGGGATCTTAGAATAAGAAGTTAAGAAATTTGAATAAATATTACCAACAATTAAGTTTAAATTAATAATGCTGGAAACCTGAGCTTAATGTATCACAGTATACTTTGATTCTCTATTTATAGTAAAGGACTCAAAGAGCTGTTCCACTTAAACCATGGAAGTCAGTTCATATCGTTAGGTGCAAATCAGAAACATCTTGCCCAATTTCAAGAAACTTTTTATTAGTTAAGAAAAAAAAAGTACAAAGCTTTCTTCCAAGGACCACTTAACATGTCTGTATGGCCTTCTTTTGTCACTATTGGCAGTAAGTTGTTCAGAAAGGGACATTTAGAAAATAAATTTTATTGCATTAAATGGAAACTTCAACATATATGTTAGCCGTACCTCTGATTCGTCCACCAAAGAACACTTTAGAAACTTTGACAGTTTTAATATCTTTGTCAGCTTAACAATTTAACACATTTTCATTTTGATCGATTCAAAAACACTGCATAACCTTTTGAATTTTTTTGAAAAGACATCTTTTTTTATTTTACGGCCTAAAAAGAGTGCATTGTTTTGACTGTTTATCGCTTAGCAATTTTTATTTCGGCGACCTTCCATGCCTTAGCAGATGAGGCTCAGGCTAAATTGATAGCGATTGACTTCTAGTGCATTATTGGCATTCAAAGGTTGTGGGTTCGAGTCCCACCAGAGTCGTGTTTTGCTAACAAAGCAGACAAACCTTTCTAAGAAATACTGCTTTAAGACTACAACATGAAAAACAATCTTAACAAATCTCTAACATAGGTGATTAACTAGATGCATTCAGAAGGGATCTTAGAATAAGAAGTTAAGAAAGTTGAATAAATATTACCAACAATTAAGTTTAAATTAATAATGTTGGAAACCTGAGCTTAATGTATCACAGTATACTTTGATTCTCTATTTATAGTAAAGGACTCAAAGAGCTGTTCCACTTAAACCATGGAAGTCAGCTCATATCGTTAGGTGCAAATCAGAAACATCTTGCCCAATTTCAAGAAACTTTTTATTAGTTAAGAAAAAAAAAGTACAGAGCTTTCTACCAAGGACCACTTAACATGTCTGTATGGCCTTCTTTTGTCACTATTGGCAGTAAGTTGTACCAGGAAAGGGAAAGGGATGAAAATGTTGTTCTTTATATTGTTAAATGGAAATCTCAACATATAAAAAGAAGTCAAAATTTCTGATTCGTCCACCAAAGAACACTTCAGAAACTTTTGACAGTTTTAATATCTTTGTCAGCTTAACAATTTAACACATTTTTCATTTTCTGATCAATTCAAAAACACTGCATAACCTTTGAATTTTTTTTTGAAAAAGACATCTTTTTTTATTTTTATTTGCCAGTGGCCTAAAAGAGTGCATTAAGTTTTGACTGTTTATCGCTCTAGCAATTTTTTTTCGATGACCTTCCGTGCTCTAGCAGATGAGGCTCTGTGGCGCAATGGATAGCGCATTGGACTTCTAGTGTATTGAAGGCATTCAAAGGTTGTGGGTTCGAGTCCCACCAGAGTCGTGTTTTGCTAACAAAGCAGACAAACCTTTGTAAGAAATACTGCTTTAAGACTACAACATGAAAAACAATCTTAACAAATCTCTAACATAGGTGATTAACTAGATGCATTCAGAAGGGATATTAGAATAAGAAGTTAAGAAAGTTGAATAAATATTACCAACAATTAAGTTTAAATTAATAATGCTGGAAACCTGAGCTTAATGTATCACAGTATACTTTGATTCTCTATTTATAGTAAAGGACTCAAAGAGCTGTTCCACTTAAACCATGGAAGTCAGCTCATATCGTTAGGTGCAAATCAGAAACATCTTGCCCAATTTCAAGAAACTTTTTATTAGTTAAGAAAAAAAAAGTACAGAGCTTTCTACCAAGGACCACTTAACATGTCTGTATGGCCTTCTTTTGTCACTATTGGCAGTAAGTTGTACCAGGAAAAGGAAAGGGATGAAAATGTTGTTCTTTATATTGTTAAATGGAAATCTCAACATATAAAAAGAAGTCAAATTTCTGATTCGTCCACCAAAGAACACTTCAGAAACTTTTGACAGTTTTAATATCTTTGTCAGCTTAACAATTTAACACATTTTTCATTTTCTGATCAATTCAAAAACACTGCATAAGCTTTGAATTTTTTTTTTAAAAAAAGACATCTTTTTTTATTTTTATTTGCCAGTGGCCTAAAAGAGTGCATTAAGTTTTGACTGTTTATCGCTCTAGCAATTTTTTTCGATGACCTTCCGTGCTCTAGCAGATGAGGCTCTGTGGCGCAATGGATAGCGCATTGGACTTCTAGTGTATTGAAGGCATTCAAAGGTTGTGGGTTCGAGTCCCACCAGAGTTGTGTTTTGCTAACAAAGCAGACAAACCTTTGTAAGAAATACTGCTTTAAGACTACAACATGAAAAACAATCTTAACAAATCTCTAACATAGGTGATTAACTAGATGCATTCAGAAGGGATCTTAGAATAAGAAGTTAAGAAAGTTGAATAAATATTACCAACAATTAAGTTTAAATTAATAATGCTGGAAACCTGAGCTTAATGTATCACAGTATACTTTGATTCTCTATTTATAGTAAAGGACTCAAAGAGCTGTTCCACTTAAACCATGGAAGTCAGCTCATATCGTTAAGTGAAAATCAGATACATCTTGCCCAATTTCAAGAAACTTTTTATTAGTTAAGAAAAAAAAAGTACAGAGCTTTCTACCAAGGACCACTTAACATGTCTCTATGGCCTTCTTTTGTCACTATTGGCAGTAAGTTGTACCAGGAAAAGGAAAGGGATGAAAATGTTGTTCTTTATATTGTTAAATGGAAATCTCAACATATAAAAAGAAGTTAAAATTTCTGATTCGTCCACCAATAACACTTCAGAAACTTTTGACAGTTTTAATATCTTTGTCAGCTTAACAATTTAACACATTTTTCATTTTCTGATCAATTCAAAAACACTGCATAAGCTTTGAATTTTTTTTTGAAAAATACATCTTTTTTTATTTTTATTTGCCAGTGGCCTAAAAGAGTGCATTAAGTTTTGACTGTTTATCGCTCTAGCAATTTTTTTTCTATGACCTTCCAAGCTCTAGCAGATGAGGCTCTGTGGCGCAATGGATAGCACATTGGACTTCTAGTGTATTGAAGGCATTCAAAGGTTGTGGGTTTGAGTCCCACCAGAGTCATGTTTTGCTAACAAAGCAGACAAACCTTTGTAAGAAATACTGCTTTAAGACTACAACATGAAAAACAATCTTAACAAATCTCTAACATAGGTGATTAACTAGATGCATTCAGAAGGGATCTTAGAATAAGAAGTTAAGAAAGTTGAATAAATATTACCAACAATTAAGTTTAAATTAATAATGCTGGAAACCTGAGCTTAATGTATCACAGTATACTTTGATTCTCTATTTATAGTAAAGGACTCAAAGAGCTGTTCCACTTAAACCATGGAAGTCAGCTCATATCGTTAGGTGCAAATCAGAAACATCTTGCCCAATTTCAAGAAACTTTTTATTAGTTAAGAAAAAAAAAGTACAGAGCTTTCTACCAAGGACCACTTAACATGTCTGTATGGCCTTCTTTTGTCACTATTGGCAGTAAATTGTGCCAGGAAAAGGAAAGGGATGAAAATGTTGTTCTTTATATTGTTAAATGGAAATCTCAACATATAAAAAGAAGTCAAAATTTCTGATTCGTCCACCAAAGAACACTTCAGAAACTTTTGACAGTTTTAATATCTTTGTCAGCTTAACAATTTAACACATTTTTCATTTTGATCAATTCAAAAACACTGCATAACCTTTGAATTTTTTTTTTAAAAAGACATCTTTTTTTATTTTTATTTGCCAGTGGCCTAAAAGAGTGCATTAAGTTTTGACTGTTTATCGCTCTAGCAATTTTTTTTTTCGATGACCTTCCGTGCTCTAGCAGATGAGGCTCTGTGGCGCAATGGATAGCGCATTGGACTTCTAGTGTATTGAAGGCATTCAAAGGTTGTGGGTTCGAGTCCCACCCGAGTCATGTTTTGCTAACAAAGCAGACAAACCTTTGTAAGAAATACTGCTTTAAGACTACAACATGAAAAACAATCTTAACAAATCTCTAACATAGGTGATTAACTAGATGCATTCAGAAGGGATCTTAGAATAAGAAGTTAAGAAAGTTGAATAAATATTACCAACAATTAAGTTTAAATTAATAATGCTGGAAACCTGAGCTTAATGTATCACAGTATACTTTGATTCTCTATTTATAGTAAAGGACTCAAAGAGCTGTTCCACTTAAACCATGGAAGTCAGCTCATATCGTTAGGTGCAAATCAGAAACATCTTGCCCAATTTCAAGAAACTTTTTATTAGTTAAGAAAAAAAAAGTACAGAGCTTTCTACCAAGGACCACTTAACATGTCTGTATGGCCTTCTTTTGTCACTATTGGCAGTAAGTTGTACCAGGAAAAGGAAAGGGATGAAAATGTTGTTCTTTATATTGTTAAATGGAAATCTCAACATATAAAAAGAAGTCAAAATTTCTGATTCGTCCACCAAAGAACACTTCAGAAACTTTTGACAGTTTTAATATCTTTGTCAGCTTAACAATTTAACACATTTTTCATTTTCTGATCAATTCAAAAACACTGCATAACCTTTGAATTTTTTTTTTGAAAAAGACATATTTTTTTATTTT
The DNA here is from genome assembly GCA_933207985.1 of Pelobates cultripes. NCBI lineage: Eukaryota > Metazoa > Chordata > Amphibia > Anura > Pelobatidae > Pelobates > Pelobates cultripes. The sequence continues at coordinate 112,546,772 of OW240915.1, forward strand.
TATTTGCCAGTGGCCTAAAAGAGTGCATTAAGTTTTGACTGTTTATCGCTCTAGCAATTTTTTTTTTCGATGACCTTCCGTGCTCTAGCAGATGAGGCTCTGTGGCGCAATGGATAGCGCATTGGACTTCTAGTGTATTGAAGGCATTCAAAGGTTGTGGGTTCGAGTCCCACCAGAGTCGTGTTTTGCTAACAAAGCAGACAAACCTTTGTAAGAAATACTGCTTTAAGACTACAACATGAAAAACAATCTTAACAAATCTCTAACATAGGTGATTAACTAGATGCATTCAGAAGGGATCTTAGAATAAGAATTTAAGAAAGTTGAATAAATATTACCAACAATTAAGTTTAAATGAATAATGTTGGAAACCTGACCTTAATGTATCACAGTATACTTTGATTCTCTATTTATAGTAAAGGACTCAAAGAGCTGTTCCACTTAAACCATGGAAGTCAGCTCATATCGTTAGGTGCAAATCAGAAACATCTTGCCAAATTTCAAGAAACTTTTTATTAGTTAAGAAAAAAAAAGTACAGAGCTTTCTACCAAGGACCACTTAACATGTCTGTATGGCCTTCTTTTGTCACTATTGGCAGTAAATTGTGCCAGGAAAAGGAAAGGGATGAAAATGTTGTTCTTTATATTGTTAAATGGAAATCTCAACATATAAAAAGAAGTCAAAATTTCTGATTCGTCCACCAAAGAACACTTCAGAAACTTTTGACAGTTTTAATATCTTTGTCAGCTTAACAATTTAACACATTTTTCATTTTGATCAATTCAAAAACACTGCATAACCTTTGAATTTTTTTTTTTAAAAAGACATCTTTTTTTATTTTTATTTGCCAGTGGCCTAAAAGAGTGCATTAAGTTTTGACTGTTTATAGCTCTAGCAATTTTTTTTTTCGATGACCTTCCATGCTCTAGCAGATGAGGCTCTGTGGCGCAAGGGATAGCGCATTGGACTTCTAGTGTATTGAAGGCATTCAAAGGTTGTGGGTTCGAGTCCCACCCGAGTCATGTTTTGCTAACAAAGCAGACAAACCTTTCTAAGAAATACTGCTTTAAGACTACAACATGAAAAACAATCTTAACAAATCTCTAACATAGGTGATTAACTAGATGCATTCAGAAGGGATCTTAGAATAAGAAGTTAAGAAAGTTGAATAAATATTACCAACAATTAAGTTTAAATTAATAATGCTGGAAACCTGAGCTTAATGTATCACAGTATACTTTGATTCTCTATTTATAGTAAAGGACTCAAAGAGCTGTTCCACTTAAACCATGGAAGTCAGCTCATATCTTTAGGTGCAAATCAGAAACATCTTGCCCAATTTCAAGAAACTTTTTATTAGTTAAGAAAAAAAAGTACAGAGCTTTCTACCAAGGACCACTTAACATGTCTGTATGGCCTTCTTTTGTCACTATTGGCAGTAAGTTATACCAGGAAAAGGAAAGGGATGAAAATGTTGTTCATTATATTGTTAGATGGAAATCTTAACATATAAAAAGAAGTCAAAATTTCTGATTCGTCCACCAAAGAACACTTCAGAAACTTTTGACAGTTTTAATATCTTTGTCAGCTTAACAATTTAACACATTTTTTAACACATTTTTCATTTTGATCAATTCAAAAACACTGCATAACCTTTGAATTTTTTTTTGAAAAAGACATCTTTTTTTATTTTTATTTGCCAGTGGCCTAAAAGAGTGCATTAAGTTTTGACTGTTTATCGCTCTAGCAATTTTTTTTCGATGACCTTCCGTGCTCTAGCAGATGAGGCTCTGTGGCGCAATGGATAGCGCATTGGACTTCTAGTGTATTGAAGGCATTCAAAGGTTGTGGGTTCGAGTCCCACCAGAGTTGTGTTTTGCTAACAAAGCAGACAAACCTTTGTAAGAAATACTGCTTTAAGACTACAACATGAAAAACAATCTTAACAAATCTCTAACATAGGTGATTAACTAGATGCATTCAGAAGGGATATTAGAATAAGAAGTTAAGAAAGTTGAATAAATATTACCAACAATTAAGTTTAAATTAATAATGCTGGAAACCTGAGCTTAATGTATCACAGTATACTTTGATTCTCTATTTATAGTAAAGGACTCAAAGAGCTGTTCCACTTAAACCATGGAAGTCAGCTCATAACCTTTGATTTTTTTTTTGAAAAAGACATCTTTTTTTATTTTTATTTGCCAGTGGCCTAAAAGAGTGCATTAAGTTTTGACTGTTTATCGCTCTAGCAATTTTTTTTCGAAGACCTTCCGTGCTCTAGCAGATGAGGCTCTGTGGCGCAATGGATAGCGCATTGGACTTCTAGTGTATTGAAGGCATTCAAAGGTTGTGGGTTTGAGTCCCACCAGAGTCGTGTTTTGCTAACAAAGCAGACAAACCTTTGTAAGAAATACTGCTTTAAGACTACAACATGAAAAACAATCTTAACAAATCTCTAACATAGGTGATTAACTAGATGCATTCAGAAGGGATATTAGAATAAGAAGTTAAGAAAGTTGAATAAATATTACCAACAATTAAGTTTAAATTAATAATGCTGGAAACCTGAGCTTAATGTATCACAGTATACTTTGATTCTCTATTTATAGTAAAGGACTCAAAGAGCTGTTCCACTTAAACCATGGAAGTCAGCTCATATCGTTAGGTGCAAATCAGAAACATCTTGCCCAATTTCAAGAAACTTTTTATTAGTTAAGAAAAAAAAAGTACAGAGCTTTCTACCAAGGACCACTTAACATGTCTGTATGGCCTTCTTTTGTCACTATTGGCAGTAAGTTGTACCAGGAAAAGGAAAGGGATGAAAATGTTGTTCTTTATATTGTTAAATGGAAATCTCAACATATAAAAAGAAGTCAAAATTTCTGATTCGTCCACCAAAGAACACTTCAGAAACTTTTGACAGTTTTAATATCTTTGTCAGCTTAACAATTTAACACATTTTTCATTTTCTGATCAATTCAAAAACACTGCATAACCTTTGAATTTTTTTTGAAAAAGACATCTTTTTTTATTTTTATTTGCCAGTGGCCTAAAAGAGTGCATTAAGTTTTGACTGTTTATCGCTCTAGCAATTTTTTTTCGATGACCTTCCGTACTCTAGCAGATGAGGCTCTGTGGCGCAATGGATAGCACATTGGACTTCTAGTGTATTGAAGGCATTCAAAGGTTGTGGGTTCGAGTCCCAACAGAGTTGTGTTTTGCTAACAAAGCAGACAAACCTTTGTAAGAAATACTGCTTTAAGACTACAACATGAAAAACAATCTTAACAAATCTCTAACATAGTTGATTAACTAGATGCATTCAGAAGGGATTTTAGAATAAGACGTTAAGAAAGTTGAATAAATGTTACAAACAATTAAGTTTAAATTAAATTCGTCCACCAAAGAACATTTCAGAAACTTTTGACAGTTTTAATATCTTTGTCAGCTTAACAATTTAACACATTTTTCATTTTCTGATCAATTCAAAAACACTGCATAACCTTGTAGGAAATTTGCATTCCGTGAGATATTTGTTTTCCTTTCCAGTTTTCTGAACAAATCGAATCAGAGTGTCTTGCAGTTAAAACCGTATATTTATTACAATATACACATCATCCAGAAACAACAAAAGTCTTTTTTAAAATCATATGGACCAATAGACAATGTATATTCACTTCTAGATCTTATCCAAGCTTGATGTTAAAAGGTATTGGTAAAAAATTCTAGCTGCAAAGGTTTTTTATATGTTTAAAATTCAATTACATAGGGCGTATACATAATGACATAAGGTTTGCCTGCTTTAAAATAATTGGTTATCTAAGATAAAAAGGTGGTAACTTAATATTATTCGAAATCTATGATTAAAGCCATACGTTATATTGTTTTGGTAAGTTACACACAAAGACCTTCTAGAGACTTCTAATTGCATGATGGAATGCACGATTGCCTTTAGAAATGTGAACCTTCACAGGAATTCAGGCTTACAAGGCTAGGTCAAAGGTTATTATAAACAGGATCCACAAGTCTCCATCCATCATTCTTGACGTAAAACCATATGTGTATAAATTACAGTATGTGTATAAATTACAGTATGTTTGTAATATATATATTTGGGTATGGCCCCTCTATGTCTGGATATGCTTAGAATAATAACTTACAATATTTCTACATTCCTACAACACATTGAATACATTTAAAGTTCATAAAAATATATTTCAAACCTTTGAATTTTTTTTTGAAAAATAAATCTTTTTTTTTTATTAGCCAGTGGCCTAAAAGAGTGTATTAAGCTTTGACTGTTTATCGCTCTAGCGCTTTTTTTCGATGACCTTCCATACACTAACAGATGCGCGTCTGTGGCGCCATGGATAGCGCCTTGGACTTCTAGTGTATTGATGGCATTCAATGGTTGTGGTTTCAAGTATCACCAGAGTTGTGCTTTGCTAACAAAGCAGGCAAACCTTTGTAAGAAATACTCTTTCAAGACTACAACATGAAAAACAATCTTAAGAAATCTCTAACATAGGTGGTTAACTAGATGAATTCAAAAGGGATCTTAGAAAAGAAAGTTAAATAAATGTTACCAACAATTACATTTAAATTAATAATGATGGAAACGTGAGCTTAATGTATCACAGTACAATTTGATTCTTCATTTATATTAAAGGACTCAAAGAGCTTTTCCACTTAAACCATGGATGTCAGCTCATATCGCTAGGTGCAAATCAGAAACATCTTGCCCAAATTCGAGAAACTTTTTATTAGTTAAGAAAAAAAAAGTACAGAGCTTTCTACCAAGGACCAATTAACATGTCTGTATGACTTCTTTTGTCACTATTGGCAGTAAGTTGTACCAGGAAAAGGAAAGGGATGAAAATGTTGTTCTTTTGCTGTTAAATGGAAATCTCAACATATTAATAAATAAGTCAAAGTTTGTGATTCTTCCATCAAAGAACACTTCAGAAACTTTTGACAGTTTTAATGTCTTTGTCAGCTTAAAAATATAATTTTTGAATTATTTTTTAAAAAGAGACCATTTTTTTAAAATTTGCCAGTGGCCTTATAAAACTTCCAGTACCAAGTGAAGATCCCAAGGATTTGCGTAATTTCTTGAAAGAGGTCTTATGTGTATCACTGCCTTAAAGAACCTCGCTATTATTGGATCTGATGCCCAAGAGGTATAACACAGAGCAGATAAGACTGATGACTGAACTTTTAAAGTGCTTAAGCTTAAGCCCTTCTCCAGCCCTTCATGTAGAAATTCTAGAACATCAATATTCGAAGGATGGAGGAAATTTTTTTATTTCTGTTCTGACCGTGAGCAAAACAAATCCCATATTCTGTGATAGCATGCAGAAGTGGAACTTTTCCTGGATTTGAAAAGTCTATCAGCCACAGATTCTTGTAATCCTTGCTCTAAGAGTCTCTGCTTCTCAAGAGCCAAACCCCCTGACTCAATTGGTTTGGATTGGGATGAATCACTGGACCTTGGATCATCAAATCTGATCTCTAAGGAAGAGGCCATGAAGGACCCAGGCACAACCTGTTCAGGAGTGGGAACCATGGCCTTCTCGGCCAAATCGGAATTATTGTGATAACCATCTTCCCTTCCTTCCGAATTTTTCTCAATAATCTGTGAATCATAGGTAGGGGAGGGAATGCATACCCCAGATCGAAGTCCCAGGGATGGGAAAAGGAATCTTGTCCTGCTGATCGATAGTCTGCATGTATGGAGAAATACTTTGGGACTTGAGCATTCTGGTATGAAGCCATCAAGTGGATCTGAGGCATGCCCCACCTTAACAATATCATTTGAAACACATCTGGATGCGATTGCCATTCTCCTGATAAAATTGTTGTTCTGCTCAGATAGTCTGCCAGAACATTTTCTGTTAAGTCATCAGAAAGATAAAGGGAAATAGTTAACAGCAATATCTTTAGGTTTTTGTGTGTTTATGTATGAAAGTTATATTTAACTTTTTATGTGCACAATCTGATATACACTTATCTATGTAATCTTAAAATAGCACATGTTGGCACTTTATAATTTAACAATATAAAGAACAGCATTTTCATCCCTTTTCTTTTTCTGGTACAACTTACTGCCAATAGTGACAAAAGAAAAGCAGATTTCCTGGCCATTCATGGCAGCATCACTTATGGGTTAGCTCCGTCCCCAACAGGAACAGGACAGGAAACAATTAATTAATTATACCCAGACTGTAGGCATAAAAAGTCCCTCCTCCCTCTAACCCACAGTCTTTTTTTCTGTCCTTAAGCAGGAAAAACAGGAATTTTGTCCTATGAAATTTGTTGATTGGGATCTGGTGATATGCGTCCTTTAAGTCGATTGAAGTCATCCAATCCCCCATTCTTATGTTTTGTATGATAGTGGAAATGGATTCGATCTTGAATATCCTTTTTATTCTGGAATTCAGATTCTTCAGATCCAAGATAAGTCTCCACTTCTTTTGTAGTTTTGGGGCCAGGAACACCATGGAATAGTGGCCCTTCAGTTGTTCTTCTTTTGGAACATGTTCTATAAACTGGTCTTCCAGAAGTTTCGATATGCAGTCCCTCAAATCCATTTCTTTTTCTCCCTTTGCTACATGAGATTGGATAAATACATCTTTTGTCGGAATGGCCTCAAATTCTATCCTGTATCCTTCTGCCAAAATTGATAGGACCAGGAGTCTGTCACGCTTCTGACCCAGACAGGATAAAAGAGATGCAGTCTTCCTCCTGTAATGCCTGGCTGGGCCGGCAAAAGTTCAGATGTTTTTACTTGGAATTTGTGATCCTCTCCCTCTAGAAGATTTTGACTGTATCTGATGGTTTCTCCAGTTGGGTCTGGAATATTCCTTCCCTGGCTTATATGCTCTGCTGTCACGAAAGGAAGGTCCCTATACCTATTATCTTTCCATGTGGTAGAACCATATTTTCTTCCTTGTGAAAGAAAGGCTTTTTTCCCTTCAGCTGCCTTGTGAAAAGCTTCATCCAGGACTTTACCGAACAAAAGATCTACCTGGTATGGAAGAGCACACAGAGAACCTTTAGAGGCATAGTCTGCTCCCCAGGAGTGCAACCATAACGCTCTTCTTGCTGCAATTGACAGGCCCATGCTTTCAGACATCATTCTGGTGACATCCAATGATGCTTCAAAACAAAATTCAGTAGCCCCGGTTGCTTCTGTGGGTAGGCTCCGCCACCAAGATTTACATTTTTTTTTTAAAGGATATAAGTCTTGAATTCTTAAAAAAAAATTTTGGAGACTTATTGGGAGTTTGAAATCCACCATGTTATATTCCAGGTATTCTAATGGGGTGGTCATTGCACATTCATTTAATATTCGCATTTTTTTCTCAAGTTGAGACCATTCACCCATGATATTAGTCAAAACTATGCAATCAGCTTTCAGCTAAATTTTGTTTAATTCTGATTGTTTACACCATAATTTTTTTTCCAGGTGATCAACTTTCATTAAGTACTGTTCTATTTTGTGCTAATTAATATCTGAAAATAACTGGAAAATTCACAACACAAAAAGTTTTCTTTTGATATAGATGATATTTAGATATACACAGTCTTTTATTAAACCATAAGAACTTTTCCCACAAGTATTTGAAAGTGTTTTATGTATTTACATGGTCTTTTTAATGGAATCATCCTAAAATTATAGAACCACGTGGGTAGTATATATGATTTCCAATCAAAGATTACCTCCTTTTACAGAGGGGTGTGTATGGTACAGTGCTTTAAGACGGATAAAGTAATTTACAGGCTGCTCAATACACTTATGTGAAAATATCCTCTATTCCACAAGATAAGGTTAAAATTATTGGTGTGGTTTAAGCTATAAACAAACTTATACCAATAAGTGGAGCGCTCCAACATAAGTACAGCTTACCAAATGGTATCTCATTCAATGGCACAGTGTAAGGTACATGTTTAAAAAGATACAAGAAATACAATATAGTGTAGACGGTATGGAAAGTGATAATATAATAGTAATTGTTCTGTATTTACAGATGAAAATGAAGGAAAGGGACCTCAGTTGAGAAAAAGGATAAATGAGTCATTTATTACACGTGAGTTTACAGAGGAAGAGGTTCTATTTCAACTGTCAAAAGTAAAGACAAATAAGTCAATGGGACCTGATGGAATACACCCAAAGCTATTAAAAGAGCTTAGTGGTGTACTAGCAAAACCATTAACAGATTTATTTAACCAATCATTGTTAACAGGAGTAGTCCCAGAAGATTGGAAGTTAGCGAATGTTGTGCCCATTTACAAGAAAGGTAATAGGGAGGAGTCGGGCAACTATAGGCCAGTAAGCCTTACTTCAGTAGTGGGGAAAGTGATGGAAACCATGTTAAAGGATAGGATTGATGAACATCTAAAAACACATGGATTTCAAGATCAGAAACAACATGGGTTTACTTCAGGGAGATCATGCCAAACTAATCTTATTGATTTTTTTGATTGGGTAACTAAAATTATAGATCAGGGTGGTGCAGTAGACATTGCTTACCTAGATTTCAGTAAGGCTTTTGACACTGTTGCACATAGAAGGCTTATCAATAAACTGCAATCTTTAAGTTTGGATTCAAATATTGTTGAATTGGTAAGGCAGTGGCTGAGTGACAGGCAACAGAGGGTTGTAGTTAATGGAATATATTCAAAGCTTGGACTTGTCACCAGTGGGGTACCTCAGGGATCTGTATTTGGACCCATTCTCTTTAATATTTTTATTAGTGATATTGCAGAAGGTCTTGATGGTAAGGTATGTCTTTTTGCTGATGATACTAAGATATGTAACAGGGTTGATGTTCCAGGAGGGATAAGCCAAATGACAAATGATTTAGGTAAACTAGAAAAATGGTCAGAATTGTGGCAACTGACATTTATTGTGGATAAGTGCAAGATAATGCATCTTGGACGTAAAAACCCAAGGGCAGAGTACAGAATATTTGATAGAGTCCTAACCTCAACATATGAGGAAAGGGATTTAGGGGTGATTATTTCTGATGACTTAAAGGTAGGCAGACAATGTCATAGAGCAGCAGGAAATGCTAGAAGAATGCTTGGTTGTATAGGGAGAGGTATTAGCAGTAGAAAGAGGGAAGCGCTCATGCCATTGTATAGAACACTGGTGAGACCTCACTTAGAGTATTGTACCCAGTATTGGAGACCGTATCTTCAGAAGGATATTGATACCTTAGAGAGGGTTCAGAGAATGGCTACTAAACTGGTTCATGGATTGCGGGATAAAACTTACCAGGAAAGGTTAAAGGATCTTAACATGTATAGCTTGGAGGAAAGACGAGACAGGGGGGATATGATAGAAACATTCAAATATATAAAGGGAATCAACACAGTAAAGGAGAAGACTATATTTAAAAGAAGAAAAACTACCACAACAAGAGGACATAGTCTTAAATTAGAGGGACAAAGGTTTAAAAATAATACCAGGAAGTATTACTTTACTGATAGGGTAGTGGATGCATGGAATAGCCTTCCAGCTGAAGTGGTAGAGGTTAACACAGTAGAGGAGTTTAAGCATGCGTGGGATAGGCATAAGGCTATCCTAACGATAAGATAAGACTAGGGACTAATGAAAGTATTTAGAAAATTGGGCAGACTAGATGGGCCGAATGGTTCTTATCTGCCGTCACATTCTATGTTTCTATGTTTCTATGTAATAATGGTATTGGTTAAATTGAAAACTCACATTTCTAGGAGCGTGTATATAAGAACAGTGGCTCCGTATGTTGGCTTATGTGCTTATAAGGGTAGCACCGCCCGTCTCCTTCCGTGTGGGGTAATTCTCCAAAACAAAACAATATAGAGACAGCAGACCAATGTGTAGAACGTGCTTGATAAAAAACACAATATAATGGAGATAAATGGTGTGCTCACCTGGTCCTGAGCCTGTAGGTCCCGGCTCTAGGTGTATGGGTTTTGTGTCACTTTAAATGGGGATGACACTGCCCCTGGGAAGATTCTCTTGAGGTTTCCAAAAGAAGGACTTAAAAGAAATATTATAAAAAAATGATGAATTTATTAAGAACAAAATAAATAAAAACAATGATAATTAAAAAGTCCTCTTAAAAGTCCTCTTTCAAATAGCCAATACGCGTTTCACTCCTTCTGTGGAGCTTCCTCAGTCAGCTGTAATAGTAATCCTCTGAATCTTCCATCGTAAATGTTTTTAGGGTCCTCCCCTTTAATGAGTTCAATCCATTTCCTCCAATCATGATAAGGGTTGTATATTCCTTATATGGTGGAATTTGTATATGTCCCTTTAATTGGACCGGGTTTCTGGCGCCTTTCTTGTGTCCCAATCTCATTGGTGGGTGGTAGTTGGTTGGCGGAAGTTATCCGCGTCCATTCGGGTGGTTGGCGGAAGTGACGTCACGGACCTACGTGACCGTCACTCCGCTTCCGCCCGGAAGTTCCCTAACTCCCCGGCCATGCCACACATCATCTCTGCGTGCAGGCCGGGGGGAGGGAACCATAATATATGCAGACATAGTGTGTGGCCATTTTAGTTAATACCGCCCTTAGGGCGTGCCTGGGTGCCGGCCAAAAGCCCCTCCCCCTGATACCGATCGAATGCACTGTAGTAATATCCAGTGCAGGTCAGGTCAGGAGGGGAGCTTTGCTAAATATAAATAGGCTGTAATGACAAAGCACAAGACATAAATGTGTTAAATAATAACACATTAATAAACCATAAGAAATATAAAAAATAGCTAAAAGGAAATGTATATGTTGTGATATTATGAAATCAACAAGAGTGGTATTCAGTGAATATTAAAGTGCTTAGTGTAGTGATGTTCTTAAAGTGGTAGTAGTATATTGGTGATTATTGAATGGTATTCATAAAAAGATCAATGAAAAAGTTTAATTATAGAGTGGTTCCTATAACCAAAAAATATATTAAAAAATATATATATATTAAAAAAAAATATAAAAAAATATATATATAAAAAGTATAAATGGATGTTGACTGTGAAAAAAAAAATAAAAAAAAAAAAATTGGAAAATGTATAATAACTATTGTGTGGTGAAAAAAGTGTATAGTGGAATTCCTAGTGGGAGTTGTTTAAATGAAATGGCAAAGTTCAAAATCTATATTCAAACCTTGGGGTCTTAGAGTCCCAAGGTTGAATATCCATTTCATTTCATTCTGTCCTAATAATTTCAAAAAATCCCCTCCTCGCCAGTTTCCTTTTACCCTCTGTATGCCCATAAATTTCAGGAGTGTAGAGTCGCTATTGTGTGCGAGGGAGAAATGTGTCCCTCAAACTTTTTCTTAATATTTCTGGAGTGTTCCTCTATCCTAATATGTAACTTGCGTTTGGTGCGGCCCACATATTTGAGACCGCATGGGCATTCCAATAGATATATTATATTGTTGGAGTGGCAGGTAATAAGGTCCTTAATTTGAAATTCCTCTTTGTTGTTAAAATTCTGAAATTTTGTGATGTGTCTTTTTTTATTATTAGTGTTCTTACATGCTAGGCATGTGCCACATCCGAAGAAGCCTTTTTCTTTATCTAGAAATGTGGTAGTTTTAGTTTTTCTGAAGTGATTCTTAACTAAAAGTTTATTCAAATTGGCGGCTCCTCTGAATACTACCTTGGGTCTGGGTGGTAAAATTTGTGTAAGAGTGTCATCTTGTAATTAGAGATGTCCCGAACAGTTCGCCGGCGGACAGTTCCCGGCGAACATCGCATGTTCGCGTTCGCCACGGCGGGCGAACATATGCGATGTTCGGTCCGCCGCCTATTCCATATCATTGAGTTAACTTTGACAACCCCCCCACCCGCCGCGCGGGGGGGGGGGTTGTCAAAGTTAACTCAATGATATGGGGGGGGGACCTACTGTCCTCCCCCGGCCCCCACCCCTGAGCGGTGGGTGGGGGCCCTAAAAAAAACAATAGGGGGGGAACTTCTGTCCCCCCCCGGCCCCCACCCCTGAGTGGTGGGTGGGGGCCCTAAATACTAAGAAGGGGGGGACCTAATGTCCTCCCCCCTGGCCCCCACCCCTGAGCGGCGGGTGGGGGCCCTAAATACTAAAAAGGGGGGGGACCTAAGGTCCTCCCCCCGGCCCCCACCCCTGAGCGGCGGGTGGGGGCCCTAAATACTAAAAAGGGGGGGGACCTAAGGTCCTCCCCCCGTGGCCCCCACCCCTGAGCGGCGGGTGGGGGCCCCAAATACTAAAATGGGG
>OW240915.1:112566904-112578474 GCA_933207985.1 Pelobates cultripes
TTTATCGCTCTAGCAAATTTTTTTCGATGACCTTCCGTGCTCTAGCAGATGAGGCTCTGTGGCGCAATGGATAGCGCATTGGACTTCTAGTGTATTGAAGGCATTCAAAGGTTGTGGGTTCGAGTCCCACCAGAGTCGTGTTTTGCTAACAAAGCAGACAAACCTTTGTAAGAAATACTGCTTTAAGACTACAACATGAAAAACAATCTTAACAAATCTCTAACATAGGTGATTAACTAGATGCATTCAGAAGGGATATTAGAATAAGAAGTTAAGAAAGTTGAATAAATATTACCAACAATTAAGTTTAAATTAATAATGCTGGAAACCTGAGCTTAATGTATCACAGTATACTTTGATTCTCTATTTATAGTAAAGGACTCAAAGAGCTGTTCCACTTATCCATGGAAGTCAGCTCATATCGTTAGGTGCAAATCAGAAACATCTTGCCCAATTTCAAGAAACTTTTTATTAGTTAAGAAAAAAAAAGTACAGAGCTTTCTACCAAGGACCACTTAACATGTTTGTATTGCCTTCTTTTGTCACTATTGGCAGTAAGTTGTACCAGGAAAAGGAAAGGGAGGAAAATGTTGTTCTTTATATTGTTAAATGGAAATCTCAACATATAAAAAGAAGTCAAAATTTCTGATTTGTCCACCAAAGAACACTTCAGAAACTTTTGACAGTTTTAATATCTTTGTCAGCTTAACAATTTAACACATTTTTCATTTTCTGATCAATTCAAAAACACTGCATAACCTTTGAATTTTTTTTTTAAAAAAGACATCTTTTTTTATTTTTATTTGCCAGTGGCCTAAAAGAGTGCATTAAGTTTTGACTGTTTATCGCTCTAGCAATTTTTTTCGATGACCTTCCGTGCTCTAGCAGATGAGGCTCTGTGGCGCAATGGATAGCGCATTGGACTTCTAGTGTATTGAAGGCATTCAAAGGTTGTGGGTTCGAGTCCCACCAGAGTTGTGTTTTGCTAACAAAGCAGACAAACCTTTGTAAGAAATACTGCTTTAAGAATACAACATGAAAAACAATCTTAACAAATCTCTAACATAGGTGATTAACTAGATGCATTCAGAAGGGATCTTAGAATAAGAAGTTAAGAAAGTTGAATAAATATTACCAACAATTAAGTTTAAATTAATAATGCTGGAAACCTGAGCTTAATGTATCACAGTATACTTTGATTCTCTATTTATAGTAAAGGACTCAAAGAGCTGTTCCACTTAAACCATGGAAGTCAGCTCATATCGTCAGGTGCAAATCAGAAACATCTTGCCCAATTTCAAGAAACTTTTTATTAGTTAAGAAAAAAAAAGTACAGAGCTTTCTACCAAGGACCACTTAACATGTCTGTATGGCCTTCTTTTGTCACTATTGGCAGTAAGTTGTACCAGGAAAAGGAAAGGGATGAAAATGTTGTTCTTTATATTGTTAAATGGAAATCTCAACATATAAAAAGAAGTCAAAATTTCTGATTCGTCCACCAAAGAACACTTCAGAAACTTTTGACAGTTTTAATATCTTTGTCAGCTTAACAATTTAACACATTTTTCATTTTCTGATCAATTCAAAAACACTGCATAACCTTTGAATTTTTTTTTTGAAAAAGACATCTTTTTTTATTTTTATTTGCCAGTGGCCTAAAAGAGTGCATTAAGTTTTGACTGTTTATCGCTCTAGCAATTTTTTATTTTCGATGACCTTCCGTGCTCTAGCAGATGAGGCTCTGTGGCGCAATGGATAGCGCATTGGACTTCTAGTGTATTGAAGGCATTCAAAGGTTGTGGGTTCGAGTCCCACCAGAGTCGTGTTTTGCTAACAAAGCAGACAAACCTTTGTAAGAAATACTGCTTTAAGACTACAACATGAAAAACAATCTTAACAAATCTCTAACATAGGTGATTAACTAGATGCATTCAGAAGGGATCTTAGAATAAGAAGTTAAGAAAGTTGAATAAATATTACCAACAATTAAGTTTAAATTAATAATGCTGGAAACCTGAGCTTAATGTATCACAGTATACTTTGATTCTCTATTTATAGTAAAGGACTCAAAGAGCTGTTCCACTTAAACCATGGAAGTCAGCTCATATCGTTAGGTGCAAATCAGAAACATCTTGCCCAATTTCAAGAAACTTTTTATTAGTTAAGAAAAAAAAAGTACAGAGCTTTCTACCAAGGACCACTTAACATGTCTGTATGGCCTTCTTTTGTCACTATTGGCAGTAAGTTGTACCAGGAAAAGGAAAGGGATGAAAATGTTGTTCTTTATATTGTTAAATGGAAATCTCAACATATAAAAAGAAGTCAAAATTTCTGATTCGTCCACCAAAGAACACTTCAGAAACTTTTGACAGTTTTAATATCTTTGTCAGCTTAACAATTTAACACATTTTTCATTTTCTGATCAATTCAAAAACACTGCATAAGCTTTGAATTTTTTTTTGAAAAATACATCTTTTTTTATTTTTATTTGCCAGTGGCCTAAAAGAGTGCATTAAGTTTTGACTGTTTATCGCTCTAGCAATTTTTTTTCGATGACCTTCCGTGCTCTAGCAGATGAGGCTCTGTGGCGCAATGGATAGCGCATTGGACTTCTAGTGTATTGAAGGCATTCAAAGGTTGTGGGTTCGAGTCCCACCAGAGTCGTGTTTTGCTAACAAAGCAGACAAACCTTTGTAAGAAATACTGCTTTAAGAATACAACATGAAAAACAATCTTAACAAATCTCTAACATAGGTGATTAACTAGATGCATTCAGAAGGGATCTTAGAATAAGAAGTTAAGAAAGTTGAATAAATATTACCAACAATTAAGTTTAAATTAATAATGCTGGAAACCTGAGCTTAATGTATCACAGTATACTTTGATTCTCTATTTATAGTAAAGGACTCAAAGAGCTGTTCCACTTAAACCATGGAAGTCAGCTCATATCGTTAGGTGCAAATCAGAAACATCTTGCCCAATTTCAAGAAACTTTTTATTAGTTAAGAAAAAAAAAGTACAGAGCTTTCTACCAAGGACCACTTAACATGTCTGTATGGCCTTCTTTTGTCACTATTGGCAGTAAGTTGTACCAGGAAAAGGAAAGGGATGAAAATGTTGTTCTTTATATTGTTAAATGGAAATCTCAACATATAAAAAGAAGTCAAAATTTCTGATTCGTCCACCAAAGAACACTTCAGAAACTTTTGACAGTTTTAATATCTTTGTCAGCTTAACAATTTAACACATTTTTCATTTTCTGATCAATTCAAAAACACTGCATAACCTTTGAATTTTTTTTTTGAAAAAGACATCTTTTTTTATTTTTATTTGCCAGTGGCCTAAAAGAGTGCATTAAGTTTTGACTGTTTATCGCTCTAGCAATTTTTTTTTTCGATGACCTTCCGTGCTCTAGCAGATGAGGCTCTGTGGCGCAATGGATAGCGCATTGGACTTCTAGTGTATTGAAGGCATTCAAAGGTTGTGGGTTCGAGTCCCACCAGAGTCGTGTTTTGCTAACAAAGCAGACAAACCTTTGTAAGAAATACTGCTTTAAGACTACAACATGAAAAACAATCTTAACAAATCTCTAACATAGGTGATTAACTAGATGCATTCAGAAGGGATCTTAGAATAAGAAGTTAAGAAAGTTGAATAAATATTACCAACAATTAAGTTTAAATTAATAATGCTGGAAACCTGAGCTTAATGTATCACAGTATACTTTGATTCTCTATTTATAGTAAAGGACTCAAAGAGCTGTTCCACTTAAACCATGGAAGTCAGCTCATATCGTTAGGTGCAAATCAGAAACATCTTGCCCAATTTCAAGAAACTTTTTATTAGTTAAGAAAAAAAAAGTACAGAGCTTTCTACCAAGGACCACTTAACATGTCTGTATGGCCTTCTTTTGTCACTATTGGCAGTAAGTTGTGCCAGGAAAAGGAAAGGGATGAAAATGTTGTTCTTTATATTGTTAAATGGAAATCTCAACATATAAAAAGAAGTCAAAATTTCTGATTCGTCCACCAAAGAACACTTTAGAAACTTTTGACAGTTTTAATATCTTTGTCAGCTTAACAATTTAACACATTTTTCATTTTGATCAATTCAAAAACACTGCATAACCTTTGAATTTTTTTTTTGAAAAAGACATCTTTTTTTATTTTTATTTGCCAGTGGCCTAAAAGAGTGCATTAAGTTTTGACTGTTTATCGCTCTAGCAATTTTTTATTTTCGATGACCTTCAGTGCTCTAGCAGATGAGGCTCTGTGGCGCAATGGATAGCGCATTGGACTTCTAGTGTATTGAAGGCATTCAAAGGTTGTGGGTTCGAGTCCCACCAGAGTCGTGTTTTGCTAACAAAGCAGACAAACCTTTGTAAGAAATACTGCTTTAAGACTACAACATGAAAAACAATCTTAACAAATCTCTAACATAGGTGATTAACTAGATGCATTCAGAAGGGATCTTAGAATAAGAAGTTAAGAAAGTTGAATAAATATTACCAATAATTAAGTTTAAATTAATAATGCTGGAAACCTGAGCTTAATGTATCATAGTATACTTTGATTCTCTATTTATAGTAAAGGACTCAAAGAGCTGTTCCACTTAAACCATGGAAGTCAGCTCATATCGTTAGGTGCAAATCAGAAACATCTTGCCCAATTTCAAGAAACTTTTTATTAGTTAAGAAAAAAAAAGTACAGAGCTTTCTACCAAGGACCACTTAACATGTCTGTATGGCCTTCTTTTGTCACTATTGGCAGTAAGTTGTACCAGGAAAAGGAAAGGGATGAAAATGTTGTTCTTTATATTGTTAAATGGAAATCTCAACATATAAAAAGAAGTCAAAATTTCTGATTCGTCCACCAAAGAACACTTCAGAAACTTTTGACAGTTTTAATATCTTTGTCAGCTTAACAATTTAACACATTTTTCATTTTCTGATCAATTCAAAAACACTGCATAAGCTTTGAATTTTTTTTTGAAAAAGACATCTTTTTTTATTTTTATTTGCCAGTGGCCTAAAAGAGTGCATTAAGTTTTGACTGTTTATCGCTCTAGCAATTTTTTTTTTTCGATGACCTTCCGTGCTCTAGCAGATGAGGCTCTGTGGCGCAATGGATAGCGCATTGGACTTCTAGTGTATTGAAGGCATTCAAAGGTTGTGGGTTCGAGTCCCACCAGAGTCGTGTTTTGCTAACAAAGCAGACAAACCTTTGTAAGAAATACTGCTTTAAGACTACAACATGAAAAACAATCTTAACAAATCTCTAACATAGGTGATTAACTAGATGCATTCAGAAGGGATCTTAGAATAAGAAGTTAAGAAAGTTGAATAAATATTACCAACAATTAAGTTTAAATTAATAATGCTGGAAACCTGAGCTTAATGTATCACAGTATACTTTGATTCTCTATTTATAGTAAAGGACTCAAAGAGCTGTTCCACTTAAACCATGGAAGTCAGCTCATATCGTTAGGTGCAAATCAGAAACATCTTGCCCAATTTCAAGAAACTTTTTATTAGTTAAGAAAAAAAAAGTACAGAGCTTTCTACCAAGGACCACTTAACATGTCTGTATGGCCTTCTTTTGTCACTATTGGCAGTAAGTTGTGCCAGGAAAAGGAAAGGGATGAAAATGTTGTTCTTTATATTGTTAAATGGAAATCTCAACATATAAAAAGAAGTCAAAATTTCTGATTCGTCCACCAAAGAACACTTCAGAAACTTTTGACAGTTTTAATATCTTTGTCAGCTTAACAATTTAACACATTTTTCATTTTGATCAATTCAAAAACACTGCATAACCTTTGAATTTTTTTTTTGAAAAAGACATCTTTTTTTATTTTTATTTGCCAGTGGCCTAAAAGAGTGCATTAAGTTTTGACTGTTTATCGCTCTAGCAATTTTTTTTTTCGATGACCTTCCGTGCTCTAGCAGATGAGGCTCTGTGGCGCAATGGATAGCGCATTGGACTTCTAGTGTATTGAAGGCATTCAAAGGTTGTGGGTTCGAGTCCCACCAGAGTCATGTTTTGCTAACAAAGCAGACAAACCTTTGTAAGAAATACTGCTTTAAGACTACAACATGAAAAACAATCTTAACAAATCTCTAACATAGGTGATTAACTAGATGCATTCAGAAGGGATCTTAGAATAAGAAGTTAAGAAAGTTGAATAAATATTACCAATAATTAAGTTTAAATTAATAATGCTGGAAACCTGAGCTTAATGTATCATAGTATACTTTGATTCTCTATTTATAGTAAAGGACTCAAAGAGCTGTTCCACTTAAACCATGGAAGTCAGCTCATATCGTTAGGTGCAAATCAGAAACATCTTGCCCAATTTCAAGAAACTTTTTATTAGTTAAGAAAAAAAAAGTACAGAGCTTTCTACCAAGGACCACTTAACATGTCTGTATGGCCTTCTTTTGTCACTATTGGCAGTAAGTTGTACCAGGAAAAGGAAAGGGATGAAAATGTTGTTCTTTATATTGTTAAATGGAAATCTCAACATATAAAAAGAAGTCAAAATTTCTGATTCGTCCACCAAAGAACACTTCAGAAACTTTTGACAGTTTTAATATCTTTGTCAGCTTAACAATTTAACACATTTTTTAACACATTTTTCATTTTGATCAATTCAAAAACACTGCATAACCTTTGAATTTTTTTTTGAAAAAGACATCTTTTTTTATTTTTATTTGCCAGTGGCCTAAAAGAGTGCATTAAGTTTTGACTGTTTATCGCTCTAGCAATTTTTTTTTTTCGATGACCTTCCGTACTCTAGCAGATGAGGCTCTGTGGCGCAATGGATAGCGCATTGGACTTTTAGTGTATTGAAGGCATTCAAAGGTTGTGGGTTCGAGTCCCACCAGAGTCGTGTTTTGCTAACAAAGCAGACAAACCTTTGTAAGAAATACTGCTTTAAGAATACAACATGAAAAACAATCTTAACAAATCTCTAACATAGGTGATTAACTAGATGCATTCAGAAGGGATCTTAGAATAAGAAGTTAAGAAAGTTGAATAAATATTACCAACAATTAAGTTTAAATTAATAATGCTGGAAACCTGAGCTTAATGTATCACAGTATACTTTGATTCTCTATTTATAGTAAAGGACTCAAAGAGCTGTTCCACTTAAACCATGGAAGTCAGCTCATATCGTCAGGTGCAAATCAGAAACATCTTGCCCAATTTCAAGAAACTTTTTATTAGTTAAGAAAAAAAAAGTACAGAGCTTTCTACCAAGGACCACTTAACATGTCTGTATGGCCTTCTTTTGTCACTATTGGCAGTAAGTTGTACCAGGAAAAGGAAAGGGATGAAAATGTTGTTCTTTATATTGTTAAATGGAAATCTCAACATATAAAAGAAGTCAAAATTTCTGATTCGTCCACCAAAGAACACTTCAGAAACTTTTGACAGTTTTAATATCTTTGTCAGCTTAACAATTTAACACATTTTTCATTTTCTGATCAATTCAAAAACACTGCATAAGCTTTGAATTTTTTTTTGAAAAAGACATCTTTTTTTATTTTTATTTGCCAGTGGCCTAAAAGAGTGCATTAAGTTTTGACTGTTTATCGCTCTAGCAATTTTTTATTTTCGATGACCTTCCATGCTCTAGCAGATGAGGCTCTGTGGCGCAATGGATAGCGCATTGGACTTCTAGTGTATTGAAGGCATTCAAAGGTTGTGGGTTCGAGTCCCACCAGAGTCGTGTTTTGCTAACAAAGCAGACAAACTTTTCTAAGAAATACTGCTTTAAGACTACAACATGAAAAACAATCTTAACAAATCTCTAACATAGGTGATTAACTAGATGCATTCAGAAGGGATCTTAGAATAAGAAGTTAAGAAAGTTGAATAAATATTACCAACAATTAAGTTTAAATTAATAATGCTGGAAACCTGAGCTTAATGTATCACAGTATACTTTGATTCTTTATTTATAGTAAAGGACTCAAAGAGCTGTTCCACTTAAACCATGGAAGTCAGCTCATATCGTTAGGTGCAAATCAGAAACATCTTGCCCAATTTCAAGAAACTTTTTATTAGTTAAGAAAAAAAAAGTACAGAGCTTTCTACCATGGACCACTTAACATGTCTGTATGGCCTTCTTTTGTCACTATTGGCAGTAAGTTGTACCAGGAAAAGGAAAGGGATGAAAATGTTGTTCTTTATATTGTTAAATGGAAATCTCAACATATAAAAAGAAGTCAAAATTTCTGATTCGTCCACCAAAGAACACTTTAGAAACTTTTGACAGTTTTAATATCTTTGTCATCTTAACAATTTAACACATTTTTCATTTTGATCAATTCAAAAACACTGCATAACCTTTGAATTTTTTTTTTGAAAAAGACATCTTTTTTTATTTTTATTTGCCAGTGGCCTAAAAGAGTGCATTAAGTTTTGACTGTTTTATAAGCTCTAGCAATTTTTATTTTCGATGACCTTCGGTGCTCTAGCAGATGAGGCTCTGTGGTAATGGATGGCGCATTGGACTTCTAGTGTATTGAAGAAGGCATTCAAGGTTAATGAGTTCGAGTCCACTAGAGTCGTGTTTTGCAGACAAACCTTTGTAAAAATACTGCTTTAGGAACTACAACATGAAAAACAATCTTAACAAATCTCTAACATAGGTGATTAACTAGATGCATTCAGAAGGATCTTAGAATAAGAAGTTAAGAAAAGTTGAATAAATATTACCAACAATTAAGGTTTAAATTAATAATGCTGGAAACCTGAGCTTAATGCTTATCACAGTATGCTTTGATTCTCTATTTATAGTAAAAGGACTCAAAGAGCTGTTCCACTTAAACCATGGAAGTCAGCTCATATCGTTAGGTGCAAATCAGAAACATCTTGCCCAATTTCAAGAAACTTTTTATTAGTTAAGAAAAAAAAAGTACAGAGCTTTCTACCAAGGACCACTTAACATGTCTGTATGGCCTTCTTTTGTCACTATTGGCAGTAAGTTGTGCCAGGAAAAGGAAAGGGATGAAAATGTTGTTCTTTATATTGTTAAATGGAAATCTCAACATATAAAAAGAAGTCAAAATTTCTGATTCGTCCACCAAAGAACACTTTAGAAACTTTTGACAGTTTTAATATCTTTGTCATCTTAACAATTTAACACATTTTTCATTTTGATCAATTCAAAAACACTGCATAACCTTTGAATTTTTTTTTTGAAAAAGACATCTTTTTTTATTTTTATTTGCCAGTGGCCTAAAAGAGTGCATTAAGTTTTGACTGTTTATCGCTCTAGCAATTTTTTATTTTCGATGACCTTCAGTGCACTAGCAGATGAGGCTCTTTGGCGCAATGGATAGCGCATTGGACTTCTAGTGTATTGAAGGCATTCAAAGGTTGTGGGTTCGAGTCCCACCAGAGTCGTGTTTTGCTAACAAAGCAGACAAACCTTTGTAAGAAATACTGCTTTAAGAATACAACATGAAAAACAATCTTAACAAATCTCTAACATAGGTGATTAACTAGATGCATTCAGAAGGGATCTTAGAATAAGAAGTTAAGAAAGTTGAATAAATATTACCAACAATTAAGTTTAAATTAATAATGCTGGAAACCTGAGCTTAATGTATCATAGTATACTTTGATTCTCTATTTATAGTAAAGGACTCAAAGAGCTGTTCCAATTAAACCATGGAAGTCAGCTCATATCGTTAGGTGCAAATCAGAAACATCTTGCCCAATTTCAAGAAACTTTTTATTAGTTAAGAAAAAAAAAGTACAGAGCTTTCTACCAAGGACCACTTAACATGTCTGTATGGCCTTCTTTTGTCACTATTGGCAGTAAGTTGTACCAGGAAAAGGAAAGGGATTAAAATGTTGTTCTTTATATTGTTAAATGGAAATCTCAACATATAAAAAGAAGTCAAAATTTCTGATTCGTCCACCAAAGAACACTTTAGAAACTTTTGACAGTTTTAATATCTTTGTCAGCTTAACAATTTAACACATTTTTCATTTTCTGATCAATTCAAAAACACTGCATAAGCTTTGAATTTTTTTTTGAAAAAGACATCTTTTTTTATTTTTATTTGCCAGTGGCCTAAAAGAGTGCATTAAGTTTTGACTGTTTATCGCTCTAGCAATTTTTTTTCGATGACCTTCCGTGCTCTAGCAGTTGAGGCTCTGTGGCGCAATGGATAGCGCATTGGCCTTCTAGTGTATTGAAGGCCTTCTAGTGTATTGAAGGCATTCAAAGGTTGTGGGTTCGAGTCCCACCAGAGTTGTGTTTTGATAACAAAGCAGACAAACCTTTGTAAGAAATACTGCTTTAAGACTACAACATGAAAAACAATCTTAACAAATCTCTAACATAGGTGATTAACTAGATGCATTCAGAAGGGATCTTAGAATAAGAAGTTGAGAAATTTGAATAAATATTACCAACAATTAAGTTTAAATTAATAATGCTGGAAAACTGAGCTTAATGTATCACAGTATACTTTGATTCTCTATTTATAGTAAAGGACTCAAAGAGCTGTTCCACTTAAACCATGGAAGTCAGCTCATATCGTTAGGTGCAAATCAGAAACATCTTGCCCAATTTCAAGAAACTTTTTATTAGTTAAGAAAAAAAAAGTACAGAGCTTTCTACCAAGGACCACTTAACATGTTTGTATTGCCTTCTTTTGTCACTATTGGCAGTAAGTTGTACCAGGAAAAGGAAAGGGAGGAAAATGTTGTTCTTTATATTGTTAAATGGAAATCTCAACATATAAAAAGAAGTCAAAATTTCTGATTTGTCCACCAAAGAACACTTCAGAAACTTTTGACAGTTTTAATATCTTTGTCAGCTTAACAATTTAACACATTTTTCATTTTCTGATCAATTCAAAAACACTGCATAACCTTTGAATTTTTTTTTTAAAAAAGACATCTTTTTTTATTTTTATTTGCCAGTGGCCTAAAAGAGTGCATTAAGTTTTGACTGTTTATCGCTCTAGCAATTTTTTTTTTCGATGACTTTCCATGCTCTAGCAGATGAGGCTCTGTGGCGCAATGGATAGCGCATTGGACTTCTAGTGTATTGAAGGCATTCAAAGGTTGTGGGTTCGAGTCCCACCAGAGTCGTGTTTTGCTAACAAAGCAGACAAACCTTTGTAAGAAATACTGCTTTAAGACTACAACATGAAAAACAATCTTAACAAATCTCTAACATAGGTGATTAACTAGATGCATTCAGAAGGGATATTAGAATAAGAAGTTAAGAAAGTTGAATAAATATTACCAACAATTAAGTTTAAATTAATAATGCTGGAAACCTGAGCTTAATGTATCACAGTATACTTTGATTCTCTATTTATAGTAAAGGACTCAAAGAGCTGTTCCACTTAAACCATGAAAGTCAGCTCATATCGTTAGGTGCAAATCAGAAACATCTTGCCCAATTTCAAGAAACTTTTTATTAGTTAAGAAAAAAAAGTACAGAGCTTTCTACCAAGGACCACTTAACATGTCTGTATGGCCTTCTTTTGTCACTATTGGCAGTAAGTTGTACCAGGAAAAGGAAAGGGATGAAAA
>OW240915.1:112578574-112658976 GCA_933207985.1 Pelobates cultripes
CTCGTTTCTCTATCCCTTTCCATCCTCCAGCCCCTTTGTTTCTCTTTCTCTCCTTTCCTTCTGTATGTCTCTTTGTCTCACCCAGCCATTATAAGAGGATAGGAGGTGTGAGGTGCATGGGGAAGGGGGCTAAGGGGCTGTAGCGTATTGGCAATTTGGAAATGTAGTGTGTTTTGGTGTGTGTGTGTGTGTGTCTGACTGTGTTTGTGTCTGACTGTGTGTTTGTATCTGACTGTTTGTGTCTGACTGTGTGTGTGCGTGTGTGTCTGACTGTGTGTGTGTGTCTGACTGTGTGAGTGTGTTTGTGTCTGACTGTGTGTGTGTGTGTGTCTGACTGTGTGTGTCTGACTGTTTGTGTGTGTGTGTGTGTCTGACTGTGTGTGTGTGTATTTAGAAGGTGGGGTGGGGGGGGCGCCTGAGTTTTGTCCTGCCTATGGCAGCACAAAACCATGATACACCACTGGATAGGGGCTGAAGTGTATGTTAAATGGCTCTCAAACTCATTGATTGTATCTATATACTCACTTATCTCTGACCCACTGCTACTTTCTCAGTGTGGCTATTTAAGACCTAAACTGTGGAACTTGTAATTTCACTGAGAGTAAATCCCTGCTGCAGTATTAAAAACTAAGCACATGCACTGCTTTGTACAATGTTTCATCACTACCTTCCTGAGCTCTTTTCCGACTCCCTCAGGCAGGATTGCTGTGTTTACATTGCAGTGTTAAGACTGCCTCTAGTGGCTGTCTATGAAGTTTACCAAGTTTGACTCCGTGAAACAATGCTGGATGTGCTCTGCATGAGCTTATCCAGCATCCTCAGAATCCCCATAGGAAATTATTTATTCAGTGATTTACTACAGGGAAGGCCTATTGTGAAGACCTAATGCATTGGTTCCCCCTCAGCACTGTCATCTGAGGATATGAAGACGGAGCCAGCGATGAGGGACCTTGGCGCTGGAATCAGGTGAGTAAAAGAAAGGGCTATGAAACATTTCAGTGCTGCTGGGGCAGAAGAACAATTTACTATTGGGAATACAGCTTTGCATTCCTAACACTATAATGTTCCTTTAAGCAGCATGTGAATGCTCTGTACTACCAAGAAGCATGTTTGTGCATTCCATGGCACCAGGTTGAAATTAAAGGCATTTAGCAAAATTCTTATATCCCTCTTTATCACCTACTCTCACAAGTTCTCGGCAATTACTAAAAACAAATAGAAATCTCTTTTTGACTTCTCATGTGGCGAGTTACAAACACGTGGGTGCGCTTGCCTTTGATGACAGTCTTCTCAATGTGACACTATATCCATCTTGCGGTACTGTACTGTATGAGGAAGCAGATGTATTTAGATCTGTGCAGCCAAATACTCATGTTCGATCACACCATGGAGAGACAAAGAGCTCTAGCCTAGAGCATTCATCTCCTAACTGCTGTCATACATCATATCTCCCTGTCCATTTAACCCCTAGGGTGCTAAGAGATTGAACACCACTAACTACCGACTCTGATTGGTAAAAAACACCAATGCTAAAAGGCAATCGCTATTATTTGATTAAGACATGCACAGTGATCAATCCTACAAATAAAATAAAAAAACAAACATAAGTTGTGTTTATTGCTGAAGATGTGAAAGCTTGTGATAACATCTCATTAGTTAATTACACTCATGACAATGTGTGGCTTGTTAATTATGCTAAAAATAAAGCTTTTGGACCCTCAGCTACCTTGATAGCCAAAGCTCTTGGTGAGTCCAAATTATCCACTTTGTGATATGTCTGTTTGTTGGCATTAATTATTCTGAATTCCCTGAAGAGAGAGTTTCAATGTTTTACGTGTATTAGTGGATATAAAAATCAGCCGGAATGTGCTCCATTGCCTGCAATGTACAACCTGAAATGATTGATATTATGATAATTAATGAACTGATACATAAAATAGAGATGGCTTTGTTATCAAGTAAATGCATTAGCTAAATTATATGTTTTTTATATGAGCCCATCACACTGATCACATAACTGTAAATGTGTCAACATTTAAACTGTGGCAATTTAGAAGCTCAACAAAAGTACCTAATCTGGTAAAATAGTTGGGACTGTGTCCTTCCTTTTACGACTTGCTTATGACAATACCAGAGAAAATAACGACAATGCCCGTCATTAAATGTGGCTGTACTAGTCATAGGGATACATGTACTGGAGGGGTTGGCTACACTAGGCATGGGGATACATGTACTGAATGGGGTAACTGTATTAGGCATGGGGATACATGTACTGGAGGGGAATGGCTGTACTAGTCATGGGGATACATGTACTGGAGGGGTTGGCTATACTAGGCATGGGGATACATGTACTGGATGGGGTAACTGTACTAGGCATGGGGATACATGTACTGGAGGGGAATGGCTGTACTAGTCATGGGGATACATGTACTGGAGGGGAATGTCTGTACTAGTCATGGGGATACATGTACTGGAGGGATGGCTGTACTAGTCATTGGGATACATATACTGGAGGGGATGGCTGTACTAGTCATGGAGATACATGTATTGGAGGGGATGGCTGTACTAGTCATGGAGATACATGTACTGAAGGGGATGACTGTACTAGTCTTGGGAATACATGTACTGGAGGGGATGGCTGTACTAGGCATGGGGATACATGTATTGGAGGGGGTGGCTGTACTATACATGGGGATACATGTACTGGAGGGGGTGGCTGTACTATTCATGGGGATACATGTATTGGAGGGGAATGGCTGTTCTAGTCATGGGGATACATGTACTGGAGGGGATGGCTGTACTAGGCATGGGGATAAATGTATTGGAGAGGATGATTGTACTAGGCAGTGGGGATACATGTACTGGAGGGGGTGGCTGTACTATACATGGGGATACATGTACTGGAGAAGATGGCTGTACTAGGCATGGGGATACATGTATTGGAGGGGAATGGCTGTTCTAGTCATGGGGATACATGTACTGGAGGGATGGCTGTACTAGTCATTGGGATACATATACTGGAGGGGATGGCTGTACTAGTCATGGAGATACATGTATTGCAGGGGGTGACTGAACTAGGAACGAGGATACATGTACTGATGGGGATGGCTATACTAGTCATGGGGAGGGGATGGCAGTACTAGGCATGGGGATACATGTACTGGAGGGGGTGGCTGTACAATACATGGGGATACATGTACTGGAGGGGATGGCTGTACTAGTCTTGGGAATACATGTACTGGAGGGGGTGGCTGTACTTGGCATGGGGATAAATGTACTGGAGAGGATGATTGTACTAGGCATGGGGATACATGTACTGGAGAGGATGATTGTATTAGGCATGGGGATACATGTACTGGAGAGATAGCTGTACTAGTCATTGGGATACATGTACTGCAGAGGATGATTGTACTAGGCATCGGGATACATGTACTGAAGATAGTACTAGGCATGGGGATACATGTACTGGAGGGGATGACTGTACTAGTCATGGGGATACATGTACTGGAGGGGATGACTGTACTAGTCATGGAGATACATATATTGGAGCGGGTGACTGTACTAGGAATGAGGATACATGTACTGATGGGTAGGGCTATACTAGTCATGGGGATACATGTATTGGAGGGGATGGCAGTACTAGGCATGGGGATACATGTACTGGAGGGGGTGGCTTTACTATACATGGGGATACATGTACTGGAGGGGATGGCTATACTAGACAAGGGGATACATGTACTGGAGGGGATGGCTGTACTAGTAATGGTGATACGTGTACCGGAGGGGATGGCTATACTAGACAAGGGGATACATGTACTGGAGGGGATGGCTGTACTAGACATGGGGATACATGTACTGGAGGGGATGGCTGTACTAGGCATGGGGATACATGTACTGGAGGGGGTGGCTGTACTAGACATGGGGATACATGTACTGGAGGGGATGGCTGTACTAGGCTTGGGGATACATTTACTGGAAGAGAGGACTCTATTGGGCATAGGAAGTGTAGTGGAGGGTAGGGCTGCAATGAATATGGGTGAATATTAAAGGTGAGAGGCCATAATTTGACGTAGGAATAATTGTACTGTGGGATCAAAGAAAGCTGAACTTGGCATGAGGATTTTTTTTGACACTGAGTACACTTGTGGCTGTCCAAGAACACCAGCAGTTGTGCGTCAACTTGGCTAATACAAGCACTGAGCTATCTGTATTATATGTGAGACGTGCCCTTTGACACCATTCATCACTGATACAAAAAGTGTGATAATAAATACTATATCCTCTCTTTTTTGTTTATCACTGACACACCTTATGCCATGGTTACCATCCCACCCTTATATCCGAGGACAAATGCTAGAAGGTAGGACGTTTGCGTTGGAAATTCTAGAATAAAATGCTAGTCTTAGCAAAAATCCTACAAAGTGCACTAAATGCAACTATATAACATATCAGGAACATCTGATTTGAATGCGGTGTAAAACATGGCATTGTGATAGTTAATTTAACAGCAATCCTATAGATCATCATAATTATTTTTTGTATTATTTGCAGATCCCTTTAGTACATTTGCGTGGGTTGTTCCATTATACTACACTAATCACTTCGATATCACACAATTTATCATTTGTTGTTTAACATTTATTGCAAAAAGTACCAATGAGACATGTCCACTTGTGTTTTCTTGCTCTCTCACCTGATCAACCTTTTAGCATCTAGTAGGTCAACAAGGCGAGATAGTGGGATACCATAGGCATCTGTTGTGCATTGTGCAAGAAGATGGCTCATTGCGCGTGACAGTTATGATGTGTTTTTATCTTTGTATTTTGT
The DNA here is from genome assembly GCA_933207985.1 of Pelobates cultripes. NCBI lineage: Eukaryota > Metazoa > Chordata > Amphibia > Anura > Pelobatidae > Pelobates > Pelobates cultripes. Next base: position 112,583,402 of record OW240915.1, read on the forward strand.
CATGTGCAAAGCTCAAAGGCAAGACTGCTGCTTTAATGTCATATATGAATGATAGGTGCACCTTAATAAATAAAAATGCTACATTTTTTTTTTTTATTCATAGGTTGGAGTATAATCCCACAGCAGCTGTATTTCCACAACTTTTCCAAATGTTCTAACAGTGGATTGAAAACAAAGGGGATTTCTTATGATCTATTCTGGATTTTAACATGCACTACGGAAGTGGACGTATCTCACCTCAATAATGTCTGCACAAGAAGCTGAGCTATAGGCTTTCACCACAGCATGCAAGATCTCTGAAGGAAGACTGAACTCAGAGGAAGCATGTGGCAACTCTCTGGCTGACCAAGTTGTTCAAGAAGTTGTAAGTGCACTAAGGGAAGTGGACAGAAAAGTGTCTGCTGAAGAAACTCCCATATTCACCATGTAAGATCCTACCCACAGACATCAAGCTCCCGAAGGAATAACAAGCAGCTACTGACCCTGGAAAGGAAAAAAAAAACCCACAAGCTGGAAACAGAAAGGGGCAACCCTTAAAGACAGGCTGTACTTCAACAATCTCAAGTTCTGCTTGCCCAAGAACATATACTCAACAGTGGTCCAGTGGGCCTACGGAGCATCTGTCCAGAACCCTCATGAACTCTTTTGATCGATAAATACTCTGAAGTACCAAGTATTGCCTCTCTGACCAACAGTTACTGTAAATCTTGTGCCATTTGTGCCAAGGGCAACTCAGGAAGAATGGAGGAAAGCCCTAAGCATCTAGCCAAACCTTATTATATCTTCCAGAGGAGTCAAGTTGACAACATCCAGAATGCCAAAGAGTGGCTGATTCAAATATGCACTAATTATAGCAGACATGTTTTCAGGATGGCCAGAGGCCTATCCAGCCACCAAAGTGATAACCAAGACCACATGCTGAGTAGTGCACCGTGAAAGTTACAGAAATCACCCCGTGGATTCATCATTCCAGAATCAAGCCTGCCTCTGCATCATGTGAAGTAGCATTTGTTGATCTTGACAACCCTTTTTGAAACTCCATTCTTAGAGAACAAAGATACTTGTTGAAAATAAATAAATAAAGAACTATCAACAAGTGGGTGTTTTGATGGCCATAATAATGCCTGACCACCTGCCATCGATGGAAAGCCGAATATCCCAAAAGGGGACCTCGTGAAACTAAAGAGAAACAGACATACTTTTTACCCTTCAGCCCTCACGTCTGAGGTGCCATACGCACAGTCAAAGCTTCTTCAGGATCATCTGCTTATCTTGAGTTTGTGGTGATATTAATATTGAATGTTTAAATGATCTGAATCTGTCAGTACTAGGGTAGCATGAGACAAGATTTCTAAGATTAAGAATAAGTAAATGTGCCCTAGCCAAGGTTATTATGTCCATACACATAACACATGACAATCCCCAAGGTACTCTTGACACACCTCATTCATGCTTCAGGACAAAAAGGAGTACCCCTATAAAGGGTAGTTTTACCCACATATATATATATATATATATATATTAATGCCATAGGGGTGTCAAGGGGAGTACCAAATGATTTTAAGGTAAGAAACTAAGGTTGAATCTATTCTCCCAAGCATTACAGCTAATAAAATCTGAATTGGAAGGGAAGAGGTTTATACAATAAACAGGAGACCTTTTTCTTACAGGACATGTATGACTCACTTGAATGGGTAGGTGCCACGCACATGACTGTTAATCCCCTCAAACCACACATTAGGACTTCAAAAGACATGGTAGTCATCCCATATTTGAGGATACTAGGGCTGTAGAGACAGTTTTCTCTGACACTAACTTGTGGCTTGAATGGATGAAATACAATGCTACTAAACATAACAAGTCTAAATGCTATGTCTGCGGAGGAGCGAGGCCTCACCCAGGTACTGTACCCCTGAACCTACCTCCGGATATGAAGTATGCGTTTTAAGTCTCTACACAGTATTTAAACCTAAGCGGTCAGCATGCGAGTCATGGAAACTTAATACCCAATCATTACTAAAAATATTATGCCCAGACGAAGGCATTACTATATATCCCGGGAACTATACTTGTTATGGGATATATGGTGGGATAGGGCGGTTACAAACTACCTCTCAGATGACCTTCCAGAATAGAATAAGCTTGGAAATGATTTTGGCAGAAGAAGGGAGAGTATGTAAAATACTCCCAGACACCATAACATGCTGTACCTATATTCCAGATAATACAGGCCCTAATGGTAAGGTAACGTTGGCAATAGAAAAGTTAAAGAGTTTGTCCAACAAGCTGAAACAAAATTCTGGGGCCACAGATCCATGGGAAAGATGGTTTGGATGGATGACTGGATGGAAAGGTGCTCTGGCCCAAATAGGTGTTGCCATTTTAATAACGATAATCATCCTCGCTCTTCTTGTTTGTTGTGTTACCCTGTCTTAAGAAATGCCTACAAAAGACAGTTGATCAGACAATCGACCAGACCACCCCGACCTTCCTTCACCAAGAGATTGACGACATAGACCGTGATACACCACATACACCCTTACAGTCCCACCGCACTAAATCAACAGCTACTTCCTCTTAAGGACATTCAGGGATAGCGTCTGTCTCTATGGGCAGAAGTCTGTCGCGGGAAGAAGTAGTGGACAAGCTGCTACGGGTTACCCGCGCAGTGAAGTGTTCGAGGCCTGTTCAGACAGATGTGCAAGATAGCCTTTGTTATTTTTCTATAGGGACAGTATTAGAGTGAGAGTAAACTACTAGATAGTAGTTTCTAGTGAAATTGCCATTTTAAGGGGGGACTGTTATGGACAGATGAATTAGAATAAAATGGCTATTTACTAATGTCTATTTATTCTGTGTACACTATGTTAAAACTGGCTGCTAGAGTAAATATTCCCTTCCCCCCCTACAATGTGTTCAGTTGCTGTTTCCTCTGTAAATTCCTCGTATCCTGCTAAGCATCCCCCTTCCCATTAAGCAAACCTTGTGTAACCAAAATTCCTGTGTTAACAGCTTCCTTTACTAACTCCTCCCCCACTTCCTTCGTGCCAGTTAACAGCTATATGCCACGTGTAACAAAATGGAGAATCACTGTTAAAGTAACTGAAAGAAACTACTTACTCCCCCTGTCATCGTGTATCCAGGAGCTGTATTATAGGCGGGAGAAGTCTGTAATGATGACACTACATCCTGTAGGGGGGGGTTAGACAAGACCCCTTAGACTGTTAACCAATTGTTGAATGTATACTGTATGTTTAAACTGTGACGTACTTTTACTTTAAGAAGGAGCCCCCACTCCGGGGAATAAAGCATTCCTTGGTTTTTCACTGATCAGAAACTTTGTCTCCGGTGTGAATTACTTCTAGGGAAAGCGTGCACGCATTAATTAATATATTTGGAAGGAGTAGATAGACAAATAATCAAAGTTTTCTTTGATCCAAAACAATTTGGGGGCTCGTCCGGGATGTGAGGGTTACGTTAATAAGGAAGCCGTAAAATCCCAGGACCGGAGAGGAGACACCCAGAGATTGGAAAAAAAAGAGCCTGATCACCTCTGCATATGGTAAATGAGTAACTTACCTATATTTTCCCGTCTTTGGAATTGGTCTGCACTCCGTTCCGTCACTTTGCTTCCTGTTAACATCTTCGACAGGTATATAGTATGCCCACGTGTCCCCTTTATTTGAATAGAACCTGTCAATTTGTCTATCTACGTCCTGAGTGTGAGTTTTATGTGTGAAAGTGTCTGCTTGAGAATCTGTTTTACTATTTGCTTAATACTGTTATATAATGCTGCCAAGTGTGGTTAAGCGTTGGCATATTTAGCCAATTTCGGGTTTGGTGGAAAAACCCTGGCTGTTTCTTTGTTTTAGTTAGACTCGGTTGAGAGTTTAATGATTTCTTTTGTTATTTTAGCTAAGCTTCGGTAAAGAAGCTAGTGAGTGACTCGGTTGAGAGTTTAAAGGTTTATTTTGTGGTTTTGGCTAAGCTTCGGTAAAGAAGCTAGTGTGTGACTCGGTTAAGAGTTTAAAGGTTTATTTTGTGGTTTTGGCAAGGTTTCGGTGAAGAAACTAGTGAATGTTGTTTTAATTTAACTTGGTTTAGAGTTTAAAGGTTTTATTTGTTTTAGCTAAGTTTATTTGGTAAAGTAAGAACTGGTGCCTTTTCTTTTAGTAAAGCTCAGTGTAGAGTTACAAAGAAAAGAAAAGGAAAAGTTAATGTTTATGTGCTTGAGTGTTTCTGTGTGTGATTTGAGTTATTATAAGCCGGCATTTATTTTAAGGACTTTGTGATTTAATTACATCTGTATTTTGTGCTTTTGTCTGTGTATGTCTTGTTGGGTACCATATATGTTAATTGTAATCTATACAATCTGTATCGTCACTCTCCTATTCTATCTTTTGTCCTAAGGAGAGCTGTGCTTAGGCAATCACATGATTAAAAAACTTTGTGCGTGCAAGTCTTCTCTCCCCCCCCCCCCTCCTTGGTTGCTTTCTCTTGCTCTGACTGCTATGAGTATTGGCTACAGGGGGGGATGAGGAATGTTAGGGAAATCTTCCAGCTGCTGGCCATTAACTGGCCATTAGCTGTTGAAAAAAAAACAAAGATCAGAAATGTTATGAAACTAGTCTGTACTTACAATGCATTGATTTGTAAACGAGATGCAGGTCAAGAAAATTTAGAATCAGCAGATAAAGAAATAAATTTGAATATGTTAACAGAAGACAAATCAGATTTAAATGACCAGTGTAACAAAGTAACAGAGCTGTAAAACTTAATTTGAAAATCCATTAACAATTAATGAAAATTGTGAAATGTATTCCAGTTTGACATGTCAGTGGATGCATTTACTAATGCTGAAATATTTGAGTCAAATTTGGACAAATATAGCCTAAATTACGAACAAAGGAATAGACTATTTAAAACATGGCTGCCGACTCAAATGCATATAGACTTATTGGTAATTATCCTGAGGATCAGTTAATTAATGAATTTGTGAAAAAATGACAAGATCTAGATTCAACTGCAATTGTAATTGCTAGAGAAAAAAGTACTTTGAAGGAAGTTGCTTTATTCTTAGATAAAGTAAGGAAATATCCAGACATGAAGGGGTTACACTGACTTGTTAGACGCAGAGAAAGAAGTGCAGATTTTACACCCGTCGTCCTCCTTCTCCTAGGATAGAGTGTAAAAGAGTGATACAGACAGCTGAGCCCCTCCCAATGTGTTCAACTAAAAACTGTAGAGTTAATGAAAAACAGAATATAACTCCTAAAATGATTTGTTTTTGGTGCAATAAACAACATTATTTAAGATCTTGCAGATATTTTATCCGAGATATCAAATCAAAAGCAAATGAGAAATTAAATTTGTTGATTGAAAATTTTGACAGAGAAAATGGAGATAAATCAATAAAGGCCTTTCCTTGTAAACTTATAATCAGACAAATAAAAGCAATTTTAGCTAAATCGAAATTAGGAGACAGACAAGCAGGCAGTGTAACACAGGAAGTTATAAGGATCAGATAACTTCAAGAGATATGATCAGTTTAGGGAATGAGCATGGATATGTATGCCAACAGATGTACACAGGCTGATTCCAGAATTAAGAACAGCACAAGAATAGAGATCTATGTTAGTTTGTTGTTTTAATGAATTGTTAGTCTGAACTGTTTTTTCATTGTTTTTATGTGTGTTATAAGAAAGTATTAGGTTAATTAATTAAAATAAAAATTTACATCAAGTTTGCAAATATGGCAGAATGAAATACACTAATGTAGCAGTTAGGAGACATGCAATCTATGATATATTGGGTGTATGCAATTATACAGTAACTCCAATCATTTTACAGAAGAAAAAACAATAGATTTATTCTTTGTTGCTTCTGAGGTTGATTTAAAATCTTTGATTAAATTCATGAGAATGAGATTTTAATATCATGACTGATAATGGATTACTGTATATTGCAACGCCTGGACATACACATGTTTTGGATATACTGAAGACAAAAGGAATAATATATGGGAATGGATAAGGCTGATTTCCCCCTATCCACAGCCACGCCTACTCCTAAAGTAACATCGCGTACATCCTTACTATGCCCTTTTACTGTAGAATTTCCCGAATCCTAATGACCCATTCCACTACATGGTGTGACTTGTTTAAGCCTAAGATAAATTGGCTGATCAGGCTACCTGTATTAACAATGTCATCAACGATGAGTTAGCATCTGTGGAGAAGTATCACTTCAGGTTGTCCCAAATTTTCTTTTAACTTAAGTTTTAGTACATAGTAAGGCCCATGCCCAACAACTATATGCAGCCTTGTATAGCAGGCCACATGACATCTATTTGTACCAAGCAAGGCCTGCCTGACTCCTCATTCCTGTCTAACATTGTTGTCTCCTGCATAAGTGTAGATGGCTCTCCTTGGAGTAGCCTGTTAACTAAGCCTTGCTTTGTGGTTACCTTCACCTGTCCAATTAATCTGCTAGGTGCAGATGTCCTTCCCCCACTTGCAGGCCCCTATCACCTTATTATTTCTTTTGTTCCACACAGTGAAACCTGACCAAGAGGCAAGGGTCCTAGCTAGTTCCCCCAATACCTTTACCTGAATTATACAGGCCCCAAAGCCTGTCCAAGCTCTTACTATTCCCTAACAGGTTAAGGCTCTGGTGTCGAATGGTGCCCTGGTTTCCTGAGACTTTCCATGCAATATCCCACCTCTCCTTGTAATGGACGAATTCTGTGCAGGATAGTGTCACCCTGCAGGGATGATACTCTATTTACCTGGCCACTCTTCTGCCACTTCCCAGGGGGGGGGGGAAATGATAAGACACTGACCATTATTTTTTTTAGCCTTTTTCTTATGATCTGTTCTGGATTTGCTGTCACTACAGTGGACCAAGTATCTCACCTCAACAATGTCTGCACAAGAAGCTGAGCTATAGGCTCCCATCACAGCATGCAAGATCTCTGAAGGAAGACTGAACTCAGAGGAAGCATGTGGCAACTCTCTGGCTGACCAAGTTGTTCAAGAAGTTGTAAGTGCACTAAGGGAAGTGGACAGAAAAGTGTCTGCTGAAGAAACTCCCATATTCACCATGTAAGATCCTACCCACAGACATCAAGCTCCCGAAGGAATAACAAGCAGCTACTGACCCTGGAAAGGAAAAAAAAAACCCACAAGCTGGAAACAGAAAGGGGCAACCCTTAAAGACAGGCTGTACTTCAACAATCTCAAGTTCTGCTTGCCCAAGAACATATACTCAACAGTGGTCCAGTGGGCCTACGGAGCATCTGTCCAGAACCCTCATGAACTCTTTTGATCGATAAATACTCTGAAGTACCAAGTATTGCCTCTCTGACCAACAGTTACTGTAAATCTTGTGCCATTTGTGCCAAGGGCAACTCAGGAAGAATGGAGGAAAGCCCTAAGCATCTAGCCAAACCTTATTATATCTTCCAGAGGAGTCAAGTTGACAACATCCAGAATGCCAAAGAGTGGCTGATTCAAATATGCACTAATTATAGCAGACATGTTTTCAGGATGGCCAGAGGCCTATCCAGCCACCAAAGTGATAACCAAGACCACATGCTGAGTAGTGCACCGTGAAAGTTACAGAAATCACCCCGTGGATTCATCATTCCAGAATCAAGCCTGCCTCTGCATCATGTGAAGTAGCATTTGTTGATCTTGACAACCCTTTTTGAAACTCCATTCTTAGAGAACAAAGATACTTGTTGAAAATAAATAAATAAAGAACTATCAACAAGTGGGTGTTTTGATGGCCATAATAATGCCTGACCACCTGCCATCGATGGAAAGCCGAATATCCCAAAAGGGGACCTCGTGAAACTAAAGAGAAACAGACATACTTTTTACCCTTCAGCCCTCACGTCTGAGGTGCCATACGCACAGTCAAAGCTTCTTCAGGATCATCTGCTTATCTTGAGTTTGTGGTGATATTAATATTGAATGTTTAAATGATCTGAATCTGTCAGTACTAGGGTAGCATGAGACAAGATTTCTAAGATTAAGAATAAGTAAATGTGCCCTAGCCAAGGTTATTATGTCCATACACATAACACATGACAATCCCCAAGGTACTCTTGACACACCTCATTCATGCTTCAGGACAAAAAGGAGTACCCCTATAAAGGGTAGTTTTACCCACATATATATATATATATATATATATTAATGCCATAGGGGTGTCAAGGGGAGTACCAAATGATTTTAAGGTAAGAAACTAAGGTTGAATCTATTCTCCCAAGCATTACAGCTAATAAAATCTGAATTGGAAGGGAAGAGGTTTATACAATAAACAGGAGACCTTTTTCTTACAGGACATGTATGACTCACTTGAATGGGTAGGTGCCACGCACATGACTGTTAATCCCCTCAAACCACACATTAGGACTTCAAAAGACATGGTAGTCATCCCATATTTGAGGATACTAGGGCTGTAGAGACAGTTTTCTCTGACACTAACTTGTGGCTTGAATGGATGAAATACAATGCTACTAAACATAACAAGTCTAAATGCTATGTCTGCGGAGGAGCGAGGCCTCACCCAGGTACTGTACCCCTGAACCTACCTCCGGATATGAAGTATGCGTTTTAAGTCTCTACACAGTATTTAAACCTAAGCGGTCAGCATGCGAGTCATGGAAACTTAATACCCAATCATTACTAAAAATATTATGCCCAGACGAAGGCATTACTATATATCCCGGGAACTATACTTGTTATGGGATATATGGTGGGATAGGGCGGTTACAAACTACCTCTCAGATGACCTTCCAGAATAGAATAAGCTTGGAAATGATTTTGGCAGAAGAAGGGAGAGTATGTAAAATACTCCCAGACACCATAACATGCTGTACCTATATTCCAGATAATACAGGCCCTAATGGTAAGGTAACGTTGGCAATAGAAAAGTTAAAGAGTTTGTCCAACAAGCTGAAACAAAATTCTGGGGCCACAGATCCATGGGAAAGATGGTTTGGATGGATGACTGGATGGAAAGGTGCTCTGGCCCAAATAGGTGTTGCCATTTTAATAACGATAATCATCCTCGCTCTTCTTGTTTGTTGTGTTACCCTGTCTTAAGAAATGCCTACAAAAGACAGTTGATCAGACAATCGACCAGACCACCCCGACCTTCCTTCACCAAGAGATTGACGACATAGACCGTGATACACCACATACACCCTTACAGTCCCACCGCACTAAATCAACAGCTACTTCCTCTTAAGGACATTCAGGGATAGCGTCTGTCTCTATGGGCAGAAGTCTGTCGCGGGAAGAAGTAGTGGACAAGCTGCTACGGGTTACCCGCGCAGTGAAGTGTTCGAGGCCTGTTCAGACAGATGTGCAAGATAGCCTTTGTTATTTTTCTATAGGGACAGTATTAGAGTGAGAGATAGTAGTTTCTAGTGAAATTGCCATTTTAAGGGGGGACTGTTATGGACAGATGAATTAGAATAAAATGGCTATTTACTAATGTCTATTTATTCTGTGTACACTATGTTAAAACTGGCTGCTAGAGTAAATATTCCCTTCCCCCCCTACAATGTGTTCAGTTGCTGTTTCCTCTGTAAATTCCTCGTATCCTGCTAAGCATCCCCCTTCCCATTAAGCAAACCTTGTGTAACCAAAATTCCTGTGTTAACAGCTTCCTTTACTAACTCCTCCCCCACTTCCTTCGTGCCAGTTAACAGCTATATGCCACGTGTAACAAAATGGAGAATCACTGTTAAAGTAACTGAAAGAAACTACTTACTCCCCCTGTCATCGTGTATCCAGGAGCTGTATTATAGGCGGGAGAAGTCTGTAATGATGACACTACATCCTGTAGGGGGGGGTTAGACAAGACCCCTTAGACTGTTAACCAATTGTTGAATGTATACTGTATGTTTAAACTGTGACGTACTTTTGCTTTAAGAAGGAGCCCCCACTCCGGGGAATAAAGCATTCCTTGGTTTTTCACTGATCAGAAACTTTGTCTCCGGTGTGAATTACTTCTAGGGAAAGCGTGCACGCATTAATTAATATATTTGGAAGGAGTAGATAGACAAATAATCAAAGTTTTCTTTGATCCAAAACAATTTGGGGGCTCGTCCGGGATGTGAGGGTTACATTAATAAGGAAGCCGTAAAATCCCAGGACCGGAGAGGAGACACCCAGAGATTGGAAAAAAAAGAGCCTGATCACCTCTGCATATGGTAAATGAGTAACTTACCTATATTTTCCCGTCTTTGGAATTGGTCTGCACTCCGTTCCGTCACTTTGCTTCCTGTTAACATCTTCGACAGGTATATAGTATGCCCACGTGTCCCCTTTATTTGAATAGAACCTGTCAATTTGTCTATCTACGTCCTGAGTGTGAGTTTTATGTGTGAAAGTGTCTGCTTGAGAATCTGTTTTACTATTTGCTTAATACTGTTATATAATGCTGCCAAGTGTGGTTAAGCGTTGGCATATTTAGCCAATTTCGGGTTTGGTGGAAAAACCCTGGCTGTTTCTTTGTTTTAGTTAGACTCGGTTGAGAGTTTAATGATTTCTTTTGTTATTTTAGCTAAGCTTCGGTAAAGAAGCTAGTGAGTGACTCGGTTGAGAGTTTAAAGGTTTATTTTGTGGTTTTGGCTAAGCTTCGGTAAAGAAGCTAGTGTGTGACTCGGTTAAGAGTTTAAAGGTTTATTTTGTGGTTTTGGCAAGGTTTCGGTGAAGAAACTAGTGAATGTTGTTTTAATTTAACTTGGTTTAGAGTTTAAAGGTTTTATTTGTTTTAGCTAAGTTTATTTGGTAAAGTAAGAACTGGTGCCTTTTCTTTTAGTAAAGCTCAGTGTAGAGTTACAAAGAAAAGAAAAGGAAAAGTTAATGTTTATGTGCTTGAGTGTTTCTGTGTGTGATTTGAGTTATTATAAGCCGGCATTTATTTTAAGGACTTTGTGATTTAATTACATCTGTATTTTGTGCTTTTGTCTGTGTATGTCTTGTTGGGTACCATATATGTTAATTGTAATCTATACAGTCTGTTTCATCACTCTCCTATTCTATCTTTTGTCCTAAGGAGAGCTGTGCTTAGGCAATCACATGGTTAAAAAACTTTGTGCTTGCAAGTCTTCTCCCCCCCTCCTTCTTGGTTGCTTTCTCTTGCTCTGACTGCTATGAGTATTGGCTACAGGGGGGGGGGTGAGGAATGTAAGGGAAATCTTCCAGCTGCTGGCCATTAACTGGCCATTAGCTGTTGAAAAAAACAAAAAAAAACAAAGATAAGAAATGTTATGAAACTAGTCTGTACTTACAATGCATTGATTTGTAAACAAGATGCAGGTCAAGAAAATGTAGAATCAGCAGATAAAGAAATAAATTTGAATATGTTAACAGAAGACAAATCAGATTTAAATGACCAGTGTAACAAAGTAACAGAGCTGTGAAACTTAATTTGAAAATCCATTAACAATTAATGAAAATTGTGAAATGTATTCCAGTTTATGACATGTCAGTGGATGCATTTACTAATGCTGAAATATTTGAGTCAAATTTGGACAAATATAGCCTAAATGACGAACAAAGGAATAGACTATTTAAAACATGGCTGCCGACTCAAATGCATATAGACTTATTGGTAATTTTCCTGAGGATCAGTTAATTAATGAATTTGTGAAAAAATGGCAAGATCTAGATTCAACTGCAATTGTGTTAGCTAGAGAAAAAAGCACTTTACAGAAGTAGCTTTGTTCTTGGATAACTTAAGGAGGGTAACCAATAATGAAGGGGTTAAAATGACTTGTGGAATTAGGCAGAGAAAGAAGTGCAGATTTTACAGCCCTCGTCCCCCTCCTCCTCCTTCTTCTTCTAGGACAGAGTGTAAAAGAGTGATACAGACAGCTGAGCCCCTCCCAATGTGTTCAACTAAAAACTGTAGAGTTAACAATAAAAGGCAGAATATAACTCCTAAAATGATTTGTTTTTGGTGCAATAAACAACATTATTTAAGATCTTGCAGATATTTTATCCGAGATATCAAATCAAAAGCAAATGAGAAATTAAATTTGTTGATTGAAAATTTTGACAGAGAAAATGGAGATAAATCAATAAAGGCCTTTCCTTGTAAACTTATAATCAGACAAATAAAAGCAATTTTAGCTAAATCGAAATTAGGAGACAGACAAGCAGGCAGTGTAACACAGGAAGTTATAAGGATCAGATAACTTCAAGAGATATGATCAGTTTAGGGAATGAGCATGGATATGTATGCCAACAGATGTACACAGGCTGATTCCAGAATTAAGAACAGCACAAGAATAGAGATCTATGTTAGTTTGTTGTTTTAATGAATTGTTAGTCTGAACTGTTTTTTCATTGTTTTTATGTGTGTTATAAGAAAGTATTAGGTTAATTAATTAAAATAAAAATTTACATCAAGTTTGCAAATATGGCAGAATGAAATACACTAATGTAGCAGTTAGGAGACATGCAATCTATGATATATTGGGTGTATGCAATTATACAGTAACTCCAATCATTTTACAGAAGAAAAAACAATAGATTTATTCTTTGTTGCTTCTGAGGTTGATTTAAAATCTTTGATTAAATTCATGAGAATGAGATTTTAATATCATGACTGATAATGGATTACTGTATATTGCAACGCCTGGACATACACATGTTTTGGATATACTGAAGACAAAAGGAATAATATATGGGAATGGATAAGGCTGATTTTCCCCTATCCACAGCCACGCCTACTCCTAAAGTAACATCGCGTACATCCTTACTATGCCCTTTTACTGTAGAATTTCCCGAATCCTAATGACCCATTCCACTACATGGTGTGACTTGTTTAAGGCTAAGATAAATTGGCTGATCAGGCTACCTGTATTAACAATGTCATCAACGATGAGTTAGCATCTATGGAGAAGTATCACTTCAGGTTGTCCCAAATTTTCTTTTAACTTAAGTTTTAGTACATAGTAAGGCCCATGCCCAACAACTATATACAGCCTTGTATAGCAGGCCACATGACATCTATTTGTACCAAGCAAGGCCTGCCTGACTCCTCATTCCTGTCTAACATTGTTGTCTTCTGCATAAGTGTAGATGGCTCTCCTTGGAGTAGCCTGTTAACTAAGCCTTGCTTTGTGGTTACCTTCACCTGTCCAATTAATCTGCTAGGTGCAGATGTCCTTCCCCCACTTGCAGGCCCCTATCACCTTATTAATTCTTTTGTTCCACACAGTGAAACCTGACCAAGAGGCAAGGGTCCTAGCTAGTTCCCCCAATACCTTTACCTGAATTATACAGGCCCCAAAGCCTGTCCAAGCTCTTACTATTCCCTAACAGGTTAAGGCTCTGGTGTCGAATGGTGCCCTGGTTTCCTGAGACTTTCCATGCAATATCCCACCTCTCCTTGTAATGGACGAATTCTGTGCAGGATAGTGTCACCCTGCAGGGATGATACTCTATTTACCTGGCCACTCTTCTGCCACTTCCCAGGGGGGGGGGGAAATGATAAGACACTGACCATTATTTTTTTTAGCCTTTTTCTTATGATCTGTTCTGGATTTGCTGTCACTACAGTGGACCAAGTATCTCACCTCAACAATGTCTGCACAAGAAGCTGAGCTATAGGCTCCCATCACAGCATGCAAGATCTCTGAAGGAAGACTGAACTCAGAGGAAGCATGTGGCAACTCTCTGGCTGACCAAGTTGTTCAAGAAGTTGTAAGTGCACTAAGGGAAGTGGACAGAAAAGTGTCTGCTGAAGAAACTCCCATATTCACCATGTAAGATCCTACCCACAGACATCAAGCTCCCGAAGGAATAACAAGCAGCTACTGACCCTGGAAAGGAAAAAAAAAACCCACAAGCTGGAAACAGAAAGGGGCAACCCTTAAAGACAGGCTGTACTTCAACAATCTCAAGTTCTGCTTGCCCAAGAACATATACTCAACAGTGGTCCAGTGGGCCTACGGAGCATCTGTCCAGAACCCTCATGAACTCTTTTGATCGATAAATACTCTGAAGTACCAAGTATTGCCTCTCTGACCAACAGTTACTGTAAATCTTGTGCCATTTGTGCCAAGGGCAACTCAGGAAGAATGGAGGAAAGCCCTAAGCATCTAGCCAAACCTTATTATATCTTCCAGAGGAGTCAAGTTGACAACATCCAGAATGCCAAAGAGTGGCTGATTCAAATATGCACTAATTATAGCAGACATGTTTTCAGGATGGCCAGAGGCCTATCCAGCCACCAAAGTGATAACCAAGACCACATGCTGAGTAGTGCACCGTGAAAGTTACAGAAATCACCCCGTGGATTCATCATTCCAGAATCAAGCCTGCCTCTGCATCATGTGAAGTAGCATTTGTTGATCTTGACAACCCTTTTTGAAACTCCATTCTTAGAGAACAAAGATACTTGTTGAAAATAAATAAATAAAGAACTATCAACAAGTGGGTGTTTTGATGGCCATAATAATGCCTGACCACCTGCCATCGATGGAAAGCCGAATATCCCAAAAGGGGACCTCGTGAAACTAAAGAGAAACAGACATACTTTTTACCCTTCAGCCCTCACGTCTGAGGTGCCATACGCACAGTCAAAGCTTCTTCAGGATCATCTGCTTATCTTGAGTTTGTGGTGATATTAATATTGAATGTTTAAATGATCTGAATCTGTCAGTACTAGGGTAGCATGAGACAAGATTTCTAAGATTAAGAATAAGTAAATGTGCCCTAGCCAAGGTTATTATGTCCATACACATAACACATGACAATCCCCAAGGTACTCTTGACACACCTCATTCATGCTTCAGGACAAAAAGGAGTACCCCTATAAAGGGTAGTTTTACCCACATATATATATATATATATATATATTAATGCCATAGGGGTGTCAAGGGGAGTACCAAATGATTTTAAGGTAAGAAACTAAGGTTGAATCTATTCTCCCAAGCATTACAGCTAATAAAATCTGAATTGGAAGGGAAGAGGTTTATACAATAAACAGGAGACCTTTTTCTTACAGGACATGTATGACTCACTTGAATGGGTAGGTGCCACGCACATGACTGTTAATCCCCTCAAACCACACATTAGGACTTCAAAAGACATGGTAGTCATCCCATATTTGAGGATACTAGGGCTGTAGAGACAGTTTTCTCTGACACTAACTTGTGGCTTGAATGGATGAAATACAATGCTACTAAACATAACAAGTCTAAATGCTATGTCTGCGGAGGAGCGAGGCCTCACCCAGGTACTGTACCCCTGAACCTACCTCCGGATATGAAGTATGCGTTTTAAGTCTCTACACAGTATTTAAACCTAAGCGGTCAGCATGCGAGTCATGGAAACTTAATACCCAATCATTACTAAAAATATTATGCCCAGACGAAGGCATTACTATATATCCCGGGAACTATACTTGTTATGGGATATATGGTGGGATAGGGCGGTTACAAACTACCTCTCAGATGACCTTCCAGAATAGAATAAGCTTGGAAATGATTTTGGCAGAAGAAGGGAGAGTATGTAAAATACTCCCAGACACCATAACATGCTGTACCTATATTCCAGATAATACAGGCCCTAATGGTAAGGTAACGTTGGCAATAGAAAAGTTAAAGAGTTTGTCCAACAAGCTGAAACAAAATTCTGGGGCCACAGATCCATGGGAAAGATGGTTTGGATGGATGACTGGATGGAAAGGTGCTCTGGCCCAAATAGGTGTTGCCATTTTAATAACGATAATCATCCTCGCTCTTCTTGTTTGTTGTGTTACCCTGTCTTAAGAAATGCCTACAAAAGACAGTTGATCAGACAATCGACCAGACCACCCCGACCTTCCTTCACCAAGAGATTGACGACATAGACCGTGATACACCACATACACCCTTACAGTCCCACCGCACTAAATCAACAGCTACTTCCTCTTAAGGACATTCAGGGATAGCGTCTGTCTCTATGGGCAGAAGTCTGTCGCGGGAAGAAGTAGTGGACAAGCTGCTACGGGTTACCCGCGCAGTGAAGTGTTCGAGGCCTGTTCAGACAGATGTGCAAGATAGCCTTTGTTATTTTTCTATAGGGACAGTATTAGAGTGAGAGATAGTAGTTTCTAGTGAAATTGCCATTTTAAGGGGGGACTGTTATGGACAGATGAATTAGAATAAAATGGCTATTTACTAATGTCTATTTATTCTGTGTACACTATGTTAAAACTGGCTGCTAGAGTAAATATTCCCTTCCCCCCCTACAATGTGTTCAGTTGCTGTTTCCTCTGTAAATTCCTCGTATCCTGCTAAGCATCCCCCTTCCCATTAAGCAAACCTTGTGTAACCAAAATTCCTGTGTTAACAGCTTCCTTTACTAACTCCTCCCCCACTTCCTTCGTGCCAGTTAACAGCTATATGCCACGTGTAACAAAATGGAGAATCACTGTTAAAGTAACTGAAAGAAACTACTTACTCCCCCTGTCATCGTGTATCCAGGAGCTGTATTATAGGCGGGAGAAGTCTGTAATGATGACACTACATCCTGTAGGGGGGGGTTAGACAAGACCCCTTAGACTGTTAACCAATTGTTGAATGTATACTGTATGTTTAAACTGTGACGTACTTTTGCTTTAAGAAGGAGCCCCCACTCCGGGGAATAAAGCATTCCTTGGTTTTTCACTGATCAGAAACTTTGTCTCCGGTGTGAATTACTTCTAGGGAAAGCGTGCACGCATTAATTAATATATTTGGAAGGAGTAGATAGACAAATAATCAAAGTTTTCTTTGATCCAAAACAATTTGGGGGCTCGTCCGGGATGTGAGGGTTACATTAATAAGGAAGCCGTAAAATCCCAGGACCGGAGAGGAGACACCCAGAGATTGGAAAAAAAAGAGCCTGATCACCTCTGCATATGGTAAATGAGTAACTTACCTATATTTTCCCGTCTTTGGAATTGGTCTGCACTCCGTTCCGTCACTTTGCTTCCTGTTAACATCTTCGACAGGTATATAGTATGCCCACGTGTCCCCTTTATTTGAATAGAACCTGTCAATTTGTCTATCTACGTCCTGAGTGTGAGTTTTATGTGTGAAAGTGTCTGCTTGAGAATCTGTTTTACTATTTGCTTAATACTGTTATATAATGCTGCCAAGTGTGGTTAAGCGTTGGCATATTTAGCCAATTTCGGGTTTGGTGGAAAAACCCTGGCTGTTTCTTTGTTTTAGTTAGACTCGGTTGAGAGTTTAATGATTTCTTTTGTTATTTTAGCTAAGCTTCGGTAAAGAAGCTAGTGAGTGACTCGGTTGAGAGTTTAAAGGTTTATTTTGTGGTTTTGGCTAAGCTTCGGTAAAGAAGCTAGTGTGTGACTCGGTTAAGAGTTTAAAGGTTTATTTTGTGGTTTTGGCTAGGTTTCGGTGAAGAAACTAGTGAATGTTGTTTTAATTTAACTTGGTTTAGAGTTTAAAGGTTTTATTTGTTTTAGCTAAGTTTATTTGGTAAAGTAAGAACTGGTGCCTTTTCTTTTAGTAAAGCTCAGTGTAGAGTTACAAAGAAAAGAAAAGGAAAAGTTAATGTTTATGTGCTTGAGTGTTTCTGTGTGTGATTTGAGTTATTATAAGCCGGCATTTATTTTAAGGACTTTGTGATTTAATTACATCTGTATTTTGTGCTTTTGTCTGTGTATGTCTTGTTGGGTACCATATATGTTAATTGTAATCTATACAGTCTGTTTCATCACTCTCCTATTCTATCTTTTGTCCTAAGGAGAGCTGTGCTTAGGCAATCACATGGTTAAAAAACTTTGTGCTTGCAAGTCTTCTCCCCCCCTCCTTCTTGGTTGCTTTCTCTTGCTCTGACTGCTATGAGTATTGGCTACAGGGGGGGGGGTGAGGAATGTAAGGGAAATCTTCCAGCTGCTGGCCATTAACTGGCCATTAGCTGTTGAAAAAAACAAAAAAAAACAAAGATAAGAAATGTTATGAAACTAGTCTGTACTTACAATGCATTGATTTGTAAACAAGATGCAGGTCAAGAAAATGTAGAATCAGCAGATAAAGAAATAAATTTGAATATGTTAACAGAAGACAAATCAGATTTAAATGACCAGTGTAACAAAGTAACAGAGCTGTGAAACTTAATTTGAAAATCCATTAACAATTAATGAAAATTGTGAAATGTATTCCAGTTTATGACATGTCAGTGGATGCATTTACTAATGCTGAAATATTTGAGTCAAATTTGGACAAATATAGCCTAAATGACGAACAAAGGAATAGACTATTTAAAACATGGCTGCCGACTCAAATGCATATAGACTTATTGGTAATTTTCCTGAGGATCAGTTAATTAATGAATTTGTGAAAAAATGGCAAGATCTAGATTCAACTGCAATTGTGTTAGCTAGAGAAAAAAGCACTTTACAGAAGTAGCTTTGTTCTTGGATAACTTAAGGAGGGTAACCAATAATGAAGGGGTTAAAATGACTTGTGGAATTAGGCAGAGAAAGAAGTGCAGATTTTACAGCCCTCGTCCCCCTCCTCCTCCTTCTTCTTCTAGGACAGAGTGTAAAAGAGTGATACAGACAGCTGAGCCCCTCCCAATGTGTTCAACTAAAAACTGTAGAGTTAACAATAAAAGGCAGAATATAACTCCTAAAATGATTTGTTTTTGGTGCAATAAACAACATTATTTAAGATCTTGCAGATATTTTATCCGAGATATCAAATCAAAAGCAAATGAGAAATTAAATTTGTTGATTGAAAATTTTGACAGAGAAAATGGAGATAAATCAATAAAGGCCTTTCCTTGTAAACTTATAATCAGACAAATAAAAGCAATTTTAGCTAAATCGAAATTAGGAGACAGACAAGCAGGCAGTGTAACACAGGAAGTTATAAGGATCAGATAACTTCAAGAGATATGATCAGTTTAGGGAATGAGCATGGATATGTATGCCAACAGATGTACACAGGCTGATTCCAGAATTAAGAACAGCACAAGAATAGAGATCTATGTTAGTTTGTTGTTTTAATGAATTGTTAGTCTGAACTGTTTTTTCATTGTTTTTATGTGTGTTATAAGAAAGTATTAGGTTAATTAATTAAAATAAAAATTTACATCAAGTTTGCAAATATGGCAGAATGAAATACACTAATGTAGCAGTTAGGAGACATGCAATCTATGATATATTGGGTGTATGCAATTATACAGTAACTCCAATCATTTTACAGAAGAAAAAACAATAGATTTATTCTTTGTTGCTTCTGAGGTTGATTTAAAATCTTTGATTAAATTCATGAGAATGAGATTTTAATATCATGACTGATAATGGATTACTGTATATTGCAACGCCTGGACATACACATGTTTTGGATATACTGAAGACAAAAGGAATAATATATGGGAATGGATAAGGCTGATTTTCCCCTATCCACAGCCACGCCTACTCCTAAAGTAACATCGCGTACATCCTTACTATGCCCTTTTACTGTAGAATTTCCCGAATCCTAATGACCCATTCCACTACATGGTGTGACTTGTTTAAGGCTAAGATAAATTGGCTGATCAGGCTACCTGTATTAACAATGTCATCAACGATGAGTTAGCATCTATGGAGAAGTATCACTTCAGGTTGTCCCAAATTTTCTTTTAACTTAAGTTTTAGTACATAGTAAGGCCCATGCCCAACAACTATATACAGCCTTGTATAGCAGGCCACATGACATCTATTTGTACCAAGCAAGGCCTGCCTGACTCCTCATTCCTGTCTAACATTGTTGTCTTCTGCATAAGTGTAGATGGCTCTCCTTGGAGTAGCCTGTTAACTAAGCCTTGCTTTGTGGTTACCTTCACCTGTCCAATTAATCTGCTAGGTGCAGATGTCCTTCCCCCACTTGCAGGCCCCTATCACCTTATTAATTCTTTTGTTCCACACAGTGAAACCTGACCAAGAGGCAAGGGTCCTAGCTAGTTCCCCCAATACCTTTACCTGAATTATACAGGCCCCAAAGCCTGTCCAAGCTCTTACTATTCCCTAACAGGTTAAGGCTCTGGTGTCGAATGGTGCCCTGGTTTCCTGAGACTTTCCATGCAATATCCCACCTCTCCTTGTAATGGACGAATTCTGTGCAGGATAGTGTCACCCTGCAGGGATGATACTCTATTTACCTGGCCACTCTTCTGCCACTTCCCAGGGGGGGGGGGAAATGATAAGACACTGACCATTATTTTTTTTAGCCTTTTTCTTATGATCTGTTCTGGATTTGCTGTCACTACAGTGGACCAAGTATCTCACCTCAACAATGTCTGCACAAGAAGCTGAGCTATAGGCTCCCATCACAGCATGCAAGATCTCTGAAGGAAGACTGAACTCAGAGGAAGCATGTGGCAACTCTCTGGCTGACCAAGTTGTTCAAGAAGTTGTAAGTGCACTAAGGGAAGTGGACAGAAAAGTGTCTGCTGAAGAAACTCCCATATTCACCATGTAAGATCCTACCCACAGACATCAAGCTCCCGAAGGAATAACAAGCAGCTACTGACCCTGGAAAGGAAAAAAAAAACCCACAAGCTGGAAACAGAAAGGGGCAACCCTTAAAGACAGGCTGTACTTCAACAATCTCAAGTTCTGCTTGCCCAAGAACATATACTCAACAGTGGTCCAGTGGGCCTACGGAGCATCTGTCCAGAACCCTCATGAACTCTTTTGATCGATAAATACTCTGAAGTACCAAGTATTGCCTCTCTGACCAACAGTTACTGTAAATCTTGTGCCATTTGTGCCAAGGGCAACTCAGGAAGAATGGAGGAAAGCCCTAAGCATCTAGCCAAACCTTATTATATCTTCCAGAGGAGTCAAGTTGACAACATCCAGAATGCCAAAGAGTGGCTGATTCAAATATGCACTAATTATAGCAGACATGTTTTCAGGATGGCCAGAGGCCTATCCAGCCACCAAAGTGATAACCAAGACCACATGCTGAGTAGTGCACCGTGAAAGTTACAGAAATCACCCCGTGGATTCATCATTCCAGAATCAAGCCTGCCTCTGCATCATGTGAAGTAGCATTTGTTGATCTTGACAACCCTTTTTGAAACTCCATTCTTAGAGAACAAAGATACTTGTTGAAAATAAATAAATAAAGAACTATCAACAAGTGGGTGTTTTGATGGCCATAATAATGCCTGACCACCTGCCATCGATGGAAAGCCGAATATCCCAAAAGGGGACCTCGTGAAACTAAAGAGAAACAGACATACTTTTTACCCTTCAGCCCTCACGTCTGAGGTGCCATACGCACAGTCAAAGCTTCTTCAGGATCATCTGCTTATCTTGAGTTTGTGGTGATATTAATATTGAATGTTTAAATGATCTGAATCTGTCAGTACTAGGGTAGCATGAGACAAGATTTCTAAGATTAAGAATAAGTAAATGTGCCCTAGCCAAGGTTATTATGTCCATACACATAACACATGACAATCCCCAAGGTACTCTTGACACACCTCATTCATGCTTCAGGACAAAAAGGAGTACCCCTATAAAGGGTAGTTTTACCCACATATATATATATATATATATATATTAATGCCATAGGGGTGTCAAGGGGAGTACCAAATGATTTTAAGGTAAGAAACTAAGGTTGAATCTATTCTCCCAAGCATTACAGCTAATAAAATCTGAATTGGAAGGGAAGAGGTTTATACAATAAACAGGAGACCTTTTTCTTACAGGACATGTATGACTCACTTGAATGGGTAGGTGCCACGCACATGACTGTTAATCCCCTCAAACCACACATTAGGACTTCAAAAGACATGGTAGTCATCCCATATTTGAGGATACTAGGGCTGTAGAGACAGTTTTCTCTGACACTAACTTGTGGCTTGAATGGATGAAATACAATGCTACTAAACATAACAAGTCTAAATGCTATGTCTGCGGAGGAGCGAGGCCTCACCCAGGTACTGTACCCCTGAACCTACCTCCGGATATGAAGTATGCGTTTTAAGTCTCTACACAGTATTTAAACCTAAGCGGTCAGCATGCGAGTCATGGAAACTTAATACCCAATCATTACTAAAAATATTATGCCCAGACGAAGGCATTACTATATATCCCGGGAACTATACTTGTTATGGGATATATGGTGGGATAGGGCGGTTACAAACTACCTCTCAGATGACCTTCCAGAATAGAATAAGCTTGGAAATGATTTTGGCAGAAGAAGGGAGAGTATGTAAAATACTCCCAGACACCATAACATGCTGTACCTATATTCCAGATAATACAGGCCCTAATGGTAAGGTAACGTTGGCAATAGAAAAGTTAAAGAGTTTGTCCAACAAGCTGAAACAAAATTCTGGGGCCACAGATCCATGGGAAAGATGGTTTGGATGGATGACTGGATGGAAAGGTGCTCTGGCCCAAATAGGTGTTGCCATTTTAATAACGATAATCATCCTCGCTCTTCTTGTTTGTTGTGTTACCCTGTCTTAAGAAATGCCTACAAAAGACAGTTGATCAGACAATCGACCAGACCACCCCGACCTTCCTTCACCAAGAGATTGACGACATAGACCGTGATACACCACATACACCCTTACAGTCCCACCGCACTAAATCAACAGCTACTTCCTCTTAAGGACATTCAGGGATAGCGTCTGTCTCTATGGGCAGAAGTCTGTCGCGGGAAGAAGTAGTGGACAAGCTGCTACGGGTTACCCGCGCAGTGAAGTGTTCGAGGCCTGTTCAGACAGATGTGCAAGATAGCCTTTGTTATTTTTCTATAGGGACAGTATTAGAGTGAGAGATAGTAGTTTCTAGTGAAATTGCCATTTTAAGGGGGGACTGTTATGGACAGATGAATTAGAATAAAATGGCTATTTACTAATGTCTATTTATTCTGTGTACACTATGTTAAAACTGGCTGCTAGAGTAAATATTCCCTTCCCCCCCTACAATGTGTTCAGTTGCTGTTTCCTCTGTAAATTCCTCGTATCCTGCTAAGCATCCCCCTTCCCATTAAGCAAACCTTGTGTAACCAAAATTCCTGTGTTAACAGCTTCCTTTACTAACTCCTCCCCCACTTCCTTTGTGCCAGTTAACAGCTATATGCCACGTGTAACAAAATGGAGAATCACTGTTAAAGTAACTGAAAGAAACTACTCACTCCCCCTGTCATCGTGTATCCAGGAGCTGGAATATAGGCGGGAGAAGTCTGTAATGACGACACTACATCCTCTAGGGGGGGTTTAGACAAGACCCCTTAGACTGTTAACCAATTGTTGAATGTATACTGTATGTTTAAACTGTGACGTACTTTTGCTTTAAGAAGGAGCCCCCACTCCGGGGAATAAAGTATTCCTTGGTTTTTCACTGATCAGAAACTTTGTCTCCGGTGTGAATTGCTTCTAGGGAAAGCGTGCACGCATTAATTAATCAATTTGGAAGGAGTAGATAGACAAATAATCAAAGTTTTCTTTGATCCAAAACACACCCACAGCTCAGGGGTGGGGGCCAGGGGGGAGGACATTAGGTGGGTGGGGGCCCTAATAACAATAAGGGGGGGACCTACTGTCCCCACCCCGGCCCCACCCCTGAGCAGTGGGTGGGGGCCCTAATAATAATAAGGGGGGGATCTACTGTCCCCCCCCCGGCCCCCACCCCTGAGCGGTGGGTGGGGGCCCTAAAATGAACAATAAGGGGGGGACCTATTGTCCCCCCTGGCCCCCACCCCTGAGCGGTGGGTGGGGGCCCAATTAACAATAAGGGGGGATCTACTGCCCCCCCGGCCCCCACCCCTGCGCGGCGGGTGGGGGCCATATTGATAATGAGGGGGGGACCTACTGACCCCCCCGGCCCCCACCCCTGCTCAGCATATTGATAATGAGGGGGATGGGGGGACCTACTGCCCCCCGGCCCCCACCCCTGCGTGGCGGGTGGGGGCCATATTGATAATGAGGGGGGGGACCTACTGCCCCCCCCGGCTCCCACCCCTGTGCGGTGGGTGGGGGCCATATTGATAATGAGGGGGGGACCTACTGTCCAACCCCCCTCCGGCCCCCACCCCTGGGCTGCAGGTGGGGGCCATAAAGATAATGGGGGGGAACCTACTGTCCTCCCCCCCCGGCCCCCACCCCTGGGCTGCAGGTGGGGGCCCTAAGTAAATTCCCCCCCCAAGGTGACTAGGGGTCCCCAAGCCCCAAGTCACCCACCCCCTCCACCCCCCCACAAATAAAAAGTCCCTACCTACCCCCTCACCCTAAAAAATAGTGAGGGGGAATAAAATAACTAACCTGTAAAATAAAAGTAAACTTACCATTAGACGTCTTCTTTTTTGTCAAATCTTCATTTTTCAGCCCCAATCACAGTGCTCTACGTCATTTTACACAGCGTGGGAAAGTTCTTTGGAATTTTCCCACGCTGTGTAAAATGACAAAGAGCACTCTGATTGGCTTAAACCCACCAATCAGAGTGTTCTTAGCCTAATTGCAGGGCGGGGCAAGGTTTTATAAGCCTTCCCCCGCCCTGCGGAGCTCAGTCTGCGGGGAGCCCTCCATGGGTGAAGATGGATTATTTTTTTGCGCTCGGGTTTTTTCTTTTTCGACTGTTTTTTTTTTTGCGCTCAGGATTTTTTTTTTTTTAGTTCGACGGTTATGTTGGTTTTTTGTTTGCCCTTTTTTTGGGCTGAAAAATGAAGATTTGAGAAAAAAGAAGACGTCGAATGGTAAGTTTAATTTTATTTTACAGGTTAGTTATTTTATTCCCCTCTCACTATTTTTTAGGGTGAGGGGGTAGGTAGGGACTTTTTATTTGGGGGGGTGGGTGACTAGGGGCTTGGGGACCCCTAGTCACCTTGGGGGGGGATTTACTTAGGGCCCCCACCCACAGCCCAGGGGTGGGGGCCGGAGGGGGAGTACAGTAGGTCCCCCCCCTCATTATCGTTATGCCCCCACCCGCCGCCCAGGGGTGGGGGCCGGAGGGGGGGTGGACAGAAGGTCCCCCACCCCTCATTATCTTTATGGCCCCCACCCGCCGCCCAGGGGTGGGGGCCGGATGGGGGGTGGACAGTCGGTCCCCCACCCCTCATTATCAATATGGCCCCCACCCACCGCGCAGGGGTGGGGGCCGGGGGGGGCAGTAGGTCCCCCCCCTCATTATCAATATGGCCCGCACCCACAGCGCAGGGGTGGGGGCCGGGGGGGGCAGTAGGTCCCCCCCCTCATTATCAATATGGCCCGCACCCACAGCGCAGGGGTGGGGGCCGGGGGGGGCAATAGGTCCCCCCTCCCCCTCATTATCAATATGGCCCCCATCCGCCGCGCAGGGGTGGGGGCTGGGAGGGGGGCAGTAGGTCCCCCCCATTATCAATATGGCCCCCACCCACCACGCAGGGGTGGGGGCCGGGGGGGCAGTAGGTCCCCCCTTATTGTTATTAGGGCCCCCACCCACCGCTCAGGGGTGGGGGCCGGGGGGAACAATAGGATCCCCCTTATTGTTCATTTTCAGGCCCCCACCCACCGCTCAGGGGTGGGGGCCGGGGGGGACAATAGGTCCCCCCTTATTGTTCATTTTAGGGCCCCCACCCACCGCTCAGGGGTGGGGGCCGGGGGGGACAATAGGTCCCCCCCTTATTGTTATTTTTAGGGCCCCCACCCACCGCTCAGGGGTGGGGGCCGGGGGGAGGACAATAGGTCCCCCCCTATTAGTATTTAGGGCCCCCACCGGGGGGGGACTCTTTTTTTTTTGTAAAAAGTGAGCAGCCACAGGCTGCTCACTGTTTAATAGACATGCCCCTACTCACGGTTTTGCGAGTAGGGGCACAATTTACTAATACTAAGTAATTTTTACTTAGTATTAGTAAATTAATAGGGGGCTATTAGAAAAAATTAAACCGGGAACTATTCGCCAGCGAACCGTTCGGGACATCACTATTTGTGAGTATCTGTAATCTGATTTCTAACATGGTATATGGCAATGTGTGGTTTTAGAGTACTGATAAATATAGTGAACCCTTGATATGTTAGATTAAGGGATTTCACTATCTACAGTTTATTTATATTCTACCTAGAAGTTCTTAATATTATTTGTCTGAAGCCATTTATTTCACACATATTTGTATCATGTCTTTGTCAGAAAGCTAAATTAGTGAAACCTTTGAAACTTGATCTTGCAATCATTATATTTCTGACTACTAGATCTAATTATATTTATGCACTTTATTATGCCTCGATTATGTCAGTGGTTTAATATGAAACTTTTATTTTTCATCTATAAATTTCCTGACTGTCTGTCTTGTTATATTGAAACTTAATAAAAAAAATCATTTATTACAAATACTGTAGTTACATTGCAGTTTGACTAATTTTTTGGGGTGCTAAAAAGTTCATTTGTGGCGTGCATTTCATATTTGAGAGACAAATAGAACCATCAAATACTGTGGTTACAGCGCAGTTTTAAACATTCAAATTTTTTAGGTGCTAAATAGTACATTTGGGGCCTGCACTTTATATCTGAGAGTCAAATAGAACCGTCAAATACTCTGGTTACAGCGCAGTTTTAAACATTCAAATTTTTTAGGTGCTAAATAGTACATTTAGGGCCTGTGATGCATTTCTTGCAGTCCAATAAACTAAAAAAAAAAAAAAATTGTTGACTATTGGTGGTTACATTGTCGCCTGACATAAACCATCTGTTAGCTTGGTGGGTGAACGCAAAGAATGAGGAGAGCATCAAATAAGGGACGTGGTCCTGGTCGTGGTGCTGCTGGTGTAGGTGGAGCTCCTGTTGCATGGAGAGAACGTGGTCGATCTGTGCCAGCTACATGCATAAGTGAAACACCTTCCTTAGGTGCGAGTACGTGACAGAACCTTCAGCGTTATTTGGTAGGCCCAAATGCCGCTCTACGAATGGTGAGGCCAGAACAAGTACAGGAGACAGTAGATTGGATGGCTGACAGTGCCTCCAGTTCCTTCACATTGTCTCCCACCCGGTCCCCTGCTGAAAGCTCAGAGTTGGCACGTGCAGCCCATGGCCATCTGTCTTTCACCTCACCCCATTTCAAATCAGCCAAGCAGTCTGAGCCACAAGTCATGCAGCAGTCTCTTATGCTTTTTTATGACTCTGCTGGCTGGGTTTCTGTGGGACATCCACCTAGCCCTGCCGCAGAAGTAGAAGAGATTGATTGCACTGATGCACAACCACTTATGTGTCAGGATGTGGACATGCGAGGACCACCGCAGCACATCTCTGATGATGATGAAAAACAGGTGCCAACTACTGTGGCTTTCTGCAGTGTGCAGACCGGCAAGCAGGGCAGGGTTGAGGAGTGGGTGGAAGATGATGTGGGGGATGATGAGGTCCTAGACCCCACATGGTATCAAGGTCATGCGAGTGACGTGTGCAGTTTGGAGGAAGAGGCGGTGGTCACACAGAGGCACCAGCACAGCATAAGAGGGAGCAGGGTGCAAAAGCAGAACGGCTGTCCCTAGTCAGTATGCCTGCTACTGCCCTCTGCACCCAGGGGCCGAGCACACCAAAGCCAGCTCCAAGGAGTTTCCTGGCGTGGCAGTTCTTCAGACAATGTGCTGACGACAAGACACAAGTGGTTTGCACGCTGTGCAATCAGAGCCTGAAGCTAGGCATAAAGGTGCTAAACCTGAGCACAACTGCATGACCAAGCATCTACATACAAAGCACGAGCTGCACTGGAGTAAGCACCTCAAAAACCAAGAAAGGTCTCAGACTCCTCCTGCTTCCTCTTCTGCTGCTATCTCGGCTATCCCATGGAAGCGTTCATCTGTCCATCTCCCAAACACTGGAGAGAAAGAGGAAGTACCCCCTAGCCACCCGTGATCCCTGGCCCTGAATGCCAGCATTTCAAAATTTGTGGCCTTTGAAATGCTGTCATTCTGTCTGGTGGAGATGGACAGTTTTAAAAACCTGATGGCGGTGGCTGTCCCACACTACGTGGTTCCCAGCCGCCACTACTTTTCCATGCGAGCCATCCCTTCCCTGCACAACCAATTGGTGGACAAAATCAGGTGTGCACTGCGCAACGCCATCTGTGGCAAGGTCCACATAACCACAGATATGTGGACCAGTAAGCACGGGCAGGGACGCTATAACTCCCTTACTGCACACTGGGCAAATGTAGTGGCGGCTGAACCTGAGGCAGATAGCATTTTGGCACATGTCTATCCACCACCAAGGATTGCAGGGCATTTCTCTTTGCCTCCTGTTGCCTCCTCCTACTCTGTTTCATCCTCCTCTACCACCACCTCATCCAGGCAACGTAACACCTTCACCACCAACTTCAGCACAGCCAGGGGGGAAATGACAGCAGCTGTGGACGGGCATGGAACAACAAACCGATGAGTGGTTGTTGACACTGAGCCTCAAGCCCGGCCTGTGCTATAATGGGCGAAATCTCGTAGCAGCTCTGGGCATAGCCAGTTTGCCACACATCCCTTGCCTGGCGCATGTGCTGAATTTGGTGGTGCAGAAATTCCTGAAAAACTACCCAGATATATCAGAGCTGCTGCAGTAAGTGCAGGCTGTCTGTGCGCACTTTTGGCGTTCTCAACCTGCTGCTGCTCGCATGTCTGCGCTGGAGTGTAACTTCAGCCTTCCTGTTCACAGCCTCATATGCGACGTGCCCACAAGGTGGAACTCCACCTTGCACATGCTGTAGAGACTGTGCAAGCAGCAGCAGGCGATAGTGGAGATTCAGCTGCAGCACGCAAGGGTCAGTCGCTCTGCGGAACAGCACCACTTCACCACCAATGAGTGGGCCTCCATGCGAGACCTGTGTGCCATTTTGCACTGTTTCGAGTACTCCACCAACATGGCCAGTGCCGATGATGCCGTTCTCAGCCTTACTATCCCGCTTCTATGTCTCCTTGAAAAAACGCTTCAGGTGATGATGGAAGAGGATGTGGCACAGGAGGAAGAGGAGGAGGAAGAGGGGTCATTTCCACGGTTATCAGGCCAGTCATTCACAAGTGGCTTGGAGGGTGGGTTCCTGCATAGGCCAGGTACACAATTGTCCAGCCAGGGCACAGTTCTGGAGGATGAGGAGGAGTAGGAGGAACTGTGTTCACAGCAGGGTGGCACCCAATGCAGCTCGTGGGCATCACTGGAGCGTGGCTGGACACAGACGATACACTTCCCACAGAGGACAGCTTGTCCTTACCTTTGGGCAGCCTGGCACACAGCCAAGGTGGACAAGCTGTCATTAATGTTATTTGTTTATTACTGCCCCTTTAAGATGACATGAACGTACACACCCCTTTGGCTATTTAAACTCCAATCTCCAACACCTCAGGGCACAACTAATGTGTTAATCTGATTGATTGCATGAATTTCCTTCCTAATCCTTTGGATGACTCTTAGAGAGACCGTATGTTCCATCACCGGATCCCTTCTGAATCTCCTCTTCATATAACTATAACTTGGATTACCCGGTTAACTAATTCGGACTGGCCTTGACTCTGCTTTTGGAATTTCCTTCAATACTGCTTGATCTCCTATTGAACAACCTTGGACTGGATAAAGGACTTTGCTTATGGACTAACCTTGTACACATCACCTGAACTTCTATTTTCAAGGACTGTCAGTTTACCTCTCTGCTTTGCTGCCACATCAGTTTGCCGTGCTGAAACTGCCTCAAAATAAAAAGTGAGTGGTTCTTATTTTTGTTGTTTGGCATTTGTTAAAGAAAAAACATGACACAAGCTCACATTTATTAAAATGAACCAGGCATGGATCCCACCAGACTTGTCTGTACCTTGTGCAGAAGAGACATTTATACCGGCCTCACCCAGCCATTGTTATACTCAAGTGCACTTATTCTTTGTTTTCTTTTTTTATATGTCCCAATATTTTGGGGGCTTCCCCAATTAAAAAAAATAAAAAACAGTGTTGGCTACCTCCTCCTCCTCCACCGCCGCTTCCACCTACACCACCATGGTCACCGCCTCCTCAACCTATGGGTCACTTAGTATAAACTATGTACACCATAGCAGAGACTTGTGAAGGCCTTTTCTCCATGCATCAGGAGTTGAGCTCAGTTTGAACAATGAAAGAGAATACCCTGCACTCCAACCCTCTCTAAAATGGATAATGGTGATCCTCCTGACAGCCATGCTTTAGATTTTAATTTACCGAATACACTCAAGTATAAGACGAGTTTTTCAGCACATTTTTTGTGCTGAAAACCCCCCACTCGTCTTATACTCGAGTCACTGTCTGTATTATGGCAATTTAGTCATTTGCTCATTACAAGCCCGGCGGTCCTGTTGGGGGCTGGCAGCGAGCTGTAACTTACCTTTCCTGCAGCTCCTGTCAGCTCCCTTCTCTATCCTCCGGTCCGGTCAGCTCTCCTGTCAGCTCCACTGCAAGTCTCGCGAGAGCCGCGGGGTCAGAGCATTGCCACGGGTTACCGTGGCAATGCTCCGTGTTGGAACTCTGACCACAAGACTTACAGTGAAGGAGAAGGGAGCTTACCGGAATGGAGGAGAGAGAATGGAGCTGACAGGAGCTGCAGGAAAGGTAAGTTACAGCTCTCTGCCAGCCCCCTCCTACACAGTGCACACCACTGGACCACCAGGGAATGAGAGCCCCCCTCCCTGGCCAGCTAACAAGCAGGGAGGGGGGACGAAAATAAATATAAATAAAGATTTAAATAATAATAAAATAATAATATTAAAAAAAATAATATTATAATAATAATAATTTTAAAAAATTAATAAAAATGCCCACCCCCCACCAAGGCTCTGCATCACACACACAAACACACTCTGCATCACACACACACACACTGCATTCATACACACACACACTGCACTCATACACACACACTGCACTCATACACACACACACACACACACACACCGCATTCATAAAAACACACTGCATTATATACATACACACACTGCATTCATACACACACACACTGCACTCATACACACACACACACCACATTCATACAAACACACTGCATTATATATACACACACACACACACACACACTGCATTCATTTTATTTAGAAATTTACCAGTAGCTTCTGCATTTCCCACCCTAGTTTTATACTGGATTTAATAAGTTTTCCCAGTTTTGAGGGGTATAATTAGGGGTCTCGACTTATACTCGAGTATATACGGTATGTTCTTCCAAAGTTAAAATCAAAGATTCCATCTAGTGCTATTTTATGGCTCAGCTGTATTTTTATTTATTTTGTATTTTATGTTATTTTAAGTGATTTCCCTATCCACATTTGTTTGCAGGGAACTTGTCCTACTCTAACCCCCATTTTACTTCCTTTTGCAGCCCTCTAGCCCTTTCCAGGACTTTTTAGAGGCATTTTAGTGCCCAAAAGTTCAAAGACTTCAATGGGGTTCAGGTTCGGGTTCGGGGTCAAGTTCGAACATCCAGGTGTCCGCTCAACTCAACTTGCAACATTTCTCTTGGGAAGAGTTTTTTCAATTTAATTTCATTAAATGTTTCAGAAAGATATGGAGATATGATAGCTGACATTTTTTTATAAGATAAATCCGAAAAACTATTTGGACCTGGAGATTTATTATTTTTTAATCTGGCTATTGCTTTTTGAACCTCTTCAGTATAAAATGGATATTCTAGTTTGGAATTTTGTTCTGAATTTAGAGTTGGTAATTTATGCCCTTTTAAATATTTCTCAATACTTAGCTTATTTTGTGTATCAGCTGAGATATTATAAAGTGAAGAATAGTAATCCAAAAAGGCTTTCCCTATGTCCTTTGGGCTTAGATCTACTCCTTTATCTGTTATACTTTTACAGTAATGATCCTGGCTTTAGCCTGTTCCTTCCTTAATTGGATTGTTAAATTTTTTTTGTCCTTTCTTTTTATGTTGTATATCCATATTTATTAGATGACCTTGGTTGATGCATTTATAAGCGCATCAGGCCATAGTTGTATTTATATCATTATTCCAATTCTCCATAAGGTAGTTATCCGTTCTCTCTCTTAATTCTTTATGATTGCTGGAGATTTCTAGAAGAAAATCTTTAATTTTCCATTGATTCCTATCCATTGTGTATAATGATTTTATTAACAATATAAACGCTTCGTGATCAGACCATGCAAAGGAGCTTATCATACTGTTATGGCAATTTCCTATTGAATCAGCAGTAGTTAAGAACTTGCCTAGCCTTGAATAAGATTGATATTGTTTCAAAAAGTATGTGAAATCTGAAACCATTGGATGCAAGGTACGCCAAACGTCATAAAGCTTAAATTTTGCTAGAGTCTCTTGAAAAGCCTTTGCTAAGTTTTTAGATGCTGAATCTAACTTTTTGCCTTTTTGCATCTTTCTGTCCCTGGTGGGATCTGAAACACAGTTAAAATCCCCCATACATAAGAAGGAACCGTATATCAAATAATTTACTTGAGCTAAAATCCCATTTAAAAATGCATGTGACGAGACCAATCTCGCCACATTGCATTGGAGAAGCCTGGTTGCTCGCCTGCTGCCTTTGGACTATGGCCCCTTTTAAAAGACTTTATTTTTGCATGCAGAAAAGCTGTATTCGTGCTTTTCTGCTGGTTGTTCGGTAGTTTCAATCTACCGAACAACCGTACGAATGACTGGACCACCTGGGAGCTGGAGTGTGCCGGCAATTAACCTCCCTGAAGCTGCGGTTAACCGCAGCTTAATTGATGAACACGAGGTCGCGGCCATTTTAAACCATACGAATGAACAGCGGTGTTCGCCTCTATTTTTATGGAACTAAAATCGGACACAGTTTTGCGCGAACACCGCTGAAGCCGCCGACCTCCCTTCTCGTTCGGTGAAAGCACACGAATGACCCGGTGTTCGGTATTTTTGTGTGAATATCTTATACCCCAGATAGGAATCCCATGGAGCCCATTCGTATGAAACTGACTGTAAAGACTTTGGCTCCATGGCGATTGAACTGTATTCGTGTAGTCTGAGTGCCATTCACCTAATAATGTGCACTCAGACCTGAGCTATCTGGGGATATGTTACATGTCTGTGGTTTATGTAGTAAATGTTACTTTGTGCATTTTAAAGTATAATGCTGTTTTGTGTTCCCACGTGTGTAATGGAGTTTTGCCTTTGTCTTGGGAGATAATTGAGTTACTTCCCAATTATCTCCCAGGGCAGAGGGGAGGAAGCCAGGATGCATTGTGGGAATATACTGTGACTGTGTGTCCTTTTTGTATACTTGTCTGTCCCTTGTCACAGTCTCCCATTTGGTCCCCTAGGGGAGTGTCCACCAGGTGGGAGACCTGCATAAAAGCTGGGCAGATAGCCCTCATTAAACAGACCACTGCTTGACCCTCAACACGGAGCCTTGTCTCGTTCTTGGGGGGATTCACTGTATGCTGTTAGAGACTGATTGCCAGGAGTGTAAGCTGATTGTCTGTTTTTCCTGTTCGTCTGCTAGCAGCTATTTGGGAGGTTCCAGTTCGGGAGTTGGAGTGCTATTTTGTATCCAGTATGGGAGTTTGATGTTCTGCAGTAGCTGTGCCTGTATCTCTGGAAAGGGGGCTGATCGCCTAAACGGTTTTTACCCCTTGTGTGCAAAACGGTCCGTTACAATGCATCTGTTTCTTATTAACCCCTTAAGGACCAAACTTCTGGAATAAAAGGGAATCATGATATGTCACACATGTCGTGTGTCCTTAAAGGGTTAAGGGAGTATATGTTCAGCAAGGAGTACTTCTTATCATTTAACTTGCATATTAAAAAAAAGGTATCTACCCTTATTATCTGTTAATTTATATATTGCTGCAAATTTCACTGTATCTGAGACCACTATGGCAACACCTCTCATTTTTACTTACTGTGGAGATGAGTGTTTAAGAATGGGAAAATATTTATTTCTTAATCTTGCAGTTTCCATATCTTTACAATGTGTTTCCTGTAAACAACATATATCAATTTTATTTTTCCTCAACCAATCTGTCAATGCTAGTCTCTTTTGTGGAAAGTTAATGCCCTGAATATGAAGTGTCATAAACTTCAACCCTTCTTTTATCATGTAAAGTCTTTTAAAATAATTTTATGTTTTGGGTCTCCATGCCAAGAAAAACATATTACATAACAACTATTACAGAAATAATAAACATTCAACAAATAAAAGTGGCTTTCCACTAAAAAAACGTAATCTTCCTGCATGGAGAAATTCATTTACCTCTTTATGTAATATTATTTTTTTAGGTTCCATACGAATAGTACGGGAGATATAATCTATTATTTAACCATTGGGGGAGAGAAAGGAAAAGAGTGAAAAAAAGGAAAGGAGGAAATCAGATATCTCGCCGAATTTGAATAATACAATGATTATAATTTAACTATTAATCAAATTCATTATGATTACCCCATTTCAGGGCTCTTCAAGAGTTCTAGATATAAAAGACTAGAGAACATTATTATACATCAGTGCAAGAAACTTTCTCTATATAAAGTACTTATTTTAAATTAAGTATAAGTAATTTATTATTATTAGTGTGAATTTATAACTCTTACGAGCAATTCTGTCTTTTTACATTACTTTTTTTTTCTTACTTTTTCCCTCTCTTCTTTCCAACATCATAACTCTTCTCTGTGTCTTTCTTATTCTCTTTTGTGTTTTTTATGTGTGCAAGCTTAATTAACTATTTATAAAAAAAATAGGTTTAAACTTCTGAAAAATGTGTTTGTGTGTAATTTCTATGCCAATAAATTATTATAGATGATTTAATACCTTTTAAGTGTTTACATGTTTCTTTATAATCTTTTATAAATTTTATTCTGTCAAATATATTATATTTTTAGTATTTCATACTTTCTCTTTAACCTTATACCCCTTTTTTTCTTTTGTGTTTCAAGTTGCTTTGATATATTTTTTGTTTTACTTTCAATTCCCTTAATATTCAAAATTTATATATCTTTTTTCGCTTAAAATGATAAAAAAGTGCAATAAAACCCATAAAAAAACAGATGAATTCTCTTCTGTCCCTCTTTCATCCTTTAACCCTTTATCTTTCTCTTTTCCTCCTTCCCCTTTAAAAGGGGTTAAATCAATAAAATTTGTTAGTTCTTTTCTCTTAATCCTCACTCTCCTAAACAGTTAACCTTACATTCTTACCCTTAAACACTATTTAATTTTTAAATTTTTGGCCGGTACCAATTATATGGGTTTCTTTCCATTTCCTAGCTTCACTAACTTCATTAATCATATAGGAAACTTCTTCATGTTTAATATACATCTTTACAGGATATACCCAGTTTTATTTTATATTTTTATTTCTTAGGATATCTGTGAAGAATTTGTATAATCTTCTTTTTGTTCTAATTTTGTTTGATAAGTCTTGGAACATTTTCAGATTACTATATCTGTCATTTTCTGTGCTAAGAGATTTAAATGCTTGGGACATTTTCTGTCTGAAGTAGGTAGAGAAACGGATAATTATATCTCGTGGAATGTCTTTAGGAATGTTCTTGGGTTTCTGCAATCTGTGGGCTCTTTCAATTATATTTTCATTTAAGATTTCTTGTAATCCTATTTCTTTAAACAGGTCCATTATGTAGTTGTTTAATTGACCGGAGCCAATTTCTTCAGGGATTCCTCTTATACGGAGGTTCTTTCTTCGAGCTTGATCCTCTGAATCTGTAACTTTTGTTTTCAACGCCTCCAGTTTATTCTTAAAACTTTCCATCTGTGCTTTATTTTCCATGATTTCTTCTTTAAATTTTTGTATTTCATTTTCATTAGTTTTAATTTTGTCTGCCATCTGTTGTATTTCTTCCTTAATTTCTTTAATACATTCATTTAATTCTTCTTAAATCTGGTGTAATTGGGAATCTAATCCTTTCTGGAAGTTTTCTTTTAATTCTTCTTTTACAAACTTCAGTTGTTGATCTAAGGTTTTATGGAATTCCTCTTCTATAGGAGACATTTGTCTTTCTGTTTTATTAATTTGATCTGATAAAGATTCAATTTCATGCTCTGCTGAGCTATTAGACTCTAGACTTAGAGACATTTCTGCTTGCCCGCTAAATTTCCTATTTTGGGGAGAGAACATTGATGCTAGCGTTTTTTCTTTTGTTAATTTTGTATCTTGCTTTTTTTCTCTTTTAGCAGTTTGTTTAATTTCGGTGCTTTTCTTTGTGGCAATTTTGATTCTTGCTGTCAGGCCTTTAACTAAGTATATAGTGAGTTGGAGACAATCTCCTTTTTAGACCTTCTGTTCAGGCCGGTAATAAGTTAAAGTGGAGGAACTTTCATAGGGTAGGGAGGGGGAGGGGGTAAGGGGGTGAGGGGGGGAAATCCAGCAGGATTTTAGTTAGTTGGTTTTGTCTTGTTAACTAAGCAGTTACTTCACTTCAGGAAGTCAGAATCTATTTTTACTGTCTGGGATCCTCTTTCTTCTTTCCCCCCTTTTTCATTTCCCTTTCGTTTTCTTGATTTTTTTAGTTATAGGGTTGTGGGAAGTTATGTTTTATTCTCGTCTCTTTCTTTTCCCCTTCCTTTTCCTCCCTTCCCTCCTCCCTTTTGTTTCTCTCTTTTATCCTCCTTTTCTTCTTTATTACTTTGAGTTCCTTTAGTTATGTGTCATATATCTATTTAATTAACGTTTCTTCCTGTCCCCCCCAAATCAATGTTTTTTTTTTTACTTCCTCCCTTTGGGAGTTACTTTTGTACATATATTTTTTCAGTTATCGTTTCTTCTCAAACTCACTTTTTGATTTCTGTATCTGCTTCTTCTATATCAATCGTTTAGTCAGGGTCTGTGCTCCCCGGGTCAGTTATATGACCACGCTTCTACACTCTCCTCTCTTCTCTCCATTTGTCTAAGCGTCTTCATACAGATCTCCATTCACTCTGACCCCGCTCACTCTGACCCTGACCCTGACCCTGTCCAAGCCCTTCGGTAACAAATTGCAGGTTCTCTCCAGAGCTCCACTAGTTCCACAAACTTCGGGTTGCTCTCAGCCAGCCCTCACAAAATATCCGGCATTCTTTCTCTTATTGTGTCCCGGGGGTTTGCTAAGGTTTCTCCCACTCGTACGTAGACGTCCGCCCCTTCAGCATCTTACATCATCACTTCCTCCTGTTTTAACATCTTTGTCAGCTTAAGAATTGAAGAAATTTTCCATTTTCAAATCAATTCAAAAACACTGCATAACCTTTGAATTGTTTTTTAAAAAGAGACCATTTTTTTTATTTGCCAGTGACCTAAAAGAGTGTAATAAGTATTGACTGTCTATGGTTCTAGCAAAATATTTTCAACGACCTTCCATATTCTAGCAGAATCAGGAACATCTTGCCAGTCTCAGAATATATCCCTAAAATGTCAGGTAAAAGAGATGGATGATAAAATATTACAGATAGAAGATAATGTAGAAACAATCTAAGATTCAAAGGAATATTAGAGGACATAAAGAATGATGCCCCATCTAAATATGTGACCAAATTTATCTCTCATTGTGTTGATACACAACAGCTTATTTCCTTTCCTTTAGAGAGATGTCACAGAATCTATAAAGCTAGGGATCCTGATTCCTCTTTCCCTAGAGATGTTATCGTTAGGTTCTTGAACTGTTCTGTGAAAGATACATTCTTGAATCAATTGAGATTTAATCAACAACTGAGAGAGATAAGAAATATGAAGGGATCATGGTATTCCCAGATCTCTCTTTGACAACTACAATGGATAGAAGACGTTTTAAAGATCTAACGTTACAATTAAGATTAAAAAAAATAAGCTATAGATGGGGGCTGCCCACTAAGTTAATAATTTTTCACAATGTGATAAATGTGTTAGTCAAAAACCCTGTGGAAGATATTCCCAGGCTAAAAATATAGGTATTCTGGACTAGACAATAATCTTATGTGCTGTTTTCTGTTTTTCCACAAATTAATGGGGTTATCATATTTAAGGCTAGCCTTTGACTGATTATTTAGAATGCCCTTGTACGTATTAGAAAAAAATATTACATTCACTACATTTTATGCGTTAGATAATTATTTTATCACTACTTAAATTTGATTTGAGAGTTATTAAACTATTAATCTGTTGGGTTTTTTTTGAGGATGAAATGCACTTGCGCTAAATTGGTGTAGAAAAATTGCACTTTACATCAATATATTTTAATACATTATTCACTTAAAGATTGAATGTAGTAAATTTTTAATTATTATGAGAGCACTTAGTATCTATTACAGACTACTTCTGATAAAAATACACTATGAATTAATCTAGATAATAAAATTTTACTTATATTTAGGTTATATACACACTTTTAAATAATATAAAGGGGATCCAGGCACTCCTTTTAGTGCCTGGACCCCCTTTATTTTATTTCATTGATCCTGGGAATCTGGTGTTTGGTTCCAGTCACAGAGAGCACCCTGGCTCTGACTGATGGGAGTGAGTGCAGTTCCATACTTTTTTCAAAATATAAACACTTTTAGACACAAGAGTAATAATTAGATAACTTAGAGTATTCCCACTTGATATTTGAAGTAACTCTATATTCACAAAATTTTAATTCACTTTAGATATAATATTTAACAGACTGTTTTTTTTTTATTATTGCATTATTAATATAATAATAAGTAGCCACTTGTGAGATAATTTAATTTGTATCTTTGAATTTTAAGTATTATAATTTTTGACAAAACATTTTTTTTTATATTATTTTTAATATAATAATCCACACATAATTATAAGTTTGCACTTTGTTATTGGGAGCTATTGTAAATGTGTTATCTAACAATTGGCTTTGCATCCATATATTATATCTTAGAGATTACAATTTTTTAATTTTAGATGGTTTAAACAGAACAATTCGATAGACACGGTATAACTATTAACACCGCTCCTGGCTTTATAACTTATTTATAAAATATCTTGGCTCACTCTCTTGGGATATTTCCCTCTATTCACCAGCCATCAGTGACTGAATGTCACTGAGTTCATTACGTATGTAGATCATTTTTTCACATTTTTGTTTGGTTTTTCAACCATGGGATTTTTCCCATTCAGTGGCATATTCATTAATAGATTGTATTTTTGCTAGTTTTGTTGGTTTGATGAGACACTAGAGGGAAGATACTGTCATGGCAAAGCCCGAGCCCTGCAGATAGCAAGTGTGGCCGCCCCTTTAAGAGACCTGGCTGGGTTTGAACTCACAGGTTCTCTGCCATGACATCCACCAGGGGCTTCAGTTTCTGTTTGCATTTTTCTGCTTCCTGACTATTTGCCTGGATTAAGCAGCACTGGTCCACCTGCAACCGTTTTCTAATTAGGGTCAGCTGCATCTAATTAGCAGGCTGTAAAAGCCAGCCCTGCCTGAAAGTTAGTATCTGGTAATTTTGCCTGTTTGCTGTCGGATCTTTGATTTGCTACTGACTGATTTCCTGGACTCTGACCTCTGCCTGATTTACCGACTTTGTTA
Organism: Pelobates cultripes; assembly: GCA_933207985.1. NCBI lineage: Eukaryota > Metazoa > Chordata > Amphibia > Anura > Pelobatidae > Pelobates > Pelobates cultripes. The sequence continues at coordinate 112,622,856 of OW240915.1, forward strand.
CTCTGCTGCCAGCCCTGACTTCTGCTTCTTACCTGACCCTGTCTTTGGATTTTCCCTTAATCTGTACTATGTTTTGGATTTTGCCTGCTTCCTGTGCCATCTCCTGCAACTGGGCTCCAACTCCTGGTAAACTGTTCCATAAGTCCCCTGGTGACTGTTACATAATGACCAGATCATTACCATGGAGCCCACAGAGATATTGAATGTCCTGATTACCCTCACACAGCAAGTGACCCTCCTGTCCCAAACCGTAAGTGAATTGCAGGGTGGTTTTGCTGAGTTAAAGCGGAACACACACCATGCTCCTGAACCTGATATTGCATTACCTGACAAGTTCACTGGGAAAAAGACTGAACTGCAATCATTTATCACAGCCTGTGAACTGCTCTTCACTTTAAAACCACGCACATACCCCACTGATTATGTGAAGGTTCGCACTACAATTGCCCTGCTGTCGGGTAAACCCCAAACCTGGGCACATCAATTCCTGCACTCCAACAGTCCAATTCTGGACTCATGGGACTCCTTTGTTGCAGCAATGTGTACATTATACCATAACACCTGAGACCCTCTGCTGCACCAACTGGGTCTATCTGAGGCATTAAAAGATGAATTAGCGGTCGCATGCTGTGAGAGCTCCGTGATCGGATCAGCCTAAAGAGCGACATAACAAGCGGCAAGCAGACCTATACCACCCTGAAACAGCACCTAAGACAAAGGGAACCCTCCCAACCCCGACATGGCACCTCCTAAAGCCCAAAGAGCATTGGATTTCTTCCGACAAGGGAGGAGAGACCGGCAGCGTTCCGACCAAGATGGCGGCGGCTCCCACTCACCTGCGCACAACTCTGATGCAGGCTCCAACAATGATTCGAGGCAAACCTCCACAGGTAACCTCTCGGTGTCAGAAAAGAGGCTGGCGGCTATGCTCCAAGAGCGGCGCACATCTATGAGAACCGACTTTCAAACAGCGGTCTCAGACATGCGCAAAGACCTACTCGAGGTAGGGTCACGAGTAAACACCCTAGAAGAAAAAACTGGAAACAGATAACAAGTGCCTTAAGGAAAAAATGGCAACCCAGGATCGCTCCCGCCGCAAAAACATCTGCGTGCGTGGAGTGCTGGAAAAAATAACGCACGAGGAGCTGCCGTCTTACTTGCTACAGCTCTTTCAGGCAATTCAGCCTACCGTGGAACCAGCGGACCTCTGCCTCGACCGGGCGCACAGTGTGCCGAAACCAAACAACCAAACAACCTCGCACAAGATGTACCAAGGGATATAGCTACTAGACTTCACTACTACAACGCCATACTTACGGCGCAAAGAAAGGCCTCTGCGATGCCACCCAACTACGATGAGATATCCCTGTATGCTGACCTATCACCAACGACAATGTCCAGGAGACAGGATTTTATTAACATTACCAAATGCCTCAGGAACCACAAAGTGCCCTACAAATGGGGATTCCCCACAAAACTCCTTGTATGGCGGAATGGCTCCCTCGCCAAAATTGAGGATCCGGCCCAGGGAATGGAAAAGATCAAAACCTGGGGACTATTCCCAGACGATAAAGCGACCTCTTCCCCAAAAAGAGTGGCCACGAGCTGGGCTAAAACCTAGCGGCTGATACCACCCAGAGATGACGCTTATTTCTAAGGAGCAATGGGCTACAAGGGGCTTACCACCCTCACATGAGTACTTTTTGTCTCCCACCCATTCGCCCAGTTTACGAGACACTACCTCTTTCACCACCCCATGCTTTGGACTTAATGCCCAAATCCTATGCCAAGAAACCTGTCCGAAGGAGTGACTGGCATGGACTTTAAATGGTGCTGGGCTACGGGGCTCTCCACCCACGATCCACACCCCCGTATGCCCCACGGAGGACTGACAAGACGCAAATGTTAGTCCAAAATTAAACCTCCGGCCCTACTGGTCCCGGCTTTTGCCTAATATCCCACTGGACTCTTACAAGGACCACCTCCCCTGCCTCCCACCTCCTCTTTCCATCTAATATGTGTGGTTAGGCTCTTTAAGGAGATGCTGCCTGCATACCACACTGTAAGAACTGGGAAACCCACTAAAAATCTCCCTCAGCCAAACTACTGAGATGCAGGGGGGAAACTTGCGACCACTCAGACACGCCCTAGGGGCACCCTACCCTTACCGCAATGACCCCCCCTAACAGATTTCACTTGGTATCCCTAAACGCTCACGGGCTAAACAGCCCGCAAAAACGTAGGCTGGCCATGTCTCAACTAAGGACCCTGCATGCCTCCATGGCGTGTATACAAGAAACCCATTTCACGGTTAAGAATCCCCCAAGGTTTTCATCCACCTCTTATCCCTTAGCATACCATGCCCTAGCGCCCAACAAGACAAGGGGAGTTAGTTTACTGTTTCATTCGGACTGGCATTTCCAATGTGAAGAGGAGTACAAAAGCTCAGATGGTAGGCTTCTGATATATTAGTAGGACTCCTCAATGACGCTCAGGTGACTATAGCAAATCTACGTCCCCAACGCCAACCAATACGACTTCCTCCGAAAGCCCTGAGATGGATTGACAAACTAAAAAAGGGGCAGATGCTCATATGTGGGGATTTTAACTTTGTACTTGATCCTGATATAGACAGGTCGGGTAGCCCAGGTTCCCACCCACGATCCTCACTCTTGGGAGAAAAGCTATTGGCACTCTTTCACTCACACAGCTTACATGACACATGGAGGGCACTATATCCAGCCTCCAGGGATTAAACCTTTTATTCTAGGTTTCACGATCAGTACTCCCGCATAGACATATGCCTGGTAGACACAAAAACCCTGGATACCTTAGCTGAGGTCATCATTGCCCCGATAACCTGGTCGGACCATGCCCCTCTCACGTCATCATTCACCACACTACATCCAGTCCGAGGGCGGGGTCAGTGGAGACTCAACAAGTCCCTGATAGACAATCCTGAGAGGGCGGCCGTGATCAGGAGATCCCTTACACAATACTTTGTGGACAATCATTACACCGACACAAACATTACCAAGACCTGGCTTGCCCATAAGGCAGTCACGCGAGGTATGCTAATACAACAGGGGGCGAAACTGAGGTGCCAAATCTCTGAGAAAAGCAGCTTTTTACTGAAAGACCTAAAACAGGCCGAAAAGCAATACAAAGCCTCACCCACTGACCCACACAGACTGGAGGTTCACAAAATTAGGACCACCCTAGAAACCCTACAAATGCAACAAGTTGAACGCGCCATTAGAAAATTGAAAACAAACTACTACAGACAGGGGAACAGGGCAGGCAAACTACTGGCGTCTCAGCTCAGGGAAAGAACCTCCCAGATAAAAATTCCTTTTGTCAGGTACGGTAATGGAGCTAAGGTTATGGATCCTAAGGTGATTGTGGACGAATTTGCTACCTTCTATGCAAAACTATACAATCTCTCCGGGGATTCCACCCAGCACCAGCCCACCGCCCAAGACATTGCCACCTTTCTGGAAGGGGTAAACCTCCCCCAGCTAACCAGCGAACAGGCCTCAACACCAACCTGATTCTACCCTCTGAAACCTCTAAGGCATTACATGACACCCCAAGACACAAAGCCCCAGGCCCGGATGGATATTCCACTCACTACTACAGGGTATTTGAGGACCTACTGCTCCCCCACCTTGCGGCACTATTCTACCACATTTGAGAGACGGGTAACATATCTCCGGAAATGTCAGAGGTCACCATTATTACACTCCCCAAACCAGGTAAACCCACAGACTCTTGTGCGAACTACAGCTCGATTTCACTTCTTAATGCCGACACTAAACTGTTCGCTAAGGTCCTAGCAAATAGAATTTACCCCCTACTCTGTCAACTTGTTTCCCCTGAGCAGTTGGGCTTTGTCCCCGGACGTCAGGTAGAGGACAACACCAGAAGAGCCCTGGACATACTGGAACTCATGAGTATCGACAGATCACAGGGCCTCATGATGACCTTGGACGTGGAAAAGGCCTACGACAGGCTCCACTGGGGCTACATGTCAGAGGTTCTCTGCAGGTTCAACTTCCCATCCAATTCCTAACTGGACTCCTGTCCTTATATTCCTCCCCTCAAGCTACAGCCATGAGCTCCGGATTCACATCCAGGAGCTTCACTCTGACAAACGGTACACGGCAGGGCTGCCCACTCTCACCCTTTATTTTCATCGTTGCGCTAGAGCCCCTAATCCACAAGATTAAGGCAGGTCCTGGTAGCACTGACATCCCCTCCCCAATGGACCCACAAAAAATAGCAGTGTTTGCCGACGACATCCTCCTCTTCCTTACCAAACCCTCTGACTCTCTCCCAACACTTCTACACCTACTACATGAGTATGGACGGGTCTCCTATTACAAAAACAATGTGGCAAAGACTCAAGTACTAGCCATGAACTTGCCCCGATCACAACTCGAGTCCCTGAATACACTGTACCCCTTTGAATGGCGGAAGGATACTTTCTCCTACTTAGGCACGCAATTAGCGCCCTCAAAACACACACTCCTGAAACACAACCACGGGAAATTAATAACAAACATAGGGCAGCTGCTGGAGAGTTGGGGCAATAAAAATGCATCCTGGCTAGGGCGCATTAACGCTATAAAAATGATCGTCCTCCCACAGATCCTATTCCTTTTCAGGGCCCTTCAGCCTCCCCAAGTATACCCTCTCCTCGCATTCCATCGCCTCCTCAACGCGCACATCTGGAAAAAAAACTCACCCAGGGTCTCCCTAGAAAAAATCAGTATGACCATGGGAGAGGGAGGCATAGGAGTATCCCACGTAACCAAATATCATCTAGTGACTAATCTTTCCCAAACGGCATTTCTCCTGACCTGCGCAGACCACCCACTATGGTATCATCTGGAGAATGCATTCAGTGCACCACATTTCCTTAGTGACCTGCTATGGCTCCCCGCCACTGCCCAACCCCGACAATCCAAACTCCTCGCGACGGCAAGATGGTCACTCCAGCTATGGCTAAGCTGGGCCCCAAAAATGTTCAGCGGGAACATGGAGCCTTCGCCCCACTGACTAGTCTTCAATGCCACACTCACGACCTACCTCTGCACGGCTGGACAGTTTGGGGGGTGACCAGAATATCACACCTCCTGGGAACAGAAGGGCTGCTACCATTCCCCGACCTCCAACGACAGTACCTCCTCCCCAACAGTGAAATATTCACATACCTGCGTATAAAGCACATAGTTGGGGATGTTAAAAAAGTGACAACAAACCCCCAAACCACTTTGACATGTTATGCCTAGGTCACAAAACCCACCTCAAAACCACTCTCCCTATGTTACCACCGCTTACTAGACATAGACAGACCGGCAAAGCAGTCCTACATGCCGCAATGGGAAATTTTGCTAAATTGTATACTTGAGCCACGCAGGTGGATTAGGGCCATGTCACTGGTAAAAAAAAGGCTGCACGCTGTCTAGACCACGTGGAAGCAGCCTATAAGGTTTGGCTAAGGTGGTACTTTATGCCTCAAAAGTTGGCTCAAATATACCCAGGGACTCAGGAGACATGTTGGCGATGTAGCCAACACAAAGGCACTCTAAGCCACTGTAACGGATCACCTGGCACACCAACTGGGTACCTCCGTTGAAGGATGCTCCTAGCGCATACAGAGGGCTCCAAGCGCTCCACAGACACCACAACCACTGCAGACCCCACCCACCGCCGCAGCTTGGTTGGTGTCTCGCCATCTCCTACCCACCCTGGACCTACAACAAGGCTCCAGGTTCCAGTAGGTGAACCTCTCCTCCAAGAGAGTGACGCAGGAACAAGCTCTTAAAAGAACTTAGTAGTGATTAGCTAAGTGAGTATGCAGGGCATAGCAATCCCTTGTAGTGATATAGCAATTCCCCCAATAAGAGACAGGACTCTAGATTGAGGGTGAAGAAGAACTGACTGTACTGGCACACACAGCCTCTTTTATTCACATTCTACAAACATACTACTGCCCACAGGGTTTTGAAATACAACCAATCAATCCGTACAATACACACAGACACTTTCACACAAAATGCCTGTGATTTGATTACCGAACACAATGGTTAATATAATTATCACAGGCAGAGAAATACAGTATTATAAAACATATCACAGGGACCCCAAAACATGCATCGGAACCGGGGGATCTGGGTGAACCACATATCCAAAATTCACCCAGATCCGTTTAGTAGTTTGGAAGATACAGTTTAATGCAGATTCCGCAGAACATATACAGGCTATATGAAAAATAATTACTGTTAAATGTGTCCCCTGTTGTATAGTTTAAAACTACTGCACGATGTCTTTGTGCAGCAAAAACTGGTGAGATGGCACCGTGTAGAAAAGTCCAAACAGTGTCTGGACTTTAAAATGGCCGCCATCCATTGTTCTCACCATGTGCTTCATCCATTGTTCTCACCATGTGCCTCTGATACATGAAATGGTGGCCACCCAGTAACTCCACAGTATGTCCCCAGATGGTTCTTAAAGGGCCAGCAGCAGCATAATAAAATCAAGTATGCCCACATCAGTTCATAGAAGGGCAATACATCCCAGGGCCATAGTCGCAGGGCAGGAGGCTGGCAAACAGGCCCCTCCAAAAACCAGTGGCGAGGTTACTTTCGCCACAGGCACATATTCTGGTTCTGCCCAGCACTCGCCCAATACTGGCAATGAATCCGATAGTATCCAAAAAGGGAAAAACCTGCCACCTACCCCGGAACACTACCTCCTCCACATGCTACCACAGGGTTTTACGGTTTACGAAGCAACACTAATTACCCACATTACACTAGCTGCAAAGCAATGTATAGCTGCTTTGTGGAAATCCACCCTGGCACCGGACGTAAAGTCGGTGCTCGCAAAAGTGAGTCTTACTCAACAATATGAGAAAATGTCACACACGATCAGCGGAACCCTGGTGCACTATGAGCGTACTTGGTCCAAATGGTAGGACAGGGACGACATTTGCTGACAAAACCTAACCTATGCAGGATGTGTAACAAACAGCATCTCAAGCCCCCCAGTTCACAGCTCCCGCCCCTCCCCCCCATTTTTCTTTATTAAAATATGGGCTTCAGCTCTGTTAGCAAGCCCCGAAACTTGAGATTATTATTATTATTATTATGATATTTATAGAGCGCCGTCAAATTCCGCAGCGCTTTACACTGGGTGGACGAACAGACATGTAATTGTAACCAGACAAGTTGGACACACAGGAACAGAGGGGTTGAGGGCCCTTCTCTTACATGCTAGAGGGAATGGGGTAAAATGACACAAAAAGGTAAGGATAGTATTAGACTAGTACCAGTTGCAGAAGAGGAATCAGTCAGGAGCTATTAACAGTTTAATTGATACGCTTTTATGAAGAAGTGGGTTTGTAATGATTTTTTGAAGGAGTGGAGACTAGGTGAGCATCTAACGGAGGAGGGAAGCGAGTTCCACAGGAACGGTGCAGCCCTCGAGAAATCTTGACGGCGAGCATCAGAGGTGGGAGTACGGACAGAAGATAGACGTAAGTCTTCAGCAGATCGTAAGGGCCTAGACGGGACATACTTGTGCATAAGGGAGGATAGATAGGTGGGAGCAGCATTATATAGAGATTTGAAAGCAAGATCCAGAATTTTAAATTGATCTCTATATTTTATAGGAAGCCAATGTAGGGACTGACAGAAGGGTGAGGCATGGGAGGTGCGGTCGGACAGGAAGATGAGCCTCGCCGCCGCATCCATCATGGACTGTAACGGCGCAAGTTGGGAGCATGTAAGACCACTGAGAAGCGGATTACAGTAGTCAAGTCGAGAAAGGACAGTGGAATGGACCAACACCTTAGTCGCATCTGGCGTTAAGTAGGGGCGGATGCGCGCAATGTTTTTGAGTTGGAAATGACAAGATTTGGCGATAGATTGAACATGAGGCTTGAAGGAGAGGTCGGAGTCAAAGAGAACACCTAGGCAGCGAGCCTGCGTGATGGTAGCACCGTTGACTTGAAGGGAGACCGACACAGGAGTAACAACACTTGAGGGAGGAAAGACCAGAATTTCAGTTTTGGTCAAGTTTAGTTTAAGGAAGTGGGCAGCCATCCAGTTAGAAACAGCAGAGAGGCAGTCAGAGACACTAGTCAAGAGGGACGGGGAGAGATCAGGAGAGGACAGGTAGATTTGCGTGTCATCTGCAAAGAAATGATATTGGAAGCCAAAGGAGCTAATGAGTTTACCAAGGGAGGCAGTATAGATGGAGAACAGTAGGGGACCAAGGACTGAACCTTGGGGGACACCAACAGAGAGGAGTTGGGGAGAAGAAGCAGAGCCATAGAAAGAAACACTGGAAGAGCACTGGGAGAGGTAGGAGGAGCACCAGGAGAGAACAATATCTTGTAGACCGATATTGAGATGACCGGTAGTGGAATTAACTCCCATAACGTGTGTATCAGTGTAGGAAATCAATGGTGGTAAAACAACTGTCCAGTCCAAATGTCGTTAAAAAGTGTCTAGTTATTGTAGCAACGTACCAAGGACATTTTGATGTAGCGCTTGAATGCCTGTGTAACTGGTTAATATGTTTCTCTCTGAAATCACACTGTACATATACTGCATGTGACTACCACGCAAAGCTTGTTACTGTGCAATAAAAAAAAAAGATGAATTGGGGTACCCACTTCATTGGAAGATCTGTTCCTTCTGGTCACCCAGCTAGATCGCCAGTTCAGAGAAAGAAAGCAGGAGCAATTTGAAACCAGCTTTTTGCCCCATCAACGTTCCAAACCTACGGGTGAGACCTATACCCCTTTCCCCACTGTAACGGATCGACGGGCACCCCGACTGGGTACCTTCGTTGAAGGATGCTCCTAGCGCTGCAGCAGACACCATAACCACCGTAGATTCCTCCAGAGAGCACAACAGGAACAAGCTCTTACAAGAGCTTAGTAGTGATTTAGCAAGGGAGTATGACTAGCATAGCAATCCCTTGTAGCAGATTCCCCCAATAAGAGACGGCACTCCAAATTGAGGGTGAAGTAGAACTGACTGTACTGGCACATACAGCCTCTTTCATTCACATTCTACAAACAACCAATCAACACATTATAACACAGCTAACACTCCCATTCATTACATCATAAATCCTACCCTCTGCCTATGATACAATTATCTCAACACAATAGACTAACTTAATTATCACAGGCAGGAAAATACAGTATTATAAAACATTTCACAGGGACCCCATCCAATATGTGTGGTTAGGCTCTTTAAGGAATAAAGACTCCAGTAAAACCCCCCCGAAACTTACTTGGGACACCACCTGCCACTGTAGCCCCTTCTCAGAGCATTAGAGGGTGCGCGCTCGGCGGTGGTGTCCTCCACATGATGCTTCTTAGCTATTTGCTATGTATATATTTTGATTGTGTTGCCTATCTTGGTTATTACTGTTGTAATTTATGTTGTACCCCATGCCCCAGAACTCCCCTCGAGATGCTGCCTCCATACCACACTGTAAGAACCGGGAAACCCACTAAAAATCTCCCTCAGCCAAACTACGGAGATGCAGGGGGGAAACTTGCGACCACTCAGACATGCCCTAGGGGCACCCTACCCTTACCGCAATGACCCCCGCTAACAGATTTCACTTGGAAATCCTCCCCTCTGTCTGTGATACAATTATCTCAACACAATAGACTAACTTAATTATCACAGGCAGGAAAATACAATATTATAAAACATATCACAGGGACTCCATCTAATATATGTGGGACCCCAAAACATGCAATAACCCCATAAAAAATTATGGTGGCCACCCAGTAACTCCAGTTTGTCTGGTAGTCTATCCAGCCGAACGAACAGATAAAACTCGTGGGGAACAGTGCAACAAACGAAGGGAATCATAAAAAAAAAAAAAAATGGACAATAGTCATATTTGTGCACAATCTCCAGTTTTGTCACAGGGCATAAATAGTGTTTTCAAATACCATATATCCCAGGGCCATAATCAGAAGGTAGGAGGCGGGCAAGCAGCCCCCTCCAAGAACACGTAGCGAGATCTGTTCCACCACATTTCTCCCCTTTACCCACCAGACTAACAGGGTATCTGACCTCCTGCCGGTCAGTGACCTGGTTAGTCCAGCAACCCACCCACAAAACAGAATCTGCACACACGAAAATTGGTTACTACACCTGGAGTAGTAGGTCGCTTGTCCATATCCAGGATCTCCACCTCAGCTCTGGGGGGTACTAGCACTCTGGATCGGTGGGTTGCTGAGTGGGCAGAGACCAGCAGTACGCTGCCCTGTTGTCAGTGCAACCACAGGAGTAGCCTGGTTGGAGCCCAGGTGAGGGAACGGCGTAGTGGGCTCCTCACTCCGGACCTGGGGCTGCTGCTGGAGGGGAAGCCAGGCTGTCTCCCCTTTGGATGAACAACCCTGCTGCTGGGGGACAGGACCAACCGTCCCTACCCCCTGTGATGCATGTGCAGAGACCACAGTCCCATCTGCATTGGTGTGGGGCTTAGCATCTCCCCTTTGTGGGCTATGCTGCTGCTGGGGAGGGGGGAAGAGGCTCTCCCCTCCCGGTCGAATACTCTGCCGCTGGGGAGCAGGACCGACTGTCCATACTCCCTGTAGCTTGGGCGCAGATACCACGGTCCCATCTGCGCCGGTGGGGAGCTTAGTGGTGGGCTACGCTGCGGCTGGGGAGAAGGGGTACTTACTGCAACACTCTCCCTTGTTGTAGGGGGGGACCGACTGTTTCCCCTTCCAATAAATTGTCCTGCTGTTGGGAAGGGGAATCAGCCATCTCCCCTTCCTGTAAGACATTCTGCCGCTGGGGAGAGGGACTGCCTGTCCCTTATCCCAATAACACCCTTGGTTTCTGGAGATGGAGGGCAGCACTCTCCTCTCCCTGGGTTGCACACTGCAACCCAGGGAGAGGAGAGTGCTGCCCTCCATCTCCAGCATCTTTGTATGGCTGGAGGAGAGATTTCGGTCTTCCCTCCACCTGTCAGCTGAGGGTCTTTCCAGGACTAGTCAACAAGGTCTCCCACCTCTGGGTCTGGTTGGGGGGTAGGTGGTACAGACCCCAGGTCTCCTGATGAAGGGCTTAGTTGTTGGGGAGGAGGGACGAAACTCAACGCTCCCAATGGTGTACTGTCCATAAGCCCCATCAGGTTAGAAACAGGCGGTGTTACTGCATCAAATAAAAGGACATAATCCTGTTCGAACTCCCACTGCTCTGGTGGTACCTGCAGGGTAAAGGGTGATTGACTGGAGCTGATCAGGTGCTGGTAGTCCTGCTCCAGTTCCCATTCCTGGACAGCCAATTCAATCAGGTTTGGCCTTAGGTCTTCAGCCATAGGGAGGTCCAGCATGGCCTCTCTGTAGGCAAATATGTCCCAAAGTCTTGACTCGGCCGCACTCCCAAAGTCCGGTTTTGCAAAGGCCCCCCACAATAAACCAGGACCATTGTAATCCTTTTCCTCTGGTTTGTCAAATTTGGCCAGTCCAGGGACACGCTGAACCGCGTACCAACATCCTCTCTGCATGCCAACCTGGTTGCCTCTGCTATAGGCTTATCCAGTGGGTCCAAGATGCTCTGTAACCTCTGGTTAAACTCATCTTCCACCTCGAGCGCTGTTCAGGGACTCACTGGCTCTATACCGCTACATAATAATTCCGGTGTCTCCAGGGTGCTGTTCATCTCACACCAGGATGCCATCCCACCGCTGCCACCAATTGTAACGGACAGTTTTACACACAAGAGGTTAAAAACTGTTTAGGCGATATTCCCCTTTTCAGATGCACAGACAGCTACTGCAATCACCAATCTCCCAAACTGCAAACACATGAATTCACCAATCTCCCGAACTGCAAACACATGAATTCACCAATCTCCCAAACTGGAACCAGGGGAATGCTCCAAACACACGAATGCTGTAAACAGCCGAACAGGAAAACCATCCAGCAAGTCCTCCATGGCAGCCTATGAAACACCTTTGTTGCTGTGGTACAACCCTGCATGCTAATGGACCAAAAAGACCACCTAACCAGACCAATGGCACCATCACAGCCTTGGCTAACCCTGCTCCTGTTCTAGAGCATCAAAAGGAGGCTGCTGTGGCTACTTTCCAATCCTCAGCTTCTGTCTCCCCTAAAGTTTCCTGATCTAACACAGAGGATCTGTCCCCAGACTGTGTAATTGCCTCCAATGGAACTGTGGTCTGCAGGCAAGCTCTAAAGGTATTTGAGCAGGCCCTTAAGGCCAGGGCTGCATCCCCTTCTCGCATCCTTGCCTCCACTGCTTTCTCATGATGATTTAGATGCCTATACAGACATGGATTTCCTGTCTGAGCTGGATCCTGTAGTTGGAGCCCTGTCTGTTGGTGCCCACCCCTTGTGGGGGAGGTCTGTTATGGCACAGCATGAGCCCTGCAGACAGCACAGCATGATTGTGCTGTTAAGTGACCTAGCTGGGTTTGAACTCACAGCTCCAGCATCCCAGTCAGGATTGCTGCCATGACATCCTGCTTCCTGGCCCTTTGCCTGGATTAAGCAGCACTGATCCACCTGCAACCGTTTTCCAATTAGGGTCAGCTGCATCTAATTAGCAGGCTGTAAAAGCCAGCCCTGCCTGAAAGCTAGTATCTGGTCATTTTTGCCTGTTTGGTGTTTCCTGCCGGATCTTTGATTTGCTACTGACTGATTTCCTGGACTCTGACCTGTGCATGATTTACTGACTTTGTTACTCTGCTGCCAGCCCTGACTTCTGCTTCTCGCCTGACCCTGCCTTTGGATTTTCCCTTAATCTATACTGTATTTTGGATTTTGCCTGCTTCCTGTGCCATCTCCTGCAACTGGGCTGCAACTCCTGGTAAACTGTTCCATAAGGCCCTGGGTGACTAGAGTTGAGCGAACCCGGACTGTAAATTGTTTTTTTGGACCCCGGACTGTATGTCCGGGTTGGAGTTTGGCAATTTTTAATGGCGCGTTTTGAAAGGCTGCAGGGCAGCCAATCAACAAGCGTTTGACTTGTGTGCCCTTAGAAGCCTTCACAGCCATGCCTACTAATGGCATGGCTGTGACTGGCCAGTGCAGCATGTGACCCAGCCTCTATATATAAGCTGGAGTCGCGTAGTGCTGCACGCACATGAGGTCTTATTAGTGTAGGGAGAGGATGCTGCCGCTGATAGGGACAGCTTAGGAAAGAATTCTGCAAACTAGTACATTAGTGGGGTGCACTTCATATCTGAGAGTCAAATAGAAGCGTCAAATACTGCTGTCACATTGCAGTTTTAAAACTTTAAAATTATTTGGGTGCTAAACTGCTAAATAGTATTTTTTTTTTTAGTGGGGTGCACTTCATATCTGATAGTCAAATCAAAGCGTCTAGAATTGTGCTTACAGCGCAGTTGTAAAAATTCTAATTTTCTGGATGCTAATCTGTTAAATAGTACATTTGCGGCCTGCGGTGCACTTCATATGTGAGTCAAATAGAAGAGTCAAATAGTGTGCTTACTGCGCAGTTGTAAACATTCTAATTGTTTTGCTGCTAATCTGCTGCTCTTCTTATCTTCAAGTCATGCTACAACAAAATTAAACAAGTTTTAAAATATGTATGGGCCAACCAGTGGCTGTAAAAACAAAGTTTTACTGGTTACATTCATGACTACACACTCTAGTGAACAGGACCTTCATGTAGTGTGTATGGGGTGGTTTTTTTTTTTTTTTTTCATACAGCATCCTTTCATGTGCTTTTCAGATGTCATATTGTGAATTACCAATTTTTGTGTAGCCTGATTTCTTTTCTTTTTTTTTTTTTAAGTGAAAAATAAGTGTTATTGTGATCGCTTCATATACAGAAGCATTAATATACGTTTCAATATTGTGTAAAGACACAACTACAAAGTTAAAAACCAAGCACCAAAACAACGTGCCAGACAATCTACCTGTGCATGGCTAGTGTGATACAATAAGTTTACATCTTAAAAATGCAATAACCCACAGAAGATGGGCAAATGGAACTTTGATTCGAATTTACTACATCGGTCACTTGTAATATCGTTTCACACCTACAACACTTGTTAAACAGATCTAAGTGATAGAAAACAGATTGATATTTTCTACACTAGAAACTACCAGATAACAAACTGCTATATTTAAACCAGTGATCAATAGCTAACTTAAACAATATTGTAATTCTGAGGTACTTAAACAATATTGTAATTCTGGGGCAATACCCTCACAAGTCAAACTGAGAGGTCAGTTTATAGAGAAAACTGTTGCCTGGATACAATTCTAAAACAATTTCTATATGCCCTTTGCAGACTTAACATGCTGGAAAAACACAGGTGCCAACTGCTTTCTGCAGTGTGCATAACGGCAAGGAGGGCATGGTTGATGAGTGGGTGGAAGGTGATGTGGAGGATGATGAGGTCCTAGACTCCACATGGAATCAAGGTCATGCGAGTGATGTGTGCAGTTTGGAGGAAGAGGCGCTGGTCGCACAGAGGCACCAGCACAGCATAAGAGGGAGCAGGGTGCAAAAGCGGAGTGGCCGTCCCCTTGTGCTCGTCGGCATGTATTAGCTCGAAAATGACCAGTTATCCAAGTAATACATGTAGCGATCAAAGGATCCATAATAGAGTTGAGCGAACCCGAACTGCAAAGTTCGGGTTTGTACCAGATTTAACGATCCATTCGTAGTTTCACAGTCAGGTGGGCAGTCCGGTGACCAGGACCCAGACACTGTCTGGGCAGCGGTTGGATGACCGGGACCCAGTATGCCTGATGTAGAAGTTAGGAGTCACAGTGTGGAATGGATTAGCAGGGTCTGGTGCAGGGTAACCGCACGCCCCCTGGTGCTGAGCACCAGCGTTTGTGCGGCCACATACCAGGACCCTGATGTAGCTTCAGTAAAGAGTACTGGATACCAAAAGCCATCACCAGACTGATCCGCAACTTGGAACAGGATGTGACATTCACTGTAGCAGCTGTGCATGCTTTTGGCATTCTCACCATGCTGCTCGCCTGTCTGCGCTGCAGCATAACTTCGGCCTTCCCGCTCACCACCTCATGAGACTGTGCGAGCAGCAGCAGGCGATAGTGGAGTTTCAGCTGCAGCACGCACAGTTGGCTCTGCACCAGACTTCCCTTCCCCCCCCCCCCACCAATTGATCAGAGTTAAAGGATTTCAAGTGGACTCATTACAATTACAGGGCCTCTAAGGAGTCCTGTATTGTTATTTATCGTCACTACCTTCCCGCGCCGGGAGTGGGTCATTTGCACGCCTGCTGCCTTCCTTGCATGTGGTAGCCGTTTCTCAGGGTCCCTGTAAGGAATGGAACCCTGATTTCCCCGTTACCCTGGTCACCATGGTAGGTGCAGAAACTGGCAATCGAAAGTTGATATGGATGACATCCAAATGCAAAGTCGCCGTCATGGGGATGTGCGATTGGTTCGAGGTTCTCTAGAGTCAACAAAGTGCCTGTGCAACTATAATGTCAACAGCTACTCTGCGGAACAGAGTTGTATGGGTTTTTTGGGGGGGGGGGTTTTGTTTTTTTTAATGTCCCAATATTTTGGGGGCTTCCCAATTAATAAAAAAAATATATATATATATATATATATATATATATATATATATATAATACAGTGTTGGCTACCTCTACCACCTACACGGTCACCGCCTCCTCAACCTTTGGGTCACTTAGTATAAACTATGTATACATTAGCAGAGGCTTGTGAAGGCCTTTTCTCCATGCATCAGGAGTTGAGCTCAGTTTGAACAATCAAAGAGAATACCCTGCACTCCAACCCTCTCTCAAATGGATAATTCTTGTGATCCTCCTGACAGCCATGCTTTAGATTTTGATTTATGTTCTTCCAAAGCTAAAATCAAAGATTCCATTTAGTACTATTTTATGGCTCAGCTGTATTTTAAATTTTTATGTTATTTTAAGTGATTTCCCTATCCACATTTGTTTGCAGGGCACTTGTCCTACTCTTACCCCCATTTTACTTGCTTTTGCAGCTCTCTAGCTCTTTCCAGGAGTTTTTAGAGGCATTTTTGTGGCCAAAAGTTCGGGTCCCCATTGACTTCAATGGGGTTCGGGTTTGGGGTCAAGTTCGAGTCTGAACCCTGACTTTTTTGTTTTTCAAAGTTCGGCCGAACCCGCCAGACCTGAACATCCAGGTGTCCGCTCAACTCTACTGATGACTGTTTACAGATCTGATATTGACTGTTCTTAATGGAATTATTCCTGTGAGTTATAGTGAAATAATTATTAATAATGTCAATTAAGATAGCTTCAATCAATGCTCAGGGCTCAAATTCTCCTACAAAATAGGGCTTTCTGTATAGATCGTTTATAGAGGGAAAAATCGACCTATGCTTTGTGCAAGAGATTTATTGGAGGAGAGAGGACAATTTATGGAAATTCACTAAATTCCCTTATTTTTATTTTTTATTTTTTTTTGTGTGCAAATTATGCTGGATATAAGAGAGAAGTGGCAATTATATGCTCAGCTAAAATCAGATTTGAACAGATTTATATCCTCATGGTAGATTTTTAATTCTTGCTTGCAAGTTGAACTATATATTATATAAGCTTGTAAACTGAAATGCCCCCAATGAATTCTCCCACTCATATTTCAAAAAAATCTTTTGCAGGAAGAGGACGTGGTCGATCTGTGCCAGCTACATGCACAAGTGAAACACCTTCCTCAGGTGCGAGTAGGCGACAGAACCTTCAGCGTTATTTGGTAGGCCCAAATGACGCTCTACGAATGGTGAGGCCAGAACAAGTACAGGCGATCGTAGATTGGATGGCTGACAGTGCCGCCAGTTCCTTCTGAAAGCTCAGAGTTGGCACCTGCAGCCCATGGCCATCTGTCTTTCACCTCAGCCCCTTGCAAATCAGCCAAGCCGTCTGAGCCACAAGTCATGCAGCAGTCTCTTATGCTTTTTGATGACTCTGCTGGTGGGGTTTCTGTGGGCCATCCACATAGCCCTGCCCCAGAATTGGAAGAGATTGAGTGCACAACCACTTATGTGTCAGGATGTTGACATGCGAGGACCACCGCAGCACGTCTCTGATGACGAAACACACGTGCCAACTGCTGACACTTTATGCAGTGTACCGATCGGCAAGGAGGGCAGGGTTGAGGAGTGGGTGGAAGATGATGTGGGGGATGATGAGGTCCTAGACCCCACATGGAATCAAGGTCATGCGAGTGATGTGTGCAGTTTGGAGGAAGAGGCGGTGGTCGCACAGAGGCACCAGCACAGCATAAGAAGGAGCAGGGTGCAAAAGCGGAGCGGCCGTCCCCTAGATAGTACGCCTGCTACTGCCCACCGCACCCAGGGACTGAGCACGCCAAAGCCAGCTCCAAGGAGTTCCCTGGTGTGGCAGTTCTTCAGACCATGTGCTGACGACAAGACATGAGTGGTTTGCACGCTGTGCAATCAGAGCCTGAAGCAAAGGCATAAACATTCTAAACCTGAGCACAACCTGCATGACCAGGCATCTACATGCAAAGTATGATCTGCAGTGGCGTAAGCACCTCAAAAACCAAGAAAGGTCTTGGGCTCCTGCTGCTGTCTCGGCCTCTTCCTCAACCTCTGGAGTGACAGTGGCACCTGCCACCCTGCAAACCCCCGCAAACAGGATGTGGCAGCAACGCCACCGCGTCCGCCACTGTCCCCAGGCAACTCCACACTGTCCCATGAAAGCGTTTAGTCCAAACACTAGAGAGAAAGAGGAAGTACTCCCCTGCCCACCCACAATCCCTGGCCTTGAATGCCAGCATTTCAAAATTCCTGGCCTTTGAAATGCTGTCATTCCGTCTGGTGGAGACGGACAGTTTTAAAAATCTGATGGCGGTGGCTGTCCCACAGTACATGGTTCCCAGCCACCACTACTTTTCCAGACGAGCCACCCCTTCCCTGCACAACCAATTGGCGGGCAAAATCAGGTGTGCCCTGCGCAACGCCATCTGTGGCAAGGTCCACATAACCATTTGTACGTGGACCAGTAAGCAAGGGCAGGGACGCTATATCTCCCTAACTGCACACTGGGCAAATTTATTGGCGGCTGGGCCTGAGGCGGATAGCAGTTTGGCGCATGTCCTTCTGCCACCGAGGTTTGCAGGTGTGACGAGACCAATCTCGCCACATTGCATTGGAGAAGCCTGGTTGCTCGCCTGTTGCCTTTGGATTATGGCCCCATGTTAAAAGGCTTGATTTTTTTTTTTCCCCTGCAAAGACATGAAAGCCGGGTCATTTGGTGCTTGCCCTGTTTGAGCGATGATACCCCAGATAGCTATGCCATGGAGCCCATTCGTATAACGAAAGACTATGGGAAAGACTTTGGCTCCATGGCAATTGAAGTGTATGTGTGTGCTCTGAGCGCCATTCAGTAATAATGTGCGCTCAGATCTGAGCTATCTGGGGATATGTTGAATGTACCTGTTTTGTGCAATGGCTGCACAGTTATATGTTTTTATGTGTTTTATTGTCTTTTGCTGCCATGTGTTCAATAGAGTTTTGCCTCTGTCCTTGGAAATAATTGGATTACTTCACAATTATCTCCAGGATAGAAGACTCTGTGGAACTGGTTTTGGGCAGAAAAGCCATGCTTCCTTTGGTCACAAAGGACTACGATCTATCTTTTGAACCACTGGACCAATTTGGATGATTTTGACATATGTTTGTATTTGGAGTATGCTGATTCTGAAAATGTAATGTAATTGTATGTGAATGTGATGCATACTTTTCAAGTTATGAATAATGTGGAAAAATTGTATTTCTATGCTTGTTATAATTACATTACCCATTGTGTAAGGTAATTGTATCACAGGCAGAGGGGAGGATTTTGTGTGGGAGTGTCTGAGTGTGTTGTATGTGTTTATTGGTTGTGTTCCAAAACCCTGTGGGTGGTACTAATGTGTACATAAGCACAATAAACCCACAGCTCTGACTGTTCACTGCTTGACCCTCAACATGGAGCTTTGTCTCGTTCTTGGGGGGATTTATTGTATGCTGTTCCAGTTTGACTGCTAGGAGTGTAAACCTATTCATATGGTTTTTCCTATTCGGCTGTTTACAGCATTCGGATGGTTTCCTGTTCGGCGGATTGGTGTTCTGCAGTAGCTGTGCCTGTGTCTCTGGAAGGGAAGATCTACTAAATGGCAGTTTAACCCTTTTATGCCTGGGGGGTGCCGTTACAGCAGGGCATTTCTTTTTACCTCCTGTTGCCTCCTCCTACTCTGCTTCCTTGTCCTGCTACCACCTTCTCATCTGGTCAGCGTAACACCTTCACCACAACCTTCAGCACAAACAGGGGGAAACGACAGCAGGCTGTTTTAAAACTCATATGTTTGGGGGGAAAAACCCCACACTGCGCAGGAGCTGTGGACGGGCATGGAACAACAGACCGATGTGTGGTTGTTGCTACTGAGCCTCAAGCCCAGCCTGGGGGTGTGCGATAATGGGCGAATTCTTGTAGTACTCTGGGCCTAGCCGGTTTGATGCACATCCCTTGCCTGACACTTGCTGAATTTGGTGGGGCAGAAATTCCTGAAAAACTACCCAGATATATCAGAGCTGCTGTAGAAAGTGCGGGCCATCTGTGCGCGCTTTCGGTGTTCTCAACATGCTGCTGCTCGCCTGTCTGCGCTGCAGCGTAACTTCGGCCTTCCCGATCACTGCCTCATATGCGACGTGGCCACAAGGTGGAACTCCACCTTGTACATGCTGGAAAGACTGTGCAAGCAACAGGCGATAGTGGAGTTTCAGCTGCAAACGCACGGGTCAGTTGCTCTGCACCAGACTTGCCCTCCAATTGATCCTCGTTAAAGGATTTAAAGTGTACTCATTCCAATTAGAGGGCCTCAAAAGTGTCCTGTATTAATTTTTTTTTTTGTCACTACCTCCCCACGTCGGGAGTGGGTAATTTGAGCGCCTGCTGCCTTCCTTGGATGCGGTAGCCGTTTCTCAGGCTCTGGAATTGAATTCTGATTCCCCGTTACCTGTGGTCACCATGGTAGGCGCAGAAAGTACCATCAAAAGTTGATAGGGCAGACATCCGAATGCGCCGTCACGGGGGCGTGTGATCGGCGCAAGGTTATCTAGAGTCAACAAAGTGCCTGCGCAACGACTGCTGAGTTGCCCACATTCTAACTTGTTCTGATTACTGGGTGGCTACCCTGCTCAATCCCAGTTACAAGGACAACGTGCAGTCCTTTAATTCACTGGTGTGTGATCGGAAGATGCACGACTACAAGCGCACGCTGGTAGACGCGCTGCTGAGGGCATTCCCAACTGACACTGGGGGCTCAGTGGAAGCACTGGAAGCAAGGCAAAGGCCAATGCACCTGGGTCACCGCCAGCACCTCAGAAGGCAGGGTTAGCATGGCCGAAATGTGGAAAAGCTTTGTCAGCACGCCACAAAAACCAGCACCACCAGCTGATATGGAACGTCTTAGCAGGAGGCAGCATATCAGCAACATGGTGGAACAGTATGTGTGCACACGCCTACCCGTACTGATTGATGGGTCTGCCCCATTCAACTTCTGGGTCTCCAAATTGGGCACATGGCCTGAGCTTGCCCTTTATGCTTTGGAGGTGCTGGCCTGCCCTGCAGCCAGTGTATTGTCTGAACATGTGTTTAGCATGGCAAAGGGCGTTATCACAGACTAGCGCAGCTGCCTGTCCACAGCCAACGTGGACAAGCTCACGTTTATTAAAATGAACCAGGCATGGATCCCACCAGACTTGTCTGTACCTTGTGCAGAATAGACATTTATACCGGCCTTACGCAGCCATTGTTATACTTAAGTGCACTTATTCTTTTCTTTTTTTTTTTTATATGTCCCAAGATTTTGGGGGCTACCCCAATTGTTTGCAGAGCACTTGTCCTACTCTTACCCCCATTTTACTTTTGCAGCCCTCTAGCCCTTTCCAGGACTTTTGTTTTAGAGCTATTTTAGTGCCCAAAAGTATGGGGTTCGTGTTTGAGGCCGAACTCTAACTTTTTGCCGATGTTCGGCCAAACACGGCGAACCTGAACATCCAGGTGTCTACTTAACTCCAGAGGTAAGCTATAGATATGTGGTACTGGTGTGTGTGAATCTTGGACTTGCGCTGTGGATTGGAGATCCCGCTACTGGGAAGTGGGTGTGTGTGGATACCTTCGGTTAAGTGTGTGGGTAGTGTGTGTCTGCATATGGTGCATCATCAGTTATCCATCCTATTTCTCTATTGGGATCATCATTAGATGAGACCAATAGGGTTAAGTACTTAAAGTGGAAGCCCAGATATTAGACAGTACTCTGTTAATATTTGGCCTTTTAGCAAGGAGTTCAGTCGAGGCATGGCAGGCAGGGCCGCCATCAGGGGGTGACAACCATAACGGACAACCATAACCCACACACTTAGGGCCCCCCGATGGGCCATATATCTTCAGGGGCCCGGTCAGCGCCGTGGTATAGTGCGACCGGGCCCCTTTAAAAAAAAAAAAAGCAGCTGCAAGTGCTGCTGGGAGGAAGTGGTCACTTCCTCCCAGCTCACTCCGCGCGGGAGGAGCACGCGCGCCAGTGACTCCCATAATCCCCAGCCACCCTCCTGCAAAGAAAAGGTAAGAGACAGGAGGGTGGCTGGAAAATGAGCTGTGTGTGTGTGTCTGTATGCATGTCTATATGTGTGTCTGTAGGTCTATGTATGTCTGCATATCATTATGAACGTGTGTGTGTATGGATGTCTGTATGACATTATAAATGTATGCCATTATGAGGTATGTGTGTGTCTTTATGTCCTCATGCATGCATGTATGTCTGTTTCAGTATGTGTGTCTGTTAGTATGTATCTGTGTCCTTTTGTATCATTGTGTGTGTATTCATGTGGGCAGTATTTGGAGGCGGGCCCAGTGGGCGGTATTTGAAGGCGGGCCTCAGGGGGCCCAGACCCTGAGCTGAGTTAGGGGGCCCCAAAATTTCTGGTGGCGACCCTGATGGCAGGTATGGGTTTAGTACAGGTATACCAGGAATGTATTCACCTGACTTGGGTTTTATAGGAGAATTATAAGGTTACATAGCTGCATAATCAAGGGTTATCGGATCTCCATGTGTCCCCCATATCCCAGGCCACTTAACAAGGTTTGATGGGGGAAAGAGCGAAGTAAAGCCTGGTCACTAAGGGGTTAAGGTAGAGTACATCAGAGTAGAATGGTCTGTTGGGTGCAAGAGTTTATTTTCAAAGGAGACCCATTAGGGGTTTGGGTGGGTGAGGAAGTGGGGTATAGAGGTCGCCAAAATGGAAGCATGGTAGTCGGTCTGTATGTTAGGGACTGCCAATCTGCCAATTTTTACGGGGGCTTGCATGAGGCTCCTTGCTACTCTGGATCTGCCTCCCACCCAGATCAATTTGATAAGTTCCGCTTGGGTCGTTTTGAGGTACTTCAGGGGTAGTTCAATTGGGAGTGTCTGGAATAAATATTGAAGCCTGGAGAGTATCGACATTTTCACCATTATTATGCGCTCGGACCAGGACAGAAATAAGGGTTACCATTTGTGCAACAGAGAGCGGCATTTATTCCAAGTGGAGATGTCATTGGCCGAGTAGAAGTCTGTAGAATTTTTCGTTATTGTCAGGCCTAAATATTTGATGGAGTCCTTACTCCATCTCAAAGGAGAAGTTGTTTCGCAGGGAGTTCAGTGAAAGGTGAGACAGCCCTATGCCCATGGCCTGCGTATTGGTGGTATTGAGAGAATATTTATATACTGTGTTGGGACCGCTACCTACCTATGAATTGCCCTATTTCTATGTGTGGATGTGCCCTCCTAGAATTTGTGTTCCCCCTTTTTAATTTTCCCCTTTCTGTAATTTTGACCGTAAAGCCGTCAAAATACCTTTTTTAACCACTCCGGGGCGCTCCGGCGCACGGAGCCACGTGTGCCAGACCACCCCGGCACTCCATTTAGATCATTTACTTAGAATGTTCACACCTCACTAACAAGGTGTGAAAACAGACTGCATGCACTGTCTTCAATCCCTGTGTCAGGAATCATCGTACCTGCATCTAACGGAGCTATAATCACTTGTCACTCTCAAACCTGGGAGCTACGAGGCTAGTCTTGTAGCTGCCCAGGCAAACGCTCTTTCCGGCGGATACTTGAGTGTGGGTATCCACTGGAGAGAGGGATGCACTCCAGCGAGGAACCTCTAGAGTTGTGAGTTGGTCTCACAGCTGCAGGCCTCTGCTGACTGTGTGAAAGCCCGTGCTAACCAATGGGAGAAGGAGCGCCCATTCAAACTGGGTTCGCGCCATTCCTTTTGATGTTCGGCACAACTGAGCACTGACACCGGTAACTAATCAGAGCAGGAGCACCCGTTTAAGTGGGGTTTCACGCCCTTTCTTCTGATTGGGCGGTGAAACCCCTCTCGTCCCTGGGCACTGATTGGCGCAAATAGGTTTTGTGCCTTTCAGCGGATTGGTGCTATCGGGTGCTACCTTTCTTCGGACTGGGCGGCAAAACTCCTTCCTCCCCTGAATGCTGATTGGAATGATTTGGTTCGTGCCCTTTCAGCTGATTGGTTGTTGCTTGGTTTAGGCGCGAAGTTTGAATTCGCCGGACTAAACCAAGCAACACCATGGAACTAATTTCGAGGATGTACAGTCTCGAGCCCCAGACTTTCGATGCTGATATCTCGGGCTTTGTACATCCAATCGCCTCTCTTTTTTCAGGGATCCTAGGTGGGACCCAGGGCTATTCACAGTCTAAGTTTTCACCCTGTTCCCCCTTCCTGTCCCAAGGTGCTGAGCCCCAAAGCTCACCCCCTGTACGTAATGTGTATTCATGTGTGTCCCTGTATCCTGTTACTATCTTCCCTGCGGGGTCTGTGCATAAAAAGCTGTGTACCCAAATAAAGATTGTCAAATATTGTATCCTGGAACTGTGTGCTGTCCACTTACTGGGGGAAATGGGTCTGACTTATGATGATTGAAAGGGAGTAACCAGCCGGGTTACCCAGGTCCCGCTACAGATACTTTGCCATATTCCTCTATTAGGGACATCAGAACAGGTAGGGATTCTTGAGGTTGAGTAATGAGGCTGTTGTCTGCGAATGCACTAATCTTTACCTCCCTCCCAGGCAACAGCACACCTTTTATGTTTGGGTTGTCTCGAATAGCTTGAAATTTGGGTTTCGAGCACGAGTACAAAGAGAAGACCCCCTGTCTCGTTCCACTAGTAACTGGGAAGGGCAAGGACCAGTTTGTTTGACCTGTACTGTTGGGTTGGAGTAAAGTGCAAAGATTTGGGCGATGACATCCAGTTGAAGCAGTCAAATGCTTTTTCCGCATCTAAGTCAAGCAAGAGTCCACTTCTGCCAATCCCCCCTGATCTCGCTCACTACCAATGATAGTTTACGGGTATTGTTCAGACCCTGTCGCACATCACAAACCCAGTTTGATCATCTTGGACCAAGGAAGGAAGTAGTGTCCCTATTCTCTGTGCTTAGATTTTGCCATTAATTTTTGCATCTGAGTTAAGCAGCGAGATAGGACTGCAGTTTTTGTCTGGTTTGGGTATGGTGACAATGGTTGCAAGGAGCATGTCCTTTTGCAGTCACTTCTTGAAATACCTTAAGGAGGTGGGGTGCTAAGTCGTCTCTAAATGGTTTGAAAGGTCATCGACGCCTGGTGATTTGCCAGTGGGCAGATGGTCTATGGTGTCGAGCACCTCTTGCAATGATATAGGTTTGAGGATGGACTGTTGTTGTGTAGGGGTAAGTCTGGGTAGGCGAATAGATTCTTGGAAATTATTTATGTCGTGGGCCATTGGGGTATGCGTTCGGTGGTCTTGGCCTGTCTGTAGATTATACAGTTGGGCATAGAACTGGGCAAATTTCTGACTAATCATTTAAGGGTTCATGACTTTGTTGCTGTCTTTATCTAATAAGGGGTTTTGGTGTCAGCAAGCTTAGATCTAAGCCTTGATGCTAGAAGTCTGGTGGCTTTTCCGTTAGTGTGATATATTGTGGCCAGTAGTCGATATAGACAATATTTGAGTTTAGAGGTATTGAGGTGAGCGAGTTGATGATGCAGAGAGTTTAGTTTGTCTGCTAGGTCGAGAGAGGGGTTTACTTTGTTTTGGGCAGAGATAAGTGCAATATTGGTGTGGCATCCTAGCAAGTTTTTTTTTTTTTGTTTTTTTTTTTAAATGTGGGAGGATTGTTTGAACTGTATCCTAACAACTGCTTCATGCGCGGACCAGACGATGGAGTCTGAGACCTCCACATCTGTATTTTCAGAAAAATAGTCATGTATCGTTTATTTGATAGTGTTAACAAATATGGGATCCTACAGAAAGGATTCATTAAGTCTACAAGTACCTCTACCCCTAAACTGATAGGAGTCTGGGGTCACAGAGCTGTGGTCAGACCACGTAATTTCCCCTATCATATAATCAATAATTTGGGATAATGTGGTATGATCTAGAAAAAAAGATATCAATTCTGGTATAGGTATTATGTGCTCAGGAGTAGAACGTGTAGTCCTGATCAGAGGGATGGTTGATCCTCCAACCGTCATAGAGATTGTTTGGGTTAAGAGCTTGGTTAAATTGTTGCACACATTGTGCACTTGTTTTATATGCCTCCCTGTGAGGGTGGAAGTGGTATCTAAGGTTGGAGACTGTATAAAGTTAAAGTCCCCACACAATATAAGCTTTCCCTGTTTAGTGAGTTTAATTTTGTGGAGTAATGAGTGTAGGTAGTTTCTCAAGTCGGTATTGGGGTATGCTGTTATCGGGGTGTATTGGACATTATTAAATAGGCCTAGCAAGATAATGTATCTGACTCTGTTTACCTTTACACCCTGTTCAAAATTATTATGCAAATTCTATTTTAAGTGTCACAAAGATTAAATATATTTTTTTTCAGTTTAACTCATGGATGGCATTGTGTCTCAGGGCTCTTTTGATCACTGAAAACAAAAAAGGTATTTCTCATTGCACAAAATAATGTAGATTTTTTTTTTTTTAGTTTTGTTCTTCAGAAGAACAAATAATTCCTTTTTGGTAATTGGGAAAGGATTTTTATTTATTAGCATCTAAATTTATAGTACAAAAACATTAAAATGTGAAAAAAGGGGAAGGAACATTTTATGTCAGTGGTTTTCGTTGTTCAAATGTTTGTGACATTATGATTTTTATTTATTTATATTTAGTTTTTTTGTACTTAAGCTATTTTTTTCTAAACCAGTACCAAACATTTATATTTGAACACATTTCTATAAATAAAGCTTTGTCATAAAAAGTTAAACTTTTTCATGGGAGTTAGGAGCACTGCATCTATATATTTATGGATTAATAAATTATACTGCAATGTATCTTTTCCCAGTTGTGGAAGGAAGTCCTTAATGTAAATAGGTAAGTCATCCTGGGTGCATAAGGCTCCAGCCTTTTCTTGGTGCTTCAATAGAGAAAAGTTACATCCACCTAGTAGTATCTGGCAAACTTACATCCACCTCCCTGAAAATCTACATACTTTTTTGTTTAGTTCTATATTGATGGTGAAAGTTGAAGCATCATGATGAGGTCTCCGGTAGGACTGTCATTCAGGAATGTATTTACCTCAAAATTCAGCAAAGTATGACCTTTTGTGTAGTAGCCAGCAAAGACTTTTTTAATGTGTTTGAAGCAATATATTCTCTAACGAAAGGGAGCAACTCTTTATCCATCCCAATCTGTGACATGTGGATATCATCAGTTGGCACATTTTCATATCAACCACATAGCCGTTTTTCATTGTTTTCCACCAGACCAGTGCCTAAAATGCTCCATTTCTTCTACAATTTCATCACAGTTTAATCCTGGTAAAGAGGGAACAGACAACCTACAAATGTGGTGCGATCCAAGCATTATTTTTCCTTTTTTGGATTTTCTTCCTTCTTTTTTCTACAACTGTTCAAATGGATTATAAACATATTTCTATATTTTATTTTTGTCCTCCTTTTCTCTGCTTAATTTTTATACATACCCAATTTTTGGGATATCCAAGAAGATTTATTTGTTTTTCAATTGAATAATACTACTATGCATATTAGATAGTGGGTGGATCCATCAGATCTATGATTGATTCTTATCAGTGTACAATTGATTAACTCATGTACCCTTTGAAGAAATAATGTCTGATCCTGATCTGTATATATTATGAATTTGAATTTTTTTTTTAACATATTTAGTGATATTTGGGCTTTATGAATTCACACAGTACATGTTTCTGTCCCCTTCTATGTAATGGCAATATACATCTTGTTTCGTGATTAATTACATATCTTTTGCATTAATTTGAGTGCGGTATTCTCTTGGTTTTTTTTTGTATATCCTTAGATACTATCCCCTCCCCCTGCCCCCCTACACCTCTCTTACTCTTCTTCTACAGGGAATCACCACCATATTCAGATTCTTACTGTCTCAGGTACGACATTTACTAAAGTTTCATAGTTCCCTATAAAGCAGATGTTACTGGCGTTCAGGAATCCAGGAGTCTAATAGTGTATATTTTTCAGCCTCTATGCCATTGGCTAGCGGTCCCATGAGGCCAACACTCATCCTCATACTCGGAGGTATACGCCCATCGGTCCAACGCATAGATATTCACCTAGCACGGTTGCATAGAGAGGGCCTCACTTGTCACTCCCATACTATCTTTTGCTTTTATTCTCACTGAGAGGCCAACACCATGCCACAATGTTCGGTGACCCTAGGGTGAATGCATAGTTAGAGCATCTCAAGCCACTGGGCAACTAGCAGGGACACCCTGCTAGAAGGGTAATAACTGCTTGATCCAAGGATAAATCTGACTTCCATTCTGGGGTCAAGAAGGAATTTCTTTCCTAGCTTGTTACAAAATTGTGCTTCAAACTGGGTTTTTTGCCTTCTTTTGGATTAACAGCAAAAAACTATTGTGAGGAAGGCTGAACTTGATGGACGCAAGTCTCTTTCCAGCTATGTAACTATGTAACCTGTCAACCCTTTTAGTGTAATCTTTTCGCCACTTGGCATTACCAGTTTGGTTTCACACTAATGGTACATACATACACATACACAAATATATACATATATGTTTCAGGTTCCCAAAGTGGTGAAAGAACTGTCTCTTCCCAGCACCCCAGCTAGGTCTGGTACTCCTGCCCATGGAGCGGATGCAACTAGTCCATCTTCCCTCAGATCATGGACTATTCCACATCTTATTGCTGAGCTCCGTAGAAGGTGTATTCCATTCCTGGCTACTGCCAGGAAAGCCAAGTTATACAGACTAATGAATAGCACCACCCACTCAGATGCAGGGGAAGGGTCTAGTGTGTCCCAGCAGCCTGATGTCCATGCCATGATGACCTCATTGTTGTCTTCTATTGGACTTATTAATGATAGACTGGAGAAATTAGAATCAGGCTGCGCCACTAACTTGCCTGCTAGGCCCATTGAATCTATTCCAGCTGGTTCGTCTACCACACCGGGTAATTCTTGTTTAACTAAAGGTCCCTGTGGTAATCAACCCATCGCAAGGTCCTAGCAAATCTCAAGAAAGACCTCTTCCCTCGACCCTATTCCCTCGTACCTCATCCGCACTTTGTCTCGTTCTCTTGCTCTGCCTTTCACTAACATTTTCCATCTCTACCTCTCCTCTGGCACATTTCCTCTACCTGTCAAACATGCAACCATAACCCTGATTCTGAAAAAGCCCAACCTTTACCCTAATTCTCCGTCCAACTACCGCCCTATTTCGCGAGATTTACAAACTTCCTTGAATCCAACTCTCTGCTTGACGCACTTCAATCTGAATTCCGCAGAAAGGAGATTAGAGAGGTCAAAGCATGGCTAAAGTCTTGGTGCAGGAAAGAGGGTTTTTAGAGCACTGGGCCGATTTTGCGCTTGGGTACAACCTGTATAGTCATGATGGATTGCACCTAAACGGAAGAGGGTCTGCTGTGCTGGGGGATAGGATGGCTAGAAGGTTGGAGGAGATTTTAAACTAGTGGTGGGGGGGAGGGTCAAAGCAATCTAGAAAATGGAGATAGGATGGTAAGGAGATGGGCTTTAGCTCAGAACAAAGGGGGTGGAGATGGGGGGAGGGGAAAGCTCAGAACAGAGGAGGTATGTAATATTGATAATTCACAAAAAATACAAAAGACTCATGATAGTATTAAATGTATGCTTACTAATGCAAGGAGCCTATATAACAAAATGGGGGAACTAGAGGCAATCGCATACACTAAACAATATGATATAATAGGCATAACAGAAACATGGTGGGATGAGACACATGACTGGGCAGTTAATTTAAATGGGTACATGTTATTTAGGAAGGATAGGAAAAACAAGAAGGGTGGTGGGGTATGTTTATATGTCAACCATGAGTTAAAGTCAAATCTTAGGCATGTGGAGTGTGAAGAGTAAAATGTGGAGGCTTTATGGGTAGATATCTGCTTGGGGCAAGCAAAGGGAAATCAATTATTGGTTGGGATATGTTATAAACCACCTAAATGTAAATATTATTGAGGAAGAACAGCTGTTAGAGCAAATTGAGAAAGCTGCAAATTGAGGTAACACGTTAATTATTGGAGATTTTAATTACCCAGACATATATTGGGATAGAGGGACTAGTACTTCAGCAAGAGCAATCTGGTTTTTGGATGTGTTAAATGACACCTTTATGTCACAACTGGTACAAGCACCAACTAGAAAGGATGCGTGTCTGGATCTCATTATAACAAACAATGTTGATCTTTTAACCAACATTCAAGTAGGGGAGCATTTGGGAAATAGTGGTCACAATATGGTAAATTTTGAAATAAACTCAAAAAAGCAAAAGCAAGAGGGGTATACTAAAACATATAATTAAAAAAAAAAAGCCAATTTCAATTAGATTAGGGAAGCTCTACAACATATCGACTGGTATAAACTCTTTAGTGATAAAAACACTGAGGATAAATGGAAACTATTCGAACAAATATTAGAAAGGTACATTTCTCCGTATGTACCATTGGGTAATAAATATAAAAGAAACAAATTAAAACCAATGTGGCTTAGTAGAGAAGTAAAACAAGAGATTAAAAATAAGAGAAGGGCATTTAAATCAGACAAATCAGAGGCATCCTATTTAAGATATAAGGAAGCCAATTACGCTTGCAAAAAGGCAATTCAAGTGGCTAAACTAGAAAATGAGAAATTGATAGCTAAAGAATGCAAAACCAACCCCCAAATTTTTTTCAAGTACATCAATTCTAAAAAAACTAAAAATGAAAGTGTAGGTACACTTGAAACATATTTTGGTTTATTAGCTAATGCAGACCAGGAAAAAGCAGAAATATGAAATAACTATTTTTCTTCAGTATATATTAATGAGGATCCTATGGCAAGAGATATGTAAATGATTGCTGCAAAAAAACGTGCAAATAACTTGTGATTGGATAACTCGAGACAAGGTGCTACAGCTATTAAAGAAAATTAATGTAAATAAAGCTCCGGGGCCTAACCGTCTTTACCCACGAGTACTTAAGGAGCTAAGTGGGGAAATAAGTGAACCTCTGTATTTAATTTTTCAAGATTCTTTTGTTTCAGGTGTTGTACCGTAGAAGTATAGATCAGGGTGTTGCAGTGGATGTGATCTAATTGGATTTTGCCAAGGCATTTGATACGGTTCCTCACAATAGGTTAGTCTTCAAACTAAAAGAAATTGGTCTAGATGAATATTCTTGTTCTTGGGTAGAACATTGGCTTAAGGATAGAGTACAACGAGTTGTAATTAATAGTAAATTTTCAGGCTGGACAAAAGTGGTAAGTGGTATCCCTCAGGGTTCTGTTTTGGGACCACTTCTATTTAACATTTTTATAAATGATTCTGAAATAGGCATTGAAAGCCATGTATCAGTGTTTGCAGATGACACAAAACTTTGTAAAGTAATAAAATGTGAGCAGGATATTGCTTTGCTGCAGAGGGATTTGGATAGATTGGGTGACTGGGCACTAAAATGGCAGATGGAATTTAACATAGAGAAATAACATAGATCCCCTCTATCCCCTGCACCCTAACAGTCCCCCTGCATCTCCTGCACAGATCCCTCTCCCTCCCCTGAACAGATCCCCTCTCTCCCCTGTACCCTGCACAGATACCCCTGCACTCTCCACAGAACCCCTCTCTCCCTGCATAGACTCTCTCCCTGCACCCTCCACAGCCCCCCTCCACACACCCCATCCCTCCTTGCCAAAGAATAACAATTATGGGCACCCCCCATAAAATCACTGTTTAGTAGATATGCCCCCAATGAATTACATGCATTAATTTTTCAGGCATGTATTCATTGGGTGTATAACTTAAAAAAGCTTGAAAGGGTTGTAAACTAGAGGCGTTGAGTACTTAAAAGAGGTATATCCGGTGCAATCACGGACGTCCGCTACTGCCCCGGCATTGACGTGGGTTGAGATAGGGGTGGCAAATGCTCTAGCTACACCACTGCATGCATTTAGGTCTACCCAATGGGTATTGGTGAACAGGGTCTCAGTTAGGCATTGCAGCAATTTAAGAGGGCGACCGGCCCTGGCAATATCAGATGCTGTAATTTCCTCCCAGACTTAGCCAGGGTTCCAAGGTGAGGGTGTAAAATCTGTATATGTGTGTTGGAGAAAATGTAAGTTCCTCCATATGTCTCACCGATTCCTCTTTTTGGATCCACTTCCTGATGGATAGGACTCTGGATCGCTTCCAGCAAAGTGGATAAGTAGGTTAGCTGCTGTGAGGAGGTGGTTAAGCAAAATACGCTGGGGCCTCTTCATAGGGGTGTGGTATAAGATGAATAGCATAGTTTCAGGTACTTTCAGGATGTGTAGGCCTGTAATCGTGTGTATAAGGGTTGCTATTCTATCCCAGTACCCCGGTATCGTGGTGCAATGCCACCAAATATGGCCTGGTGAACCTCTAGATAGGAGACATCTCCAACACCTGTTTGATGTTCCAGGGAAGAACCTACGTAATCTCATTTGAGTGTAGTGCCATTTCGAGAGTCTCTTGTAGTTGCCTTCATTTGTACTGTTATTGATAGTGGATTTGAATAGGTTGGAAAAAATTTGATTCCAATCCTTCTCAGTTATGGAGAGGTTTAGCTCTTCCTCCCACTGTTTAGTGGAGGGTCTGAAGCTTTTTCCTGTTGTATGAGCCTATAGAATGTGGATAAGTGTTTTTTTCTTGATATTGTGTGTAGAGCAAGTCTTTTCATATATCGTGCCTGGTGTATTGCCCTGTGCTATATCCAGTGTTGATGATATGAAGTGAGTAAGTTGGTCAGTGTATTTATCTTTATGTCAAGGTCTGTGTCACTTTGTGTATGTGTGTATGTGCCAATGTGTATATGTGTCACAGTGTGTTTGTCCCAGTGTGTGTATCTTTGTGTCTGTATGTGTGTCAGTGTGTTTATGTCTGTATCTGTGCTAATGTATATGTTTATCTGTGTAAGTATGTATGTGACAGTGTATGTACATACATCCCAGTAATCCAACACCAACACAACATGCAAACACACATTACATACAATATGCAAACACACATTATACACACATTACATACCAGTAATTACATCCCAGTAATCCAACACCAACACAACATGCAAACACACATTACATACAACATGCAAACACACATTATACACTTTACCATCACTTGTATCGCCTTCTCTGCTTTCTAGATCCTTCCTACACTAGATGAGCTATTCCCTCAGCTGTTGGAAAGAACAGCTTCCTTCAGTATAGTCATTCCCAAGCCAACACTCCCATCATCTTGATAGAGTAAAGTTAATTACCGACCACACTTCT
Organism: Pelobates cultripes; assembly: GCA_933207985.1. NCBI lineage: Eukaryota > Metazoa > Chordata > Amphibia > Anura > Pelobatidae > Pelobates > Pelobates cultripes. Next base: position 112,655,737 of record OW240915.1, read on the forward strand.
TCTCCCCTGACAACATATAGGCTGGCTAGATACCAGTTTTACAAACGGCTTATCTCTTCCCATTATTGTAGATGCTCCCACTGCAGACTTTTTTCAAAATGACCAATCCATCTCAGTGTTGCTATTTGTTTCACAAGACCTCTAATTTGTTCCTACTTAACAGAGACAGTCCCTATGTGGGGCCTAAATCAGTCTGTTACACTTTTCTATCTTAATGTCCCTCTTTTCTATGAGCTCCATATTGTTGGTGAGTTGGAGTGTATATCAGAGCTCCACAGTAATAATGTATCTTTAAACTACAATAAATGTGTTTAGAACTTAGTCTGAGTATTTTAGATATATTGTTCGTATTTTAAATTACATTTTAGTTCTATAAATTGTTATTAGTAAGCCATCTAAATTTTCTCAAAATGGACTCAAATGGCCACAAATCTCCACTAACACTCATAAAATGAAATTGTCTCTCTTTTTTCATTTAAAATGTTGGGAATTCCTGACAATTCTCAATCTAGTGAATGCCCCTGTAACTGTGATGTTGGTTACTTTCAAGCAGTACTTTACTGTTTTCAATGGAGTGAATTCATTATTTATTTATTATGGGACTCCTTTAAAATCTCTTGAAATGTCATTCTTTAGCAATTTTACAGGTGGCTGATACCCTTTTGAAACCATATGAGGATATTCTTTTTAAGAATAATTGAGTTGAGGATGTTGGTATCAGATGTTGGTATATTAAGTATATATCCTGTGTTTTTTCCCCAAAAATTATTTTATAACAAACATTGGGAGCTTGATTACTAACCGCTTATGTACATATGCCTCCATAGAGTCACCAAAGCCTCTCTCCTTAAAATTAATCATTATTTAAATAAAACTCCAGCATTGTGTAATTTATTGGGTTTTTTTTCCCCAAGATCAATATTTTAATGCACCCTGCAGCTGAAAAAGTTACAAAAAATTTGCATTGTTTTTCTAAAAAAAAAAACATTGTTGCATTCAAACCTAGAAAATATTGAGCAAATTTTCTCAAATCACACTGGTACAGATAAAACATATGTGCAAGTGGGAAAAAAAAGACTAGAGCAGAAAGCTTAGTTACAGCAAAGTCTGTTTGCACATCTCAACTATGATTATAATGTAATTATGACACTCCTGAATTTGGGTAGTGGTGGCACATTGAACATTGTGTAGTGGCAGTATTACTCCAGGCATAACATTTTGCCATTAATGTGCTTAGTTATCCAAAAGAGTAAGGCCTACTATTTCAGAAGATTGCTATCAACATTAAAACCTATATTGGTCTTGTTCACTATCCACGCTTTGTGGAAAATTAAAATGGGAAATACTTTTTTTTAGGCTAGAAGAGGAGAAATGCTCGTCTTGCTAAAAAGGCCATTCCCAATTCAGTGAATAAACCTCATGCGTCAATCCACTGTAGTTTTATCCATCTTTTTCTTCATCCTCTTGAATAATGGATTTCCCTTCTCCTTTCATGCATTTGGTACCTAAATAAGAAAAATAACAGACAATTAAAATTAAAAGGACACTCAAGTTATACTCTTTGCACCAACATAAATGCAAGGTATTCGATTTCAGCCTTATAGTCTTGCTGTTTTTTAAATTAGTTTTGCCAAAACAAAATTTCAGCTTTCTGCAGCATGGCTGCACGCACCCTCTTTTTACTGTGTAACTTCCTTATTATATACTCATTGTAGCCAATCCCTGTACTCTTATTATTTGAACCCTTTACACTTAGCAAAAATCTGAAATACTGTACAAGTCAAGTCAGCAGCTCAGCTTAGACGGATCTCTCATTGACTGAATTAAAGGAACACAATAGGCACCCAGACCTCTTTAGCTCATTGAAGTAGTCTTGGTGCATATTTCCAGGTCCCTTAACCCTGGAAAGGTAATTATTGCAGCTTTTGATTAACTGCAATAATTACCTTTATGGATTAACTCCACCTCTAGTGGCTGTATACCAGACTGTTGGTCGCCTAACTGATGCTGGACGACCTCATGCTAAGTATGAGGACATCCAGCTTTCCTCTGTATAATGCTTTCCAAAGGGGCTGTTCTAATGTGAGGATGGCCATTGCTGTGCATGTGCATTAGGTCTTCCCCGCTGGCTGACATCAGCGGGGGAAGAGCAAAGGCAGACCCCAAGCTATTTATTTTCATATTTATTTTTATATTTATTTTATTTTTATTCATTTTCTTTTTTTCTTTATCTTATCTTAATATTTTTTCTCTATATGCACAATATATTTGACTGTTTTCATACTGCAATAAATCTCTACATTGTATTATTATATGTGGTGGTAAGAGCCTTCGGTTCCATCTCCAAATGGAATTCTGTTGCACTTTAACACTTGGAAGAATAACTTCCTTGTATAATTTCATTATAGAGAAAATATGAATAGGTTTGCTTTCCATAGGGAGACTAGGAACCGGAAGCTCTCCCCAAATACATATGAATCTTAACACTGTTGTCCATAGAAGCATGGTTTATGTTTTTTGGGCCATCACATACATATCCATTTTGTACACTTTTCATTCTGCCAGCTTATTATTATTCTGTAGACTGAACAGAGACGAGAAAACATCGAAATACATATATCGTGGGTAGAACGCACGATCACTGTTGAGTGTAACGCAAATGTCACAGTTATGTGCCAATGAAAATCGGCGCACCAGAAGTGACACACGAAAACAGGAAAGAAGCTTCAATCGGACAGGGAATCAGAAAGCAATATGAACTGATTACGGACAGCTGGGGAACATGAGGAAATACCCTATGTACCACCAATAAGAAGATTCAAGAGCCATTTATAAAGAGAGACTCAGGGGGGAGGGTTGTATACTGCTTTGTTTGAATTGTGATGGTTTTATTTTGTCACTCTGCTTGCTATTTTATCTTTATTTTATCTTTATAATTGTTTCTAAAATTATTTGGAGAGTCCCTGAGGAAGTCCTTTGGGGCAAAACATGTAGGATTACTCCTAGCAACTTATTTTGTTGTTTTGCTTTTTAGCTTTATTTTATTTTAGTGTTTTTATATATACTTTATACAATAAACAGCAGTCTTTTTTCACCTGAATCCTGAGTCCGGCTCTCCATACTCGCAGCGTAATTGCTACAGGAAGAGTCGTCCTGGATTAGCCCCCCAAAACCATCGGGGGAGTCACCCTTCTGTGATTATTTCTACAACATCTTGTGAGTGCAATTTATGTCTGCACT
>OW240915.1:112664616-112877888 GCA_933207985.1 Pelobates cultripes
CTGCATGTGAGTATTTTTTACTGTATAATTTAATTACCCTGAAAGGACTAATATTTTATATTAGAAAAAGAAAAATACCAATAATTTATATATATAAATTAATATAAATGTAATTTTTATCAATAGATCGCCTTGGAGAGGCATAATGACTTATGGGGCTGGCATCGATTTTTTTTTTCAAGGGCTGCTTTGTATCCCCAGTCCGGCCCTGAGCACGTCACTGCTTGCCCTTCTTCTATCTCTGACTGGAAGTCATCCCGCTTTCTAAAGCTCAATCTCTCTACAACTGAGCTTCTTATTGTATCACAGGCAGAGGGGAGGATTTTGTGTGGGAGTGTCTGAGTGTGTTGTATGTGTTTATTGGTTGTGTTCCAAAACCCTGTGGGTGGTACTAATGTGTACATAAGCACAATAAACCCACAGCTCTGACTGTTCACTGCTTGACCCTCAACATGGAGCTTTGTCTCGTTCTTGGGGGGATTTATTGTATGCTGTTCCAGTTTGACTGCTAGGAGTGTAAACCTATTCATATGGTTTTTCCTATTCGGCTGTTTACAGCATTCGGATGGTTTCCTGTTCGGCGGATTGGTGTTCTGCAGTAGCTGTGCCTGTGTCTCTGGAAGGGAAGATCTACTAAATGGCAGTTTAACCCTTTTATGCCTGGGGGGTGCCGTTACAGCAGGGCATTTCTTTTTACCTCCTGTTGCCTCCTCCTACTCTGCTTCCTTGTCCTGCTACCACCTTCTCATCTGGTCAGCGTAACACCTTCACCACAACCTTCAGCACAAACAGGGGGAAACGACAGCAGGCTGTTTTAAAACTCATATGTTTGGGGGGAAAAACCCCACACTGCGCAGGAGCTGTGGACGGGCATGGAACAACAGACCGATGTGTGGTTGTTGCTACTGAGCCTCAAGCCCAGCCTGGGGGTGTGCGATAATGGGCGAATTCTTGTAGTACTCTGGGCCTAGCCGGTTTGATGCACATCCCTTGCCTGACACTTGCTGAATTTGGTGGGGCAGAAATTCCTGAAAAACTACCCAGATATATCAGAGCTGCTGTAGAAAGTGCGGGCCATCTGTGCGCGCTTTCGGTGTTCTCAACATGCTGCTGCTCGCCTGTCTGCGCTGCAGCGTAACTTCGGCCTTCCCGATCACTGCCTCATATGCGACGTGGCCACAAGGTGGAACTCCACCTTGTACATGCTGGAAAGACTGTGCAAGCAACAGGCGATAGTGGAGTTTCAGCTGCAAACGCACGGGTCAGTTGCTCTGCACCAGACTTGCCCTCCAATTGATCCTCGTTAAAGGATTTAAAGTGTACTCATTCCAATTAGAGGGCCTCAAAAGTGTCCTGTATTAATTTTTTTTTTTGTCACTACCTCCCCACGTCGGGAGTGGGTAATTTGAGCGCCTGCTGCCTTCCTTGGATGCGGTAGCCGTTTCTCAGGCTCTGGAATTGAATTCTGATTCCCCGTTACCTGTGGTCACCATGGTAGGCGCAGAAAGTACCATCAAAAGTTGATAGGGCAGACATCCGAATGCGCCGTCACGGGGGCGTGTGATCGGCGCAAGGTTATCTAGAGTCAACAAAGTGCCTGCGCAACGACTGCTGAGTTGCCCACATTCTAACTTGTTCTGATTACTGGGTGGCTACCCTGCTCAATCCCAGTTACAAGGACAACGTGCAGTCCTTTAATTCACTGGTGTGTGATCGGAAGATGCACGACTACAAGCGCACGCTGGTAGACGCGCTGCTGAGGGCATTCCCAACTGACACTGGGGGCTCAGTGGAAGCACTGGAAGCAAGGCAAAGGCCAATGCACCTGGGTCACCGCCAGCACCTCAGAAGGTGTTATGGACAGATGAATTAAAATAAAATGGCTATTTACTAATGTCTATTTATTCTCTGTTCACTATGTTAAAACTGGCTTCTAGAGTAAATATTCCCTTCCCCCCCTACAATGTGGTCAGCTGCTGTTTACTATGTAAATTCCTCACATCCTGCTAGCCTCCCCCCCCCCACTACCTTTGTGCCAGTTAACAGCTATATGCCATATATAGCTAAATGGAGGATCATTGGTTTAGAACTGATAGATACCACTCACTCCCCCTCCCATCGTGTATCCAAAAGTGTGTAATGATGACACTACATGAATGGCATGAATGGCACCTTAAAAGGCGCCATTCTGTAGGGGGGTTTAAACAAGAGCCCCCTTTCTCTGTCAACCAATTGGTGAATGTATACTGTATGTTTAAACTGTGACGTATTTTTGCTTTAAGAAGGAGCCCCCACTCCGGGGAATAAAGCATTCCTGGGTTTTTCACTGATCAGAAACTTTGTCTCCGGTGTGAATTACTTCTAGGGAAAGCGTGCACGCATTAATTAATCAATTTGGAAGGTGTAGATAGACAAATAATCAAAGTTTTCTTTGATCCAAAACAATTTGGTGGAGAATGCGGGCATTTAAGGGATACGTTACTAAGGCAGCCGTCAGATCCCAAGACAGGAGAGCAAAGGATTCCCAGAGATTGGAAACGGAGCCTGATCACCTCTGCATATGGTAAATGAGTTACTTACCTATATTTTCCTTTCTTTGGATTTCTCTTGTTCTCCGTGCCTTCACATTCGGCTTCCGGTGTTTAACGTCTTCAGACAGGTAATATATATATGCCTGAATGTCCCCTTTTATATAGAACCTGTCACTTGTCTATCTACAGCCTGAGTCCTGAGTGTGAGTTTTATGTGTGAAAGTGTCTGTTTGAGAATCTGTTTTACTACTTGCTTAATACTGTTATATAATGCTGCCAAGTGTGGTTAAGCACTTGCAGGTTTAGCCAAGTTCGGGTTTGGTGGAAAACCCCTGGCTCTATATTTATTTTAGCTAAGCTTCGGTAAAGAAGTTATTGCGAGACTCGGTCAAGAGTTTAAAAAATAAATAAATAAATAAATAAATAAATAAATAAAATAATTAAAAAAAAAAAAAATAATAATAAAAAAATAAAAAAATGTATTTTAACTAAAACTTCGGTAGAGAAGTTATTGAGGGACTCGGTCAAGAGTTAAAAATATAATTTGGTAAAGGAGCGGTTTATGTGCTTGAGTGTTTCTGTGTGTGTGATTTGAGTTATTATAAGCCGGCATTTATTTTAAGAACTTTGTGATTTAATTACATCTGTATTTTGTGCTTTTGTCTGTGTATGTCTTGTTGGGTACCATATATGTTAATTGTAATCTATACAATTTGTATCGTTACTCTCCTATTCTATCTTTTGTCCTAAGGAGAGCTGTGCTTAGGCAATCACATGGTTAAAAAACTTTGTGCTTGCAAGTCTCCTCCTCCCCCCTCCTTCTTTGTTGCTTTCTCTTGCTCTGACTGCTATGAGTATTGGCTACAGGGGGGTGGGGTGAATGGGTGAAATGCTTGTAAACTCAGTGAGGAATGTGAGGGAAACAAGGTATATTTGCTGGACGAATAACCTAGTTAGGAACTTTGTGTAATCTTGTATATGTTGTTAAGCAAGAGGTTATTGGCATGTTGGAATAAGGAAAGTTAGATTTTGTTGGAACAAATGAATTGTGGAATTTATAAATGAATATCGCAGAGAAAAGTAAATTGCAGTTTGCATTTAATAGCAGCTATTCAGATGCTGTTTTGTGGCAATCTTTATACACACAATGTGAAATTGCCAATAGTGAAATTGACAAGAAATTGTTTGTTAATAAGAAAAAAAAAAAAAAAAAGATCAGAAATGTTATGAAACTAGTCTGTACTTACAATGCATTGATTTGTAAACGAAATACAGGTAAAGAAAATTTAGAATCAGCAGAAAAAGAAGTAGATTTGAATGGGTTAACAGAAGACAAATCAGATTTAAATGAACAGTGTAACAATGTAACAGAGAGCACATTGTCAGAAACAGTTTGTGAATTAGAGGATAGAGTTGAACTAAGAAATGATCTTATTTGCCAGCTTAGAAATGAAGTTAAGCAAGTGTGTGTTAATACAAGAAAAATACAGACACAGAATCTAATCCCAGAACCAATAGATACTGAAAATGTATCCTCACAGAGTGATTTGCAGAAATATAAATTTCAAGACAGAGCTGCAAAACTTAATTTGAAAATACATGAACAATTAATGAAAATTGTGAAATGTATTCCAGTTTATGACACGTCAGTGGATGCATTTACTAATGCTGGAATGTTTGAGTCAAATGTGGACAAATACAGCCTAAATGACGAACAAAGGAATAGATTGTTTAAAATATGGCTGCCGACTCAAATGGCATGTAGACTGACCACGCTTGTAAAATTTCAGGACAATGATAAAATAATATATGGAAATAAGCGAGACAGATTAACACAATTAATAAAATTAACAACAGGGAATGATTTTGCAGACACTGAAATGTTGGAAAAACTAAAACCACTCAAGGGGGAGGATATATTTAGTTTTCTTGTAAAATTTGAAAATGCATATAGACTTGTTGCTGATTTTTCTGAAGATCAGTTAATTAATGAATTTGTGAAAAAATTTCAAGATCTAGATCCAACTGCAATTGTGGTAGCTAGAGAAAAAAGCACTTTGACAGAAGTAGCTTTGTTCTTGGATAACTTAAGGAGGGAAACCAAGAATGAAGGGGTTAAAACGACTTGTGGCTTTAGGCAGAGAAAGAAGTGCAGATGTTACAGCCCCCGTCCCCCTCCTCCTTCTTCTTCTTCTTCTTCTTCTTCTAGGACAGAGTGTAGAGTGATACAGACAGCTGAGCCCCTCCCAATTTATTCAACTAAATATAGGGCAGTTGATAATATAGGGCAGAATATAACTCCTAAAGTTATTTGTTTTTGGTGCAATAAACAACATTATTTAAGATCTTGCAGATATTTTATCCGAGATATCAAATCAAAAGCAAATGAGAAATTAAATTTGTTGATTGAAAATTTTGACAGAGAAAATACATGTGGAGATAAATCAATTAAAAGCCTTTCCTTGTAAACTTATAATCAGACAAATAAAAGCAATTTTAGCTAAATCGAAATTAGGAGACAGACAAGCAATGCAGCGTAACACAGAAAGTTATAAGAATCAGATAACTTCAAGAGATATGATCAGTTTAGGGAATGAGCATGGATATGTCTGCCAACAGAGGTACACAGGCTGATTCCAGAATTAAGAACAGCCAAGAATAGAGTTCTATGTTAGTTTGTTTTAATGAAATGTTAGTCTGAACTGTTTTTTTCATTGTTTTATATGTATTTTAAGAAAGTATTAGGTTAATTAATTAAAATAAAAATGTACATCAAGTTTGCAAATATGGCAGAATGAAATACACTAATGTAGCAGTGAGGAACATGCAATGTATGTTATATTGGGTGTATGCAATTATACAGTAACTCCAATCATTTTACAGAAGGTAAAAACAATGTTGTTACTTCTGAGGTTGATTTAAAATCTTTGATTTAATTAATGAGAATGAGATTTTAATATCATGACTGATAATGGATTACTGTATATTGCAACGCCTGGACATACACATGGTTTGGATATACTGAAGACAAAAGGAATAATATATGGGAATGGATAAGGCTGATTTCCCCCTATCCACAGCCACGCCTACTCCTAAAGTAACATCGCGTACATCCTTACTATGCCCTTTTACTGTAGAATTTCCCGAATCCTAATGACCCATTCCACTACATGGTGTGACTTGTTTAAGCCTAAGATAAATTGGCTGATCAGGCTACCTGTATTAACAATGTCATCAACGATGAGTTAGCATCTGTGGAGAAGCATCACTTCAGGTTGTCCCAAATTTTCTTTTAACTTAAGTTTTAGTACATAGTAAGGCCCATGCCCAATAACTATATGCAGCCTTGTATAGCAGGCCACATGACATCTATTTGTACCAAGCAAGGCCTGCCTGACTCCTCATTCCTGTCTAACATTGTTGTCTCCTGCATAAGTGTAGATGGCTCTCCTTGGAGTAGCCTGTTAACTAAGCCTTGCTTTGTGGTTACCTTCACCTGTCCAATTAATCTGCTAGGTGCAGATGTCCTTCCCCCACTTGCAGGCCCCTATCACCTTATTATTCATTTTGTTCCACACAGTGAAACCTGACCAAGAGGCAAGGGTCCTAGCTAGTTCCCCCAATACCTTTACCTGAATTATACAGGCCCCAAAGCCTGTCCAAGCTCTTACTATTCCCTAACAGGTTAAGGCTCTGGTGTCGAATGTTGCCCTGGTTACCTGAGACTTTCCATGCAATATCCCACCTCTCCTTGTGATGGACGAATTCTGTGCAGGATAATGTCACCCTGCAGGGATGATACTCTATTTACCTGGCCACTCTTCTGCCACTTCCCAAGGGGGGAAATGATAAGACACTGACTATTATTTTTTTTTAGCCTTTTTCTTATGTTCTGTTCCGGATTTGCTGTCACTACAGTGGACCAAGTATCTCACCTCAACAATGTCTGCACAAGAAGCTGAGCTATAGACTCCCATCACACCATGCAAGATCTCTGAAGGAAGACTGAACTCAGAGGAAGCATGTGGCAGCTCTCTGGCTGACTAAGTTGTTCAAAAAGTTGTAAGTGCACTAAGGGAAGTGGACAGAAAAGTGTCTGCTGAAGAAACTCCCATATTCACCATGTAAGATCCTACCCACAGACATCAAGCTCCCGAAGGAATAACAAGCAAGCTACTGACCCTGGAAAGAAAGAAAAAAACAAACAAACCACAAGCTGGAAACAGAAAGGGGCAACTCTTAAAGACAGGCTGTACTTCAACAATCTCAAGTTATACTTGCCCAAGAACATATACTCAGCAGTGGTCCAGTGGGCCTACGGAGCATCTGTCCAGAACCCTCATGAACTCTTTTGATCAATAAATACTCTGAAGTACCAGGAATTGAATCTCTGACCAACAGTTACTGTAAATCTTGTGCCATTTGTGCCAAGGGCAACTCAAGAAGAATGGATGAAAGCCCCAAGCATCTAGCCAAACCTCATTATCTCTTCCAGAGGAGTCAAGTCGCCAGAATGCCAAAGAATGGCTGATTCAAATATGCACTAATTATAGCAGACATGTTTTCAGGATGGCCAGAGGCCTATCCAGCCACCAAAGTGATAACCAAGACCACATGCTGAGTAGTGCACCGTGAAAGATACAGAGATCACCCCGTGGGTTCATCATTCCAGAATCAAGCCTGCCTCTGCATCATGTGAAGTAACATTTGTTGATCTTGACAACCCTTTTTGAAACTCCATTCTTAGAGAACAAAGATACTTGTTGAAAATAAATAAATAAATATCAACAAGTGGGTGTTTTGATGGCCATAATAATGCCTGACCACCTGCCATCGATGGAAAGCTGAATACCCCAAAAGGGGACCTCGTGAAACTAAAGAGAAACAAACATACTCCTTACCCTGCAGCCCTCACGTCTGAGGTGCCATACGCACAGTCAAAGCTTCTTCAAGATCATCTGCTTATCTTGAGTTTGTGGTGATATTAATATTGAATGTTTAAATGATCTGAATCTGCCAGTACTAGGGTAGCATGAGACAAGATTTCTAAGAATAAGTAAATGTGCCCTAGCCTAGGTTATTATGTCCATACACATAACACATGACAATCCCCAAGGTACTCTTGACACACCTCATTCATGCTTCAGGACAAAAAGGAGTACCCCTATAAAGGGTGGTTTTACCCACACATATATATATATGTATATTAATGCCATAGGGGTGTCAAGGGGGGTACCAAATAATTTTAAGGTAAGAAACTAAGTTTGAATCTATTCTCCCAAGCATTACGGCTAATAAAATCTGAATTGGAAGGGAAGAGGTTTATACAATAAACAGGAGACCTTTTTCTTACAGGACATGTATGACTCAGCTGAATGGGTAGGTGCCACGCACATGACTGTTAATCCCCTCAAACCACACATTAGGACTTTAAAAGACATGGTAGTCATCCCATATTTGAGGATAAGAGGGCTGTAGAGACAGGTTTCTCTGACACTAACTTGTGACTTGAATGGATGAAATACAATGCTACTAAACATAACAAGTCTAACTGCTATGTCTGCAGAGGAGCGAGGCCTCACCCAGGTACAGTATCCCTGAACCTTCCTCCAGATATGAAGTATGCGTTTTAAGTCTCTACACTGTATTTAAACCTAAGCGGTCAGCATGCGAGTCATGGAAACTTAATACCCAATCATTACTAAAAATATTAACCCAGACGAAGGCATTACTATATAGCCCGGGAACTATACTTGTTATGGGATATATGGTGGGATAGGGCGGTTACAAACTATCTCTCAGATGACCTTCCAGAATAGAATAAGCTTGGAAATGATTTTAGCAGAAAAAGGGAGAGTATGTAAAATACTCCCAGACACCATGACATGCTGTACCTATATTCCAGATAATACAGGCCCTAATGGTAAGGTAACGTTGGCAATAGAAAAGTTAAAGAGTTTGTCCAATGAACTGAAACGAAATTCTGGGGCCACAGATCCATGGGAAAGATGGTTTGGATGGATGTCTGAATGGCAAGGTGCTCTGGCCCAAATAGGTGTTGCCATTTTAATAACGATAATCATCCTCGCTCTTCTTGTTTGTTGTGTGTTACCCTGTCTTAAGAAATGCCTACAAAAGACAGTTGATCAGGCAATCGACCAGACCACCCCGACCTTCCTTCACCAAGAGATTGACGATATCGACCGTGATACACCACATACACCCTTACAGTCCCACCGCACTAAATCAACAGCTACTTCCTCTTAAGGACATTTAGGGATAGCGTCTGTCTCTACGGGCAGAAGTCTGCCGCGGGAGAAGTAGTGGACAAGCTGCTATGGGGTACCCGCGCAGTGAAGTGTTCGAGGCCTGTTCAGACAGATGTGCAAGATAGCCTTTTGTTATTTTTCTATAGGGACAGTATTAGAATGAGAGATAGTAGTTTTAGTAAAAATTGCCATTTTAAGGGGGGACTGTTATGGACAGATGAATTAAAATAAAATGGCTATTTACTAATGTCTATTTATTCTCTGTTCACTATGTTAAATCTGGCTTCTAGAGTAAATATTCCCTCCCCCCCCTACAATGTGGTCAGCTGCTGTTTACTATGTAAATTCCTCACATCCTGCTAGCCTCCCCTCCCCCACTACCTTTGTGCCAGTTAACAGCTATATGCCATATATAGCTAAATGGAGGATCATTGGTTTAGAACTGATAGATACCACTCACTCCCCCTCCCATCGTGTATCCAAAAGTGTGTAATGATGACACTACATGAATGGCATGAATGGCATGAATGGCACCTTAAAAGGCTCCATTCTGTAGGGGGGTTTAAACAAGAGCCCCCTTTCTCTGTTAACCAATTGGTGAATGTATACTGTATGTTTAAACTGTGACGTATTTTTGCTTTAAGAAGGAGCCCCCACTCCGGGGAATAAAGCATTCCTGGGTTTTTCACTGATCAGAAACTTTGTCTCCGGTGTGAATTACTTCTAGGGAAAGCGTGCACGCATTAATTAATCAATTTGGAAGGTGTAGATAGACAAATAATCAAAGTTTTCTTTGATCCAAAACAAAGGCAGGGTTAGCATGGCCGAAATGTGGAAAAGCTTTGTCAGCACGCCACAAAAACCAGCACCACCAGCTGATATGGAACGTCTTAGCAGGAGGCAGCATATCAGCAACATGGTGGAACAGTATGTGTGCACACGCCTACCCGTACTGATTGATGGGTCTGCCCCATTCAACTTCTGGGTCTCCAAATTGGGCACATGGCCTGAGCTTGCCCTTTATGCTTTGGAGGTGCTGGCCTGCCCTGCAGCCAGTGTATTGTCTGAACATGTGTTTAGCATGGCAAAGGGCGTTATCACAGACTAGCGCAGCTGCCTGTCCACAGCCAACGTGGACAAGCTCACGTTTATTAAAATGAACCAGGCATGGATCCCACCAGACTTGTCTGTACCTTGTGCAGAATAGACATTTATACCGGCCTTACGCAGCCATTGTTATACTTAAGTGCACTTATTCTTTTCTTTTTTTTTTTTATATGTCCCAAGATTTTGGGGGCTACCCCAATTGTTTGCAGAGCACTTGTCCTACTCTTACCCCCATTTTACTTTTGCAGCCCTCTAGCCCTTTCCAGGACTTTTGTTTTAGAGCTATTTTAGTGCCCAAAAGTATGGGGTTCGTGTTTGAGGCCGAACTCTAACTTTTTGCCGATGTTCGGCCAAACACGGCGAACCTGAACATCCAGGTGTCTACTTAACTCCAGAGGTAAGCTATAGATATGTGGTACTGGTGTGTGTGAATCTTGGACTTGCGCTGTGGATTGGAGATCCCGCTACTGGGAAGTGGGTGTGTGTGGATACCTTCGGTTAAGTGTGTGGGTAGTGTGTGTCTGCATATGGTGCATCATCAGTTATCCATCCTATTTCTCTATTGGGATCATCATTAGATGAGACCAATAGGGTTAAGTACTTAAAGTGGAAGCCCAGATATTAGACAGTACTCTGTTAATATTTGGCCTTTTAGCAAGGAGTTCAGTCGAGGCATGGCAGGCAGGGCCGCCATCAGGGGGTGACAACCATAACGGACAACCATAACCCACACACTTAGGGCCCCCCGATGGGCCATATATCTTCAGGGGCCCGGTCAGCGCCGTGGTATAGTGCGACCGGGCCCCTTTAAAAAAAAAAAAAGCAGCTGCAAGTGCTGCTGGGAGGAAGTGGTCACTTCCTCCCAGCTCACTCCGCGCGGGAGGAGCACGCGCGCCAGTGACTCCCATAATCCCCAGCCACCCTCCTGCAAAGAAAAGGTAAGAGACAGGAGGGTGGCTGGAAAATGAGCTGTGTGTGTGTGTCTGTATGCATGTCTATATGTGTGTCTGTAGGTCTATGTATGTCTGCATATCATTATGAACGTGTGTGTGTATGGATGTCTGTATGACATTATAAATGTATGCCATTATGAGGTATGTGTGTGTCTTTATGTCCTCATGCATGCATGTATGTCTGTTTCAGTATGTGTGTCTGTTAGTATGTATCTGTGTCCTTTTGTATCATTGTGTGTGTATTCATGTGGGCAGTATTTGGAGGCGGGCCCAGTGGGCGGTATTTGAAGGCGGGCCTCAGGGGGCCCAGACCCTGAGCTGAGTTAGGGGGCCCCAAAATTTCTGGTGGCGACCCTGATGGCAGGTATGGGTTTAGTACAGGTATACCAGGAATGTATTCACCTGACTTGGGTTTTATAGGAGAATTATAAGGTTACATAGCTGCATAATCAAGGGTTATCGGATCTCCATGTGTCCCCCATATCCCAGGCCACTTAACAAGGTTTGATGGGGGAAAGAGCGAAGTAAAGCCTGGTCACTAAGGGGTTAAGGTAGAGTACATCAGAGTAGAATGGTCTGTTGGGTGCAAGAGTTTATTTTCAAAGGAGACCCATTAGGGGTTTGGGTGGGTGAGGAAGTGGGGTATAGAGGTCGCCAAAATGGAAGCATGGTAGTCGGTCTGTATGTTAGGGACTGCCAATCTGCCAATTTTTACGGGGGCTTGCATGAGGCTCCTTGCTACTCTGGATCTGCCTCCCACCCAGATCAATTTGATAAGTTCCGCTTGGGTCGTTTTGAGGTACTTCAGGGGTAGTTCAATTGGGAGTGTCTGGAATAAATATTGAAGCCTGGAGAGTATCGACATTTTCACCATTATTATGCGCTCGGACCAGGACAGAAATAAGGGTTACCATTTGTGCAACAGAGAGCGGCATTTATTCCAAGTGGAGATGTCATTGGCCGAGTAGAAGTCTGTAGAATTTTTCGTTATTGTCAGGCCTAAATATTTGATGGAGTCCTTACTCCATCTCAAAGGAGAAGTTGTTTCGCAGGGAGTTCAGTGAAAGGTGAGACAGCCCTATGCCCATGGCCTGCGTATTGGTGGTATTGAGAGAATATTTATATACTGTGTTGGGACCGCTACCTACCTATGAATTGCCCTATTTCTATGTGTGGATGTGCCCTCCTAGAATTTGTGTTCCCCCTTTTTAATTTTCCCCTTTCTGTAATTTTGACCGTAAAGCCGTCAAAATACCTTTTTTAACCACTCCGGGGCGCTCCGGCGCACGGAGCCACGTGTGCCAGACCACCCCGGCACTCCATTTAGATCATTTACTTAGAATGTTCACACCTCACTAACAAGGTGTGAAAACAGACTGCATGCACTGTCTTCAATCCCTGTGTCAGGAATCATCGTACCTGCATCTAACGGAGCTATAATCACTTGTCACTCTCAAACCTGGGAGCTACGAGGCTAGTCTTGTAGCTGCCCAGGCAAACGCTCTTTCCGGCGGATACTTGAGTGTGGGTATCCACTGGAGAGAGGGATGCACTCCAGCGAGGAACCTCTAGAGTTGTGAGTTGGTCTCACAGCTGCAGGCCTCTGCTGACTGTGTGAAAGCCCGTGCTAACCAATGGGAGAAGGAGCGCCCATTCAAACTGGGTTCGCGCCATTCCTTTTGATGTTCGGCACAACTGAGCACTGACACCGGTAACTAATCAGAGCAGGAGCACCCGTTTAAGTGGGGTTTCACGCCCTTTCTTCTGATTGGGCGGTGAAACCCCTCTCGTCCCTGGGCACTGATTGGCGCAAATAGGTTTTGTGCCTTTCAGCGGATTGGTGCTATCGGGTGCTACCTTTCTTCGGACTGGGCGGCAAAACTCCTTCCTCCCCTGAATGCTGATTGGAATGATTTGGTTCGTGCCCTTTCAGCTGATTGGTTGTTGCTTGGTTTAGGCGCGAAGTTTGAATTCGCCGGACTAAACCAAGCAACACCATGGAACTAATTTCGAGGATGTACAGTCTCGAGCCCCAGACTTTCGATGCTGATATCTCGGGCTTTGTACATCCAATCGCCTCTCTTTTTTCAGGGATCCTAGGTGGGACCCAGGGCTATTCACAGTCTAAGTTTTCACCCTGTTCCCCCTTCCTGTCCCAAGGTGCTGAGCCCCAAAGCTCACCCCCTGTACGTAATGTGTATTCATGTGTGTCCCTGTATCCTGTTACTATCTTCCCTGCGGGGTCTGTGCATAAAAAGCTGTGTACCCAAATAAAGATTGTCAAATATTGTATCCTGGAACTGTGTGCTGTCCACTTACTGGGGGAAATGGGTCTGACTTATGATGATTGAAAGGGAGTAACCAGCCGGGTTACCCAGGTCCCGCTACAGATACTTTGCCATATTCCTCTATTAGGGACATCAGAACAGGTAGGGATTCTTGAGGTTGAGTAATGAGGCTGTTGTCTGCGAATGCACTAATCTTTACCTCCCTCCCAGGCAACAGCACACCTTTTATGTTTGGGTTGTCTCGAATAGCTTGAAATTTGGGTTTCGAGCACGAGTACAAAGAGAAGACCCCCTGTCTCGTTCCACTAGTAACTGGGAAGGGCAAGGACCAGTTTGTTTGACCTGTACTGTTGGGTTGGAGTAAAGTGCAAAGATTTGGGCGATGACATCCAGTTGAAGCAGTCAAATGCTTTTTCCGCATCTAAGTCAAGCAAGAGTCCACTTCTGCCAATCCCCCCTGATCTCGCTCACTACCAATGATAGTTTACGGGTATTGTTCAGACCCTGTCGCACATCACAAACCCAGTTTGATCATCTTGGACCAAGGAAGGAAGTAGTGTCCCTATTCTCTGTGCTTAGATTTTGCCATTAATTTTTGCATCTGAGTTAAGCAGCGAGATAGGACTGCAGTTTTTGTCTGGTTTGGGTATGGTGACAATGGTTGCAAGGAGCATGTCCTTTTGCAGTCACTTCTTGAAATACCTTAAGGAGGTGGGGTGCTAAGTCGTCTCTAAATGGTTTGAAAGGTCATCGACGCCTGGTGATTTGCCAGTGGGCAGATGGTCTATGGTGTCGAGCACCTCTTGCAATGATATAGGTTTGAGGATGGACTGTTGTTGTGTAGGGGTAAGTCTGGGTAGGCGAATAGATTCTTGGAAATTATTTATGTCGTGGGCCATTGGGGTATGCGTTCGGTGGTCTTGGCCTGTCTGTAGATTATACAGTTGGGCATAGAACTGGGCAAATTTCTGACTAATCATTTAAGGGTTCATGACTTTGTTGCTGTCTTTATCTAATAAGGGGTTTTGGTGTCAGCAAGCTTAGATCTAAGCCTTGATGCTAGAAGTCTGGTGGCTTTTCCGTTAGTGTGATATATTGTGGCCAGTAGTCGATATAGACAATATTTGAGTTTAGAGGTATTGAGGTGAGCGAGTTGATGATGCAGAGAGTTTAGTTTGTCTGCTAGGTCGAGAGAGGGGTTTACTTTGTTTTGGGCAGAGATAAGTGCAATATTGGTGTGGCATCCTAGCAAGTTTTTTTTTTTTTGTTTTTTTTTTTAAATGTGGGAGGATTGTTTGAACTGTATCCTAACAACTGCTTCATGCGCGGACCAGACGATGGAGTCTGAGACCTCCACATCTGTATTTTCAGAAAAATAGTCATGTATCGTTTATTTGATAGTGTTAACAAATATGGGATCCTACAGAAAGGATTCATTAAGTCTACAAGTACCTCTACCCCTAAACTGATAGGAGTCTGGGGTCACAGAGCTGTGGTCAGACCACGTAATTTCCCCTATCATATAATCAATAATTTGGGATAATGTGGTATGATCTAGAAAAAAAGATATCAATTCTGGTATAGGTATTATGTGCTCAGGAGTAGAACGTGTAGTCCTGATCAGAGGGATGGTTGATCCTCCAACCGTCATAGAGATTGTTTGGGTTAAGAGCTTGGTTAAATTGTTGCACACATTGTGCACTTGTTTTATATGCCTCCCTGTGAGGGTGGAAGTGGTATCTAAGGTTGGAGACTGTATAAAGTTAAAGTCCCCACACAATATAAGCTTTCCCTGTTTAGTGAGTTTAATTTTGTGGAGTAATGAGTGTAGGTAGTTTCTCAAGTCGGTATTGGGGTATGCTGTTATCGGGGTGTATTGGACATTATTAAATAGGCCTAGCAAGATAATGTATCTGACTCTGTTTACCTTTACACCCTGTTCAAAATTATTATGCAAATTCTATTTTAAGTGTCACAAAGATTAAATATATTTTTTTTCAGTTTAACTCATGGATGGCATTGTGTCTCAGGGCTCTTTTGATCACTGAAAACAAAAAAGGTATTTCTCATTGCACAAAATAATGTAGATTTTTTTTTTTTTAGTTTTGTTCTTCAGAAGAACAAATAATTCCTTTTTGGTAATTGGGAAAGGATTTTTATTTATTAGCATCTAAATTTATAGTACAAAAACATTAAAATGTGAAAAAAGGGGAAGGAACATTTTATGTCAGTGGTTTTCGTTGTTCAAATGTTTGTGACATTATGATTTTTATTTATTTATATTTAGTTTTTTTGTACTTAAGCTATTTTTTTCTAAACCAGTACCAAACATTTATATTTGAACACATTTCTATAAATAAAGCTTTGTCATAAAAAGTTAAACTTTTTCATGGGAGTTAGGAGCACTGCATCTATATATTTATGGATTAATAAATTATACTGCAATGTATCTTTTCCCAGTTGTGGAAGGAAGTCCTTAATGTAAATAGGTAAGTCATCCTGGGTGCATAAGGCTCCAGCCTTTTCTTGGTGCTTCAATAGAGAAAAGTTACATCCACCTAGTAGTATCTGGCAAACTTACATCCACCTCCCTGAAAATCTACATACTTTTTTGTTTAGTTCTATATTGATGGTGAAAGTTGAAGCATCATGATGAGGTCTCCGGTAGGACTGTCATTCAGGAATGTATTTACCTCAAAATTCAGCAAAGTATGACCTTTTGTGTAGTAGCCAGCAAAGACTTTTTTAATGTGTTTGAAGCAATATATTCTCTAACGAAAGGGAGCAACTCTTTATCCATCCCAATCTGTGACATGTGGATATCATCAGTTGGCACATTTTCATATCAACCACATAGCCGTTTTTCATTGTTTTCCACCAGACCAGTGCCTAAAATGCTCCATTTCTTCTACAATTTCATCACAGTTTAATCCTGGTAAAGAGGGAACAGACAACCTACAAATGTGGTGCGATCCAAGCATTATTTTTCCTTTTTTGGATTTTCTTCCTTCTTTTTTCTACAACTGTTCAAATGGATTATAAACATATTTCTATATTTTATTTTTGTCCTCCTTTTCTCTGCTTAATTTTTATACATACCCAATTTTTGGGATATCCAAGAAGATTTATTTGTTTTTCAATTGAATAATACTACTATGCATATTAGATAGTGGGTGGATCCATCAGATCTATGATTGATTCTTATCAGTGTACAATTGATTAACTCATGTACCCTTTGAAGAAATAATGTCTGATCCTGATCTGTATATATTATGAATTTGAATTTTTTTTTTAACATATTTAGTGATATTTGGGCTTTATGAATTCACACAGTACATGTTTCTGTCCCCTTCTATGTAATGGCAATATACATCTTGTTTCGTGATTAATTACATATCTTTTGCATTAATTTGAGTGCGGTATTCTCTTGGTTTTTTTTTGTATATCCTTAGATACTATCCCCTCCCCCTGCCCCCCTACACCTCTCTTACTCTTCTTCTACAGGGAATCACCACCATATTCAGATTCTTACTGTCTCAGGTACGACATTTACTAAAGTTTCATAGTTCCCTATAAAGCAGATGTTACTGGCGTTCAGGAATCCAGGAGTCTAATAGTGTATATTTTTCAGCCTCTATGCCATTGGCTAGCGGTCCCATGAGGCCAACACTCATCCTCATACTCGGAGGTATACGCCCATCGGTCCAACGCATAGATATTCACCTAGCACGGTTGCATAGAGAGGGCCTCACTTGTCACTCCCATACTATCTTTTGCTTTTATTCTCACTGAGAGGCCAACACCATGCCACAATGTTCGGTGACCCTAGGGTGAATGCATAGTTAGAGCATCTCAAGCCACTGGGCAACTAGCAGGGACACCCTGCTAGAAGGGTAATAACTGCTTGATCCAAGGATAAATCTGACTTCCATTCTGGGGTCAAGAAGGAATTTCTTTCCTAGCTTGTTACAAAATTGTGCTTCAAACTGGGTTTTTTGCCTTCTTTTGGATTAACAGCAAAAAACTATTGTGAGGAAGGCTGAACTTGATGGACGCAAGTCTCTTTCCAGCTATGTAACTATGTAACCTGTCAACCCTTTTAGTGTAATCTTTTCGCCACTTGGCATTACCAGTTTGGTTTCACACTAATGGTACATACATACACATACACAAATATATACATATATGTTTCAGGTTCCCAAAGTGGTGAAAGAACTGTCTCTTCCCAGCACCCCAGCTAGGTCTGGTACTCCTGCCCATGGAGCGGATGCAACTAGTCCATCTTCCCTCAGATCATGGACTATTCCACATCTTATTGCTGAGCTCCGTAGAAGGTGTATTCCATTCCTGGCTACTGCCAGGAAAGCCAAGTTATACAGACTAATGAATAGCACCACCCACTCAGATGCAGGGGAAGGGTCTAGTGTGTCCCAGCAGCCTGATGTCCATGCCATGATGACCTCATTGTTGTCTTCTATTGGACTTATTAATGATAGACTGGAGAAATTAGAATCAGGCTGCGCCACTAACTTGCCTGCTAGGCCCATTGAATCTATTCCAGCTGGTTCGTCTACCACACCGGGTAATTCTTGTTTAACTAAAGGTCCCTGTGGTAATCAACCCATCGCAAGGTCCTAGCAAATCTCAAGAAAGACCTCTTCCCTCGACCCTATTCCCTCGTACCTCATCCGCACTTTGTCTCGTTCTCTTGCTCTGCCTTTCACTAACATTTTCCATCTCTACCTCTCCTCTGGCACATTTCCTCTACCTGTCAAACATGCAACCATAACCCTGATTCTGAAAAAGCCCAACCTTTACCCTAATTCTCCGTCCAACTACCGCCCTATTTCGCGAGATTTACAAACTTCCTTGAATCCAACTCTCTGCTTGACGCACTTCAATCTGAATTCCGCAGAAAGGAGATTAGAGAGGTCAAAGCATGGCTAAAGTCTTGGTGCAGGAAAGAGGGTTTTTAGAGCACTGGGCCGATTTTGCGCTTGGGTACAACCTGTATAGTCATGATGGATTGCACCTAAACGGAAGAGGGTCTGCTGTGCTGGGGGATAGGATGGCTAGAAGGTTGGAGGAGATTTTAAACTAGTGGTGGGGGGGAGGGTCAAAGCAATCTAGAAAATGGAGATAGGATGGTAAGGAGATGGGCTTTAGCTCAGAACAAAGGGGGTGGAGATGGGGGGAGGGGAAAGCTCAGAACAGAGGAGGTATGTAATATTGATAATTCACAAAAAATACAAAAGACTCATGATAGTATTAAATGTATGCTTACTAATGCAAGGAGCCTATATAACAAAATGGGGGAACTAGAGGCAATCGCATACACTAAACAATATGATATAATAGGCATAACAGAAACATGGTGGGATGAGACACATGACTGGGCAGTTAATTTAAATGGGTACATGTTATTTAGGAAGGATAGGAAAAACAAGAAGGGTGGTGGGGTATGTTTATATGTCAACCATGAGTTAAAGTCAAATCTTAGGCATGTGGAGTGTGAAGAGTAAAATGTGGAGGCTTTATGGGTAGATATCTGCTTGGGGCAAGCAAAGGGAAATCAATTATTGGTTGGGATATGTTATAAACCACCTAAATGTAAATATTATTGAGGAAGAACAGCTGTTAGAGCAAATTGAGAAAGCTGCAAATTGAGGTAACACGTTAATTATTGGAGATTTTAATTACCCAGACATATATTGGGATAGAGGGACTAGTACTTCAGCAAGAGCAATCTGGTTTTTGGATGTGTTAAATGACACCTTTATGTCACAACTGGTACAAGCACCAACTAGAAAGGATGCGTGTCTGGATCTCATTATAACAAACAATGTTGATCTTTTAACCAACATTCAAGTAGGGGAGAATTTGGGAAATAGTGGTCACAATATGGTAAATTTTGAAATAAACTCAAAAAAGCAAAAGCAAGAGGGGTATACTAAAACATATAATTAAAAAAAAAAAGCCAATTTCAATTAGATTAGGGAAGCTCTACAACATATCGACTGGTATAAACTCTTTAGTGATAAAAACACTGAGGATAAATGGAAACTATTCGAACAAATATTAGAAAGGTACATTTCTCCGTATGTACCATTGGGTAATAAATATAAAAGAAACAAATTAAAACCAATGTGGCTTAGTAGAGAAGTAAAACAAGAGATTAAAAATAAGAGAAGGGCATTTAAATCAGACAAATCAGAGGCATCCTATTTAAGATATAAGGAAGCCAATTACGCTTGCAAAAAGGCAATTCAAGTGGCTAAACTAGAAAATGAGAAATTGATAGCTAAAGAATGCAAAACCAACCCCCAAATTTTTTTCAAGTACATCAATTCTAAAAAAACTAAAAATGAAAGTGTAGGTACACTTGAAACATATTTTGGTTTATTAGCTAATGCAGACCAGGAAAAAGCAGAAATATGAAATAACTATTTTTCTTCAGTATATATTAATGAGGATCCTATGGCAAGAGATATGTAAATGATTGCTGCAAAAAAACGTGCAAATAACTTGTGATTGGATAACTCGAGACAAGGTGCTACAGCTATTAAAGAAAATTAATGTAAATAAAGCTCCGGGGCCTAACCGTCTTTACCCACGAGTACTTAAGGAGCTAAGTGGGGAAATAAGTGAACCTCTGTATTTAATTTTTCAAGATTCTTTTGTTTCAGGTGTTGTACCGTAGAAGTATAGATCAGGGTGTTGCAGTGGATGTGATCTAATTGGATTTTGCCAAGGCATTTGATACGGTTCCTCACAATAGGTTAGTCTTCAAACTAAAAGAAATTGGTCTAGATGAATATTCTTGTTCTTGGGTAGAACATTGGCTTAAGGATAGAGTACAACGAGTTGTAATTAATAGTAAATTTTCAGGCTGGACAAAAGTGGTAAGTGGTGTCCCTCAGGGTTCTGTTTTGGGACCACTTCTATTTAACATTTTTATAAATGATTCTGAAATAGGCATTGAAAGCCATGTATCAGTGTTTGCAGATGACACAAAACTTTGTAAAGTAATAAAATGTGAGCAGGATATTGCTTTGCTGCAGAGGGATTTGGATAGATTGGGTGACTGGGCACTAAAATGGCAGATGGAATTTAACATAGAGAAATAACATAGATCCCCTCTATCCCCTGCACCCTAACAGTCCCCCTGCATCTCCTGCACAGATCCCTCTCCCTCCCCTGAACAGATCCCCTCTCTCCCCTGTACCCTGCACAGATACCCCTGCACTCTCCACAGAACCCCTCTCTCCCTGCATAGACTCTCTCCCTGCACCCTCCACAGCCCCCCTCCACACACCCCATCCCTCCTTGCCAAAGAATAACAATTATGGGCACCCCCCATAAAATCACTGTTTAGTAGATATGCCCCCAATGAATTACATGCATTAATTTTTCAGGCATGTATTCATTGGGTGTATAACTTAAAAAAGCTTGAAAGGGTTGTAAACTAGAGGCGTTGAGTACTTAAAAGAGGTATATCCGGTGCAATCACGGACGTCCGCTACTGCCCCGGCATTGACGTGGGTTGAGATAGGGGTGGCAAATGCTCTAGCTACACCACTGCATGCATTTAGGTCTACCCAATGGGTATTGGTGAACAGGGTCTCAGTTAGGCATTGCAGCAATTTAAGAGGGCGACCGGCCCTGGCAATATCAGATGCTGTAATTTCCTCCCAGACTTAGCCAGGGTTCCAAGGTGAGGGTGTAAAATCTGTATATGTGTGTTGGAGAAAATGTAAGTTCCTCCATATGTCTCACCGATTCCTCTTTTTGGATCCACTTCCTGATGGATAGGACTCTGGATCGCTTCCAGCAAAGTGGATAAGTAGGTTAGCTGCTGTGAGGAGGTGGTTAAGCAAAATACGCTGGGGCCTCTTCATAGGGGTGTGGTATAAGATGAATAGCATAGTTTCAGGTACTTTCAGGATGTGTAGGCCTGTAATCGTGTGTATAAGGGTTGCTATTCTATCCCAGTACCCCGGTATCGTGGTGCAATGCCACCAAATATGGCCTGGTGAACCTCTAGATAGGAGACATCTCCAACACCTGTTTGATGTTCCAGGGAAGAACCTACGTAATCTCATTTGAGTGTAGTGCCATTTCGAGAGTCTCTTGTAGTTGCCTTCATTTGTACTGTTATTGATAGTGGATTTGAATAGGTTGGAAAAAATTTGATTCCAATCCTTCTCAGTTATGGAGAGGTTTAGCTCTTCCTCCCACTGTTTAGTGGAGGGTCTGAAGCTTTTTCCTGTTGTATGAGCCTATAGAATGTGGATAAGTGTTTTTTTCTTGATATTGTGTGTAGAGCAAGTCTTTTCATATATCGTGCCTGGTGTATTGCCCTGTGCTATATCCAGTGTTGATGATATGAAGTGAGTAAGTTGGTCAGTGTATTTATCTTTATGTCAAGGTCTGTGTCACTTTGTGTATGTGTGTATGTGCCAATGTGTATATGTGTCACAGTGTGTTTGTCCCAGTGTGTGTATCTTTGTGTCTGTATGTGTGTCAGTGTGTTTATGTCTGTATCTGTGCTAATGTATATGTTTATCTGTGTAAGTATGTATGTGACAGTGTATGTACATACATCCCAGTAATCCAACACCAACACAACATGCAAACACACATTACATACAATATGCAAACACACATTATACACACATTACATACCAGTAATTACATCCCAGTAATCCAACACCAACACAACATGCAAACACACATTACATACAACATGCAAACACACATTATACACTTTACCATCACTTGTATCGCCTTCTCTGCTTTCTAGATCCTTCCTACACTAGATGAGCTATTCCCTCAGCTGTTGGAAAGAACAGCTTCCTTCAGTATAGTCATTCCCAAGCCAACACTCCCATCATCTTGATAGAGTAAAGTTAATTACCGACCACACTTCTTCTCCCCTGACAACATATAGGCTGGCTAGATACCAGTTTTACAAACGGCTTATCTCTTCCCATTATTGTAGATGCTCCCACTGCAGACTTTTTTCAAAATGACCAATCCATCTCAGTGTTGCTATTTGTTTCACAAGACCTCTAATTTGTTCCTACTTAACAGAGACAGTCCCTATGTGGGGCCTAAATCAGTCTGTTACACTTTTCTATCTTAATGTCCCTCTTTTCTATGAGCTCCATATTGTTGGTGAGTTGGAGTGTATATCAGAGCTCCACAGTAATAATGTATCTTTAAACTACAATAAAT
This sequence comes from Pelobates cultripes, assembly GCA_933207985.1. NCBI lineage: Eukaryota > Metazoa > Chordata > Amphibia > Anura > Pelobatidae > Pelobates > Pelobates cultripes. The sequence continues at coordinate 112,687,002 of OW240915.1, forward strand.
GTGTTTAGAACTTAGTCTGAGTATTTTAGATATATTGTTCGTATTTTAAATTACATTTTAGTTCTATAAATTGTTATTAGTAAGCCATCTAAATTTTCTCAAAATGGACTCAAATGGCCACAAATCTCCACTAACACTCATAAAATGAAATTGTCTCTCTTTTTTCATTTAAAATGTTGGGAATTCCTGACAATTCTCAATCTAGTGAATGCCCCTGTAACTGTGATGTTGGTTACTTTCAAGCAGTACTTTACTGTTTTCAATGGAGTGAATTCATTATTTATTTATTATGGGACTCCTTTAAAATCTCTTGAAATGTCATTCTTTAGCAATTTTACAGGTGGCTGATACCCTTTTGAAACCATATGAGGATATTCTTTTTAAGAATAATTGAGTTGAGGATGTTGGTATCAGATGTTGGTATATTAAGTATATATCCTGTGTTTTTTCCCCAAAAATTATTTTATAACAAACATTGGGAGCTTGATTACTAACCGCTTATGTACATATGCCTCCATAGAGTCACCAAAGCCTCTCTCCTTAAAATTAATCATTATTTAAATAAAACTCCAGCATTGTGTAATTTATTGGGTTTTTTTTCCCCAAGATCAATATTTTAATGCACCCTGCAGCTGAAAAAGTTACAAAAAATTTGCATTGTTTTTCTAAAAAAAAAAACATTGTTGCATTCAAACCTAGAAAATATTGAGCAAATTTTCTCAAATCACACTGGTACAGATAAAACATATGTGCAAGTGGGAAAAAAAAGACTAGAGCAGAAAGCTTAGTTACAGCAAAGTCTGTTTGCACATCTCAACTATGATTATAATGTAATTATGACACTCCTGAATTTGGGTAGTGGTGGCACATTGAACATTGTGTAGTGGCAGTATTACTCCAGGCATAACATTTTGCCATTAATGTGCTTAGTTATCCAAAAGAGTAAGGCCTACTATTTCAGAAGATTGCTATCAACATTAAAACCTATATTGGTCTTGTTCACTATCCACGCTTTGTGGAAAATTAAAATGGGAAATACTTTTTTTTAGGCTAGAAGAGGAGAAATGCTCGTCTTGCTAAAAAGGCCATTCCCAATTCAGTGAATAAACCTCATGCGTCAATCCACTGTAGTTTTATCCATCTTTTTCTTCATCCTCTTGAATAATGGATTTCCCTTCTCCTTTCATGCATTTGGTACCTAAATAAGAAAAATAACAGACAATTAAAATTAAAAGGACACTCAAGTTATACTCTTTGCACCAACATAAATGCAAGGTATTCGATTTCAGCCTTATAGTCTTGCTGTTTTTTAAATTAGTTTTGCCAAAACAAAATTTCAGCTTTCTGCAGCATGGCTGCACGCACCCTCTTTTTACTGTGTAACTTCCTTATTATATACTCATTGTAGCCAATCCCTGTACTCTTATTATTTGAACCCTTTACACTTAGCAAAAATCTGAAATACTGTACAAGTCAAGTCAGCAGCTCAGCTTAGACGGATCTCTCATTGACTGAATTAAAGGAACACAATAGGCACCCAGACCTCTTTAGCTCATTGAAGTAGTCTTGGTGCATATTTCCAGGTCCCTTAACCCTGGAAAGGTAATTATTGCAGCTTTTGATTAACTGCAATAATTACCTTTATGGATTAACTCCACCTCTAGTGGCTGTATACCAGACTGTTGGTCGCCTAACTGATGCTGGACGACCTCATGCTAAGTATGAGGACATCCAGCTTTCCTCTGTATAATGCTTTCCAAAGGGGCTGTTCTAATGTGAGGATGGCCATTGCTGTGCATGTGCATTAGGTCTTCCCCGCTGGCTGACATCAGCGGGGGAAGAGCAAAGGCAGACCCCAAGCTATTTATTTTCATATTTATTTTTATATTTATTTTATTTTTATTCATTTTCTTTTTTTCTTTATCTTATCTTAATATTTTTTCTCTATATGCACAATATATTTGACTGTTTTCATACTGCAATAAATCTCTACATTGTATTATTATATGTGGTGGTAAGAGCCTTCGGTTCCATCTCCAAATGGAATTCTGTTGCACTTTAACACTTGGAAGAATAACTTCCTTGTATAATTTCATTATAGAGAAAATATGAATAGGTTTGCTTTCCATAGGGAGACTAGGAACCGGAAGCTCTCCCCAAATACATATGAATCTTAACACTGTTGTCCATAGAAGCATGGTTTATGTTTTTTGGGCCATCACATACATATCCATTTTGTACACTTTTCATTCTGCCAGCTTATTATTATTCTGTAGACTGAACAGAGACGAGAAAACATCGAAATACATATATCGTGGGTAGAACGCACGATCACTGTTGAGTGTAACGCAAATGTCACAGTTATGTGCCAATGAAAATCGGCGCACCAGAAGTGACACACGAAAACAGGAAAGAAGCTTCAATCGGACAGGGAATCAGAAAGCAATATGAACTGATTACGGACAGCTGGGGAACATGAGGAAATACCCTATGTACCACCAATAAGAAGATTCAAGAGCCATTTATAAAGAGAGACTCAGGGGGGAGGGTTGTATACTGCTTTGTTTGAATTGTGATGGTTTTATTTTGTCACTCTGCTTGCTATTTTATCTTTATTTTATCTTTATAATTGTTTCTAAAATTATTTGGAGAGTCCCTGAGGAAGTCCTTTGGGGCAAAACATGTAGGATTACTCCTAGCAACTTATTTTGTTGTTTTGCTTTTTAGCTTTATTTTATTTTAGTGTTTTTATATATACTTTATACAATAAACAGCAGTCTTTTTTCACCTGAATCCTGAGTCCGGCTCTCCATACTCGCAGCGTAATTGCTACAGGAAGAGTCGTCCTGGATTAGCCCCCCAAAACCATCGGGGGAGTCACCCTTCTGTGATTATTTCTACAACATCTTGTGAGTGCAATTTATGTCTGCACTATTTACTTTTTACAAAACAGTATTACACTATATATGTTCCTTTTGTGTTTCCCTAATCTCATTTGTAGATCTACAGTCACACTCTCCAATATAATTGCTGCTTTTTGTACCATATAGAAAGGAATATAGTCTGGGATATTCCTGGAGAAGGCTATCACTATCTATTAAGATAAGTGTTTTTCCATCACATTATTTACTTGTATAAAGTGTTGGATGTATCTTTTTGTTTAACATCAGTCCTTGGTCCCCCCTCTGTTCTCGATCTATACTGCCTCCCTTGGTAAACTCATCTGCTCCTTTGGCTTCCAATATCACTTCTATGCGGATGACACGCAAATCTATCTATCCTCCTCTGATCTCTTCTCGCCCCTCTTGACTGCCTCTCTGCTATTTCTAACTGGATGGCTGCCCACTTCCTTAAACTTAACTTGTCCAAAACAAAACTTCTGGTCTTTCCTCCCTCAAGTGTTGCTACTCCCATCTCTGTCTCCCTCCGTGTTAATGGTGCTACCATCAGCTCCACCACGCAGGCTTGCTGCCTAGATGTTCTCTTTGACTCTGATCTCTCCTTCACCTCTCATGTCCAGTTGATCGCCAAATCCTGCAGCTTCCATCTCAAAAACATTGCGAGCATCCGCCCCTACTCAACGTCCAATGCCGCTAAGGTGCTGGTCCATGCCTCTGTCCTCACTCGCCTTGACTACTGCAATCCCCTTTTCAATGGTCTTATGTGCTCCCAACTTGCCCCGTTGCAGTGTATAATGAATGCGGGAGCAAGGCTCATCTTCCTGTCCACCAGCACCTCCCATGCCTCACCCCTCTGTCAGTCCCTGCATTGGCTTCCCATAAGATATAGGGCTCAATATAAAATTCTTGTTCTATCTATCCTCCCTAATACACAAATATGTCCCATCTAGGCCCTTACGCTCTGCCGAAGTCCTACGTCTATCCACTGTACATACTCCCACCTCGGATGCTCACCTTCAAGATTTCTCTAGGGCTGCAACGTTCCTGTGGCACTCCCTTCCCTTCTCTGTTAATGGCTCCAAAAAACCCACACTAAGTCTTCATTGAATACTATCCTACCAATCTACTTCCCTAATACTTCCCTTACCTTTTGTGTCACTTTACCTTACTCCCTCTAGCATGTAAGCTCATTGAGCAGGGCCCTCAACCCCTCTGTTTCTGTGAGTCAAACTTGTTTGGTTACACTTACATGTTTATTAGTCCACCCATTGTAAAGCGCTAAGGAATTTGTTGGCGCTATATAAATAAAATAATAATAATAACATGATTTTATCGAGTTTCTATGCAACTTGAAATAGACAAGTAATTTTTATAAACCTAGTCAGACATGTTTGTTTGTTTATGTTATGTTTTAATACATTATTGTATACATTTTGATAGTGATTGTGCTGATGGATGAAATGGAATTGGAAGCATTTAATGTTTTGATTTGTTTTAACCCCTTCTTGGCAGGTGATGTTGTACAGTGTTCACTACTGACATTTAAATGCCACAGTAATAGTGAATGTACATTGTTCATCAGCTGTTTAAATGGTCCTTTTATCAAGGGTCTTGTAGATAAACCTTTGCCATCTTCTTACCTGCTTGAGGAGGTGATATGTATAAAGCAGGTGTATCTTTTCTTCTAGGTTTTCTTAATTCGTGTTCCTTATTGTGGGCAGATGGCATTGTGTTACTCTTCTTTTGTCTCTCATTTGCATCATATGATTTAAATAACCTTCCTGAAAAATCTTGAAAATAAATTAAAAGAGCAATTAATAGCCTTTGCTTACCTGAATTCTCCAATATCCTCAACATAAATGTTAGATTTACTGTAACCCAGTACAGCTATAGTACATCTGAAACTGAAATTTGTTTAGATACATTTTTTACCATTAAAGTGAAATCTAAACACACAAACCAATACAGCTCATTGTAATGGTTATGGTGCCATATAACTTTCTATAACTGAGAAAAACATGGTGCTCTTCCTGGCATCCATAACCCACCTTCTCTGACATTGAAATGATAATGCAAATATAACACTTCTGTGTTATCAAGTCCAAACCTCACTGACAACATGAGGGGTGGGGTGGGCCAAGTTAGCTAGATTTGAAGTATAATATCCACAATATGAATATATCTGCAGATTGGGCACACAATAGGTGTCAAATAGAGACCCAAGTTTTTTTAATCTACCCCAGAAGAAGTCTAACAGTAAATGGGTCCAGGGCACATAGGCTTATAGTACCATAACTACTACAATGAGCTATAGTGATTATAATACTTAGAGAGATAACCGTATTTGTCACTGTTACTTCCCTAAACTATGGTGGGTGAAATTATTATTATTATTATTACCAGGTACAAATGGCACCATGTGCAAAGCAGGGGTATCTTTTCTGCGGGGTTGTGTTTGTTCCAATTCCTTGTTATGAGACGTCTGTATTGTTTTTTCTTGTCTTGACTTCATCTGGATATCACAACTTCTAATTAATTGTTCTGAGAGGTTGTCTGTAAATAATACAAAACAAAAGTAATGGTAAGCACATCATTCAGACCAACATAACTTGCACATAACCAGGGAAAGGATGGCCACTTGTTGGCCTGGGGGGCAAGAACAAATTAGACTCACAGACCTCTGGATGGTCACACACACATGTAGTATGCAATATACACTGATCAGCCACAACATTAAAACCACCTTCCTAGTATTGTGTAGGTCTCCCTCAGGCTGGCAAAACTGTTCTGATGCGTTAAGGCATGGACTCCACAAAACCTCTAAATGTGCCCTGTGGTATTTGGCACCAAGACACTAGCCATCACTATTTGGCCGCTATAAAGATATATAATCCGTTATTCACTTTAACTGTCAGTGGATTTAATGATGTTGCTGATAAGTGTATATAGATTTGGCAGATTGCAGCTGCTGGAGATTGTCATCATATATCTCTGCAACCTCCATCAGTGTAACCTGTACTGTATGAAGTAACATTTACAGATACCTGTGCACATCTAAGAGATGCAGACTCTCACTGACTACATTGCCCATGAGAAGCAGTGTTTGTTGTGAATGTCATTATCACTATCTCATCTCCCTGCATACACTATCAAACTCCTTCGGAGGCATAATACATACTTGGAATCTATTAGTCTGTCACCCTCAGATACCACAGTCTACCAAAAATATCCCATTATACCAGTAAAGGCCTGGAATGCATTGAGAGCACAGGTCACCAGCCCAAACAGAAACCCATACAGTAATGGCTACCAGGGCCCGTTTCAGGGCCCATTGGGCCTGGTGCTGAAAATTGTGATGGGCCTAATTACAGAATTTTAGCAACAGAAAACACTAAAACAGTTATACCTACCAAGTGTCATGTATCTGGTGGAGGTAGTGCTGGAGAGTATCAGAAAACACATACCCTATGCTAATCTCTCGCTTTCATCTTTCAAGTAAATCCAGAACCATAACCAGAACTGCCCAAAGGGACAAATATGCACAAAGAATTAGATTGTCAGCCTGGCGTGAATGCCGTCTGGCTGCCTGTCAATCATGCAGGATGACCAACCAAGGGCATACTGTGCAGACAGCACCCTGAGCTTGGCATAAATTCATCTAATGATGCGCTAGCTCTACGCTTTCTAAGAACTGTCCCGTAGCACTCGCTGGTCCACTACTCTCCTAACCTTCTTACTAGCAGGCAGAAGCTCCTGTTACAGCCTGGGGACAGAGAAAACGTGGATGTACCAGTAGTGAGTGTAGAAGAATGGGAACATGTCACAGTGTATTAAATGTATGCTTACTAATGCAAGGAGCCTAAATAACAAAATGGGGGAACTAGAGGCAGTAGCATACACTAAACAATATGATATAATAGGCATAACTGAAACATGGTGGGATGAGACACATGACTGGGCAGTTAACTTAAATGGGTACATGTTATTTAGGAAGGATAGGAAAATCAAGAAGGGTGGTGGGGTATGTTTGTATGTCAACCATGATTTAATGCCAAATCTTAAGCAAGTGGAATGCGATGAGGTAAATGTGGAAGCTTTATGGGTAAATATCTGCTTGGGGAAAAGAAGGGAAACCAACTATTGGTTGGGATATGTTATAAACCACCTAATGTTAATATTGACGAGGAACAACAGCTGTTTGAGCAAATTGAGAAAGCTGCAAATCTGGGTAACACTTTAATTATTGGAGATTTTAATTACCCGGACATAAATTGGGACAGAAGGACTAGTAGCTCAGCAAAGGGAATTAGGTTTTTAAACTTGTTAAATGACACCTTCATGTCACAACTTGTACAAGCACCAACTAGAATGGACGCTTGTCTGGACCTGGTTTTAACAAACAACGTTGATCTTTTGACCAACATTCAAGTAGGTGAGCACTTGGGAAATAGTCATCACAATGTAGTGTCCTTTGAAAAAAACTCAAAAAAAACCAAAAGCACATGAGGTATACTAAAACATATAATTTTAAAAAGACCAATTTCAATAAGTTAAGGGCAACTTTACAATATATTGACTGGCATAAACTCTTTAGTGAAAAGAACACTGAGGATAAATGGAAAATCTTCAAACAAATATTAGAAAGGTACATTTCTCAGTATGTACCATTGGGAAATAAATATAAAAGAAACAAATTAAAACCAATGTGGCTTAGTAGAGAAGTAAAACAAGAGATTACAACTAAGAAAAGGGCATTTAAAGCATTTAAATAGGACAAATCAGATGCATCTTATAAAAGATAAGGAAGCAAATAATGCGTGCAAAAAGGTAATTAGATTTGCTAAACTTCAAAATGAAAAAATGATAGCTAAAGAGAGCAAAACCAACATAAATTCTAAAAAATCCAAAAATGAAAGTGTAGGTACACTAAAAACTGAAACAGGGCTGTTAGTTAATGAAGACCAGGAAAGGGCAGGAATTTTAAACAACTATTTCTCCTCTGTGCAGCAACTGCAGCAACTAAAGAAAGTTAATATAAACAAAGCTCCAGGGCCTGACAGTATCCACGAGTACTTAAGGAACTAAGTGTAGAAATACGTGAACCTCTGTTTTTAAGCTTTCAAGATTATTTTCTTTTAGGAAGTGTTCCGGAGGATAGGAGGAAGGCAGATGTGGTTCCTATATTCAAAAAGGGTTCAAAATCCTTGCCTGGAAATTATATACCTGTGAGCTTAACTTCTGTGGCTGGGAAAATTATTGAAAAGTTATTAAGGGATAATCTTCAAGAATTCCTTGAGAAGAACATGGTTATCAGCAAAAATCAGCACGGTTTTATGAAGCACAGGTCATGAAGAAGTAAGTAGAAGTATAGATCAGGGTGTTGCAGTGGATGTGATCTATTTGGATTTTGCCAAGGCATTTGATACCGTTCCAGACAATAGATTAGTGTTCAAACTCAAGGAAATCGGTCTAGATGAAAATGCTTGTTCTTGGGTAGAACATTGGCTTATAAACAGAGTACAAAGAGTTGTCATTAATGGTAATTTTTCAAGCTGGACAGAGGTGGCAAGTGGTGTCCATCAGGGGTCTGTTCTGGGACACCTTCTGTTTAACATTTTTATAAATGATCTTGAAGACAGCATTGAAAGTCATGTTTCAGTGTTTGCAGATGACACAAAACTCTGTAAAATAATACAATGTGAACGAAATATTACTTTGAAGCAGAGGGATTTAGATAGACTGGGGGACTGGGTACTCAAATGGCAGATTAAATTTAATGTTGAAAAAGAAAGAAGAATACACAAGCAACGTATACCCTTAATGGAAACAAATTAGGGATAACAACACACGAAAAGGACTTGGGAATTGTTATAGACAACAAACTATGCAACAATGTGCAATGTCAATCAGCAGTGACCAAGGCCAGTAAGGTATTGTCATGCATGAAAAAGGGCATTCATTCTCTGGACGAGAATATAATTTTGCCTCTTTATAAATCACTGGTAAGACCACATATTGAATATGCTATGCAATTTTGGACATCTGTTCTAAAGAAGTATATTATGGCACTGGAAAAGTGCAGAGGCAGGCTACAAAATTAATAAAAGGAATGGAACATATCAGCTATGAAGAAAGGTTAACAAATTTAAACCTATTTAGTTTAGAAAAACGTTGCCTGAGAGGGGATATGATAACATTATACAAATATATTCGGGGCCAATACAAACCATTGTGTGGAAATCTATTCACAAACCGGACTTTACATAGGACATGAGGTCATGCACTTAGACTGGAAGAAAGAAGATTTTGTCTAAGGCAAAGGAAAGGTTTTTTTACTGTAAGAACAATAAGAATTCTGGAATGTGTAATTCTCTGCCTGAAGAAGTGGTTTTATCAGAGTCCATACAGATGTTCAAACAGCTATTAGATGCATACTTGCAAAAACAGAATATTCAAGGATATAATCTTTCAATGTAGGGTAATAACTGCTTGATCCAAGGATAAATCTGATTGCCATTCTGGTCTCAAGAAGGAATTTTTTTCCTAGCTTGTTGTAAAATTGTGCTTCAAACTGGGTTTTTTTTGCCTTCTTTTTGATCAACAGCAAAAAACAAATATGAGGAAGGTTGAACTTGATGAACGCAAGTCTCTTTTCAGCTATGTAACTATGTAACTATGTAACTATGTTAGAGAGACTGAAGCAGCAAGAGAATTTGTATATATATATATATATATATATATATATATATATATATACACACACACTTTTTTTTTTTTTTTTAAATCAATGGGCCTATTACAAAGGCATGGGCCTGGAGCTGCAGCTCCATCAGCCCCTCTGTTAATCCGGCCTTGATGGCTAGCAAATGATCAACAGCAAAAAACAAATATGAGGAAGGTTGAACTTGATGAACGCAAGTCTCTTTTCAGCTATGTAACTATGTAACTATGTAACTATGTTAGAGAGACTGAAGCAGCAAGAGAATTTGTATATATATATATATATATATATATATATATATATATATACACACACACTTTTTTTTTTTTTTTTAAATCAATGGGCCTATTACAAAGGCATGGGCCTGGAGCTGCAGCTCCATCAGCCCCTCTGTTAATCCGGCCTTGATGGCTAGCAAATGCCATCCACAATTCTTGCCTGGTGCATTACTTGTGCAAGTACAGCACAAACACACCTCCGAACCAGACACACTGAGAACCAGACAAGTTGGACACACAGGAACAGAGGCGTTGAGGGCCCTGCTCAATGAGCTTACATGCTAGAGGGAGTGGGGTAAAGTGACACAAAAGGTAAGGATAGTATTAGACTAATGACAGTTGCAAGAGAGGAATCAGTTGGGAGCTATGAACAGTTTAATTGATACGCTTTTATGAAGAAGTGGGTTTTTAATGTTTTTTTTGAAGGAGTGGAGACTGGGTGAGCATCTAACGGAAGAGGGAAGTGAGTTCCACAGGAATGGTGCAGCCCTCGAGAAGTCTTGAAGGCGAGCATCAGAGATGGGAGTATGGACAGAAGATAGACGTAAGTCTTCAGCAGAGCGTAAGGGCCTAGACAGGACATACTTGTGTATTAAGGAGGATAGATAGGTGGGAGCAGCATTATGTAGAGATTTATAAGCAAGAACAAGAATTTTAAATTGAACCCTATATCTTACAGGAAGCCAATGTATGTAGGGACTGACAGAAGAGTGCGGGCGAACAGGAAGGTGAGCCTCACCGCTGCATTCATTATGGACTGTTACGGAGCAAGTTGGGAGCACGTAAGACCACTGAGATGTGGATTACAGAAGTCAAGGGGAGAAAGGACAGTGGAATGGACCAGCACCTTAGTCGCATCTGGCGTTAAGTAGGGTCGAATACGCGCAATGTTTTTGAGATGGAAGGGGCAGGATTTTTGATAGACTGAACATGAGGCGTGAAGGAGAGGTCGGAGTCAAAAAGAACACCTAGGCAACGAGCCTGTGTGGTGGTGCTGATGGTAGCACAGTTAACTTGGAGGGAGACAGACACAGGAGTAGCAGGATTTCAGTTTTGGTCAAGTTGAGTTTAAGGAAGTGGGCAGCCATCCAGTTAGAAATAGCAGAGAGGCAGTCAGAGACACTAGTCAAGAGGGACGGGGAGAGATCAGGTGAGGACGGGTAGATTTGCGTGTCATCCGCATAGAAATTATATTGGAAGCCAAAGGAGCTAATAAGTTTACCAAGGAAGACAATATAGATAGAGAACAGTAGGGGACCAAGGACTGAACCTTGGGGGACACCAAGAGAGAGGAGTTGGGGAGAAGAAGCAAAGCCAGAGAAATAAATGCTGAAAGAGCGCTGGGAGAGGTAGGAGGAGCACCAGGAGAGAGCAATATCTTGTAGACCGATATTGTGAAGGATGAGAAGCTGTTGATGATCAACAGTGTCAAAAGCCAAAGACAGGTCAAGGAGAATTAGGATAGAGTAGTGACCATGAGATTTTGCAGTGAGTAGATCATTGGATACTTTGTGTGACGGTCTAAGAAGGTACCGTCTTGCATACCCTTAAAATAATACGCCAATAATCCACAAAATCCAAATATCGCTGGTGTCACATAATAACCCACACATAAGCCAAAGCTTAATGCTGGGACAATACTGGTTTAATGAGAACACAGGCATTTAATTTAAACAGTGTATAACTCCTCCTCTGAGCCAGCAAGATAATTGAGTTTAGAGAACATACTAAACTCAATTATTCTCTGGTCAGAAAAAGTAAAATTTTTCACAATATCTTGAATACCCCAAAAATACATAAGAACCCCACAAAAGTCGCATCTCTGTGTAGCCTGTCTCTGTGGGAGCAACATAGTAAAAATCAGCCAAATCTGTTCGGTGGTTACCGAACGGAACCGCAGAGGGAGTTGTCACGAGGTTGAGACCGGGAAACAGTTCCAGAAGAACTGTTCGTAGGGTTTTATAAGAAAACCGCAATAGGTAAAGTCCATCTGGTTTGTGGAGAATGCTCCCTGTGTTCGGTAGTTTGAAACTCCAGAACGCCGTTCGTCTGAGTTGCTGGGAAAGGGAACGTAGAAGAGCTCCATAGAGACCGGTGTTCGTTCAAGTGCGTTGCCGAAAACAGTTCCAGGCAGCGTTTGGGAGACAAGATGGCCGCCACCCATTGTTCTCACCATGTGTATTCATATACACGAAATGGCGGCCACCAAGGAGCATTCAATTAGTCTGCGGTTTTCATATAGATACATAACATTCTCAGTTCTGATTAGTCTCTGGGGTGGTCTCGGTTTGGGAACCGAACAAAATAACGAATGGAGCTTAACAAAAGAACGAATGACTGGGGAAGGCTGATAGAAGGGAGTACAATTGGCCGAATAGTGATGGGGTTATCCCTTCACACTTTGGTCAGTGAGTACGGTTTCCACAGAGTGCTTAGCACGGGCCCTGAATTGTGAGAGACATCACCAGCTGCTAGAGGCAGGAGGAGAGAAAGTGACAGGAGGTGTGAATGGGTTTTGTATGCATGGGGTCTAGGATGAGATCGATTGTGGGTAGGAGTGAGAGAGTAGAAAAATGAGTGTAAGGCATGAGATGAGAGAAGGGGGAGTGTAGCAGAGAGGGGGATATGTAAATGTGGATGGGGATGAGTGAAGTGAGTGTGAGGAGAGATTTTTAAACTGAGGGAGAAGGAGGAAATAAAGAGGAGGAGAAAACAGATCATTGCTAAACTGGAAAAAAGTAAAAAGTAAATTGGAAATAATTGGAATATCAAGAGCAGGTGAAGGTAGGGTAAATATTAAGTTTTATGGGTTAGGAAAGTGCAGGAGTGTACTAATAAAGTCAGTGTTTACACCTGATATTTTTACTTATCTAAAGTTTGGGTGTGACAGAAAATATATAAATGTAATAATGAGCATGGTGAGGGGAAAGGAGGACGGGTATCAGACTTTCTTACAGCAGTATTGGGGATTGATAGTTTTGAAATCAGGCTGTTGCATAAAGATATGTGAGGGTTAGATAGGCTTGCAATAAAGCTGAGGGAGGGGATAAGTATCTAGACACAGAGATGAAGGGATGGTTAGTCAAATAAAAACAAACATATCGATAAAAGAAGGAAGGGGTCAGAGGTCAGTCAGAAATCAGCAGGGAAACAGAGGAATGCATATAGGTGAATAAAACAATTACAAAAAGGGCTTACAAAACTACACTTTAGCATGACAGACAAGATATAAAGGCAAGAAAACTACTGACAGTCACTTTGTGTGGTGTGGCCGAGTAGACGTAGGGAGAGGACCTTCTGTATCCTCTACTAAATCTGACAGGAAGTGCTTACTGAGCACAGTGAACAGCTTCCTGACAGATCTGGTAGAGAATACTGAAGACCCTTTACCACTATCCTCTCCGCCACATTAAATGGAGGGTGGTCAGCAAGCTGTGGGGGGAGGAAGAGACCACAAAGGAAGGTGGGGGGAGACATACAAAAAAGGCTGTGATGAAAGAAAGCGACAAACAGGGGCAGGAAAAGGGGAGAAAGAGACACACTTTGGTGAAGGAGTCACAGAGGGGCTGGGTGGAGGGACACAAACAGCCACTGGGGAAAATGAGAAAGAGACACACACACAGAGGCAGAGGAAGGAGAAAGATACACATACAGGGGCTGGGGGGAAGATACACACACACACACAGGGGAAAGGGAGAAAGAGACACATAAAAGGGGCCGAGGGAAGATACCTACAAAAGGAGCTCTGGGGGAAGAGAACTACAAAAGGGGCTGTGGCGGGAGAAAGGGACTTGGAAAAAGACATACGAAAAGGGCTGTTGTGGGTGAAAGACACCCAGAGGGGCTGTTGGGAGTAAGAGACACACATAGGGGCTGCAGAGGAATAAATGACACACAACGGGTCTGGGAGATTCAAGAGATACACAAAGGGCTGGAAGAGAAAGAGACACACAAAGGGGATGAGGAAGAGAGACACACACAGAAGTGCTGTGGAACAGTAAGACACATACAAGGGAGTTGTAAGATACATATGTATGTATGTATGTCAATGTGTGTTCCTGTATTTTTGTCAGTGTGTGCATCTGAGGATTGTCTATATATATATATATATATATATATATATATATATATATATATATATATGTCAGTGTGTGAATCTGTGCTTCTGTACGTGTGTCAGGGTGTGTATCTCTGTATTTATATGTGTGTAAGTGTCTGTATCGCTATGTCTGTGAATCTGTATATGTGTTAGTGTTTGTATTTATATGTCTGCTTATTTGCATGTGTGTGAGTGTGCGTATCTGTGTGCCTGTATAGGTGCATGTGTGTCAGTGTGTGTATCTGTGTATCTACATGTGTGTCAGTGTAAATATACAGTAAAAAAACAACTTTTGTGAATATGTAACATCAACTTTTTTCTCATTATTTTTGTAATGCTCTCATGCTGTCCCCATGTGTTCCACATATATACAGCCCCATATAGCAGTAAAGGATCATATGTCACCAGTTTTCTGTATTCATATGCATGCTGCTAGATCTACCTGCTAAAGATCAGCACTCAATGACATCCCATACTTCGGCTGACAGCTAACCTGGGCACTATTACATTCCACATGCTGCACAATCAGTCTCATTAGAACTGTGCCAGGTTTAGCCAGTACTATAATAGCTCATGCTCCTTCCTACCAAGAGGAGTTGGTGAGTTCACTGTGGGCAAATAGTATGTTCACATACACTGGGATTACCAACATGTCTGCCTGTCCCCATTCCATACAGGTCTCCCTCTAAATGTACTGTGAACTTGCTGCAAGTAGATCAAAATCTCTAGCAGCATGACATATAAATGCATAAACACGGCGGCATATGATCCATTGCTGCTAGTCTCATTTCCCAGCTGGTTGGAAATTGGCAGGCTCTAAGTTATTGGCCATGTCTGTGCTCCCTGGCTCTAAGAATTGGCATGGAGAGGGAAAGCAGGACACACATAGCGTTAATATATTTATTTACAAAAGACTGACTTAATTTGCATTTTTGAAAAGTATGTTAACACGATTTTGGGACACCTTTGAAATTATTTATACATGATTTTGGACATGAAGGGGTTAAAAGGAACCAATTTTGTTAAAAATGGTATTGTTTCTCAGAAATCACTACACAATTCATATGCCTGTTCTGTAAATGACCAGATAACACAATATGGTATACTTGAAGTATTCAGGTAATTTCAATATATCAACATATGTGACTCTAGGGAAGGAAACCATATGATCATCCTTCCCATCTGGCATCAAGCTTTTTACCAGAAGGAAAAGGATATCACGTTTCTAATAGTATACTGGGTGAACTATTATCTACTTTTCTCTAGACAAATCGGGGATGACTCATCCTCATCCTTCTCTAATGAATCATATGAAATAATCGCCAATAATTACATTTACCTAAAAGGTTACAGCGTTTCTCTCGCTTATCCAATCTGTCTTCTGAGATGTCTAGTGGTGACACTAATTCTGTTGACATTATTGATTTATTTTTCTGTTCTGAAATAGAACAATTAACACACACAAAAAAAAACAAAAAAAACAATAGGTTAAAATAATTATACATGGTGTAAATAATATTACCAAATTAATTAAGTGACCAATAGTGACAAAGTGAAAATAAAACAAATCTTATATTTTAGTGTTCATTTTTATAAGTTTGCCTAACAATCCTTGCAATTTAGTGAATATACTCTTTAGCATTATTCAGTAGAAAAACACATTTCCTAAATGTAGTACTTTCTGCTTACATCTAACCCCTTAGTTAACCAAATACTGTATTGTTTAGATTTGCCATACTCCCATGCTCACTACTTTTATAAAGATAACCTTTATCAAGTACTTCATTTTTTTTTTAATAGCAGCTGTAGTAGTAAACTATTGACTAATTCAAGAGAATATTTGATTCATTTCACTGTAAACTTTTCCTATCAATTCACACACAATGTTTTAGAGTACATTGACATTTATATTATCTTTTATAATATTGTACTATTTGTTTTAAAGCTACTGCCATTTTATTGGTTCTCTTTGTGCATCTTATGGTACATTAGCTATATTGTTCTCTGTTTTTTATGTTTCTTGTTTTAATGTTTATATAACAAGTATTTAAATTATAAAATTAATGAAATTAACATACATTTTATACATTTAACAAACAGATTAATAAGGAAGTAAACAGTAATGCACTCATCTTTCACACTAGTAGATGCAGAAGGAACCAGTCAATAGCCATGAATATTTGATGTTCCTGTTTCATGATTTGTTTCATGTTAACTATACAAAATACAGATACTATAGAGTGATGTCATATTAAGAATGGGTGTCCAGAGAATATACCTTTGGCCCATTTTCAGTTTTTTATTTTTTTTAAATATAAGATATGCAATCAATTTATTCTGAATTCTTAATGGGAGAAAGAAAACATAGGCTTATTTTATTCTGTTATTAAACAATGACAACATAGGATTAAACAAAGTGCACTGTATTGACCAGTATTCTTGTGACACCTGTGCCTTAAAGTATACCCAATATTTCAAATGGACAAAGAGGAACACTTTAATTTTAGGGGCGTGAGTGTGTGACCATATAGATGACAATAATAATTTATAGAACTACATTTAATTTAAAACAAAAACAATGTATTAATTTACACATTCTGTCTGATTTCTAAATAAATTTACTGTAGGTTAAAGACACATTACTATGAGTAATAAAGCTCTGGGACTCTATTATACACTCATACACCAACAATATGGAGCTCAGAAAAGAGGGACAGCAGGATATGGGAAGGGATTTCAGGAAGACAGCCACAAGATGATTTAATCTTCAATTTATAAAAACTGCAATGTTTTACATAGCAAGTTTAAAGGACAGGACCAGGCCTGGGCCAGGATGACTTTAATGTTCCTTTATGCTGCAGGAAGGTAATTAATTTATCTTGATGGTAAGTTCAGATGTGTTACATTATGAAACCAATTCTTTGAATGAATCCAAAAATGTTATAAGCCTATATTTAGAAATTCTATGCTTGCACTATTAAAGGGGCACTATAGACCCCATCTCATTGAATTGGTCTGGGTACAGTGCCCCTGTTCCACTTAGTCCTGCAGTTTAAAACATTGCAGTTTTAAAAGAACTGCAATAAGTACATTGCAGGACTAGGACTGTCTCAGACTGTCAATCAGACACTGCATGAGGATGTCCAACACTTTAGAGAAAACCCCATAAGAAGGCAATTTTTTCCTATGGGGAAGGCTTGATGCGAGTGTATTCCTAACACTATAGGTTTCCATTAACCCAGCACATGCAGCATTAACCTAACTTTATGCTGTATGATTAACTTCAAATATGGTGCGTTCAAGTACCAATATCAAAAAGGATATTACTGAAGGTGATATTTCTTTTCAATATTACAAGATACTTAGAGCTGACAAACAAATGGTGCATAAATTAGACACAGACTGGACACCCAAGTGGGATCCTAAAACTCCCTAGTAGAACCCACAAGCAACATCTATTGTTCATGCATAATCCCAAATCTAACTGTTGTTGCTGAATGTCAATTTCTATCAATCACTGACAGTAGTTGGCTGTCTATTCAGACATAATTGAGTGGCTGTAAATTAGTCTAACCAACTCCTGAACCCATCATGTTTGTTCACTTTCTATTCACACACAGCTCCATGTCAACCTGTTTTTGATGGACAATCAATTATATCGAAATTCGTCAGCTGCCTGCCTGTGGATGTTAGGAGTTGAAATCCATCCATGACAGAATCACCACAGAATGGTCTTTCACACTCTTCTTTCACTGCAATACACTGTATTGATCCACGAAGCCAAACTTATTCAACCTAAAGATTGCAAGTAATGCAAGTAAGATATCTCCTTGGACCCCATTAATTAAAAATTATATCCCTGATCATTTGACTAAATCTGCTTACTGCTATTCTAGATGTGTGAATTTGTATCCTATGCATAGCTCTTATTATGAATAGATTTCCAGACATTGTATTGCTTTACAGAGTTTTGTGTCATCTGCATATTTCAAGATCAATTATAAAAATGTTAAATAGCAGCAGTCCCAGAGCTGAACCCTGCCATTTACCACTTTTGTCCAGCTTGAAAACATACCAGTAATGACAACTTTCTGTACTCTATATTTAAACCAATGTTCTACTAAAGAACAATATTTTCATCTAGACTATAGGTAGTCAACCTGGTCCCACTAGTGGGCGCTTTGGGATTTCAGGTGGGCGGTGGTGGGTTCTGCAGAAAACGCCTGGTGGGCCATGATGGCCATGGACCAAGACCGGCACGGGAGATCATTTCATCTCCTCTGCCAGCCCATGCATAGCCAGCTTTGCTATAAGCCCTCTTGGGCTGGTGAGGAGATCAAAGATCTTCCTCACTGCCCCCCTGGTACTGAGTTCCAGCAGAGGGAGAGAAGGGCCTGGGAGGCTCTGTGTTGTTCCCACGAGCAGGCTGGTCAGAGCATTGCCGCGTGTTACTATGTTACTATGGCAATGCTCCGATATGCTGCTGTGCTCTCAGGAGGACAGGAGAGTCAGCCTGCAGCCAAAGGAGCTACAGGCTAAAGTAAGCATGCCAATACTGGACAAGCAGGGCTTTCAGCAATATGTCCCACCTCCCTGGTGAAAGGTAAGAAGAAAGTAGTGGTAAGAAGAAAGTTAAGATAGATTTTCACATCTCACCCACCTACACACTGCATAGACCCTATGAACCCTTTACACACACACATACACACTGCTCCAATCACACACACTGCCTCCTCACACACTGCACCCCTCCACCACACACACACAGTGCACTCCTCACACATACTTCCCTCTTACACACACCCTGCCCCCTCACACACACACACACACTGCACCTCAGACACACACACCCAGCACTCTTCACACACACACACACACACACACACACTGCCACCCTTACACACCCTGCCCCCTCACATACACTGCACCTCAGACACACACAAACAGCACCCTTCCTACTCATACAGCACCACTCACACACAAACTGCACCCTTCACACACACAGCACCACTCACACACAGCAACACTCACACACACACACTGCACCATTCACACACACACTGTCCCATCACATACACAGCACCCTTCACATGCACACACAGCACCACTCACACACATATAGAAGAAACGTAGAATAGAAAATAAAAAGAATAAGAAATAGATACCTTTGAGTACATATTAAAAAAAAAACTCCTTTCTTTTTAAACAAATCACAATTGCGCTATAAAATTAGCTAATGTGGCACTGGTGGGCGGTAAGGTAATTTTACCATCAGCAAAGATACAAAAGTGGGCAGTGGGCATTAAAAGGTTGACTACCCCTGATCTATACTAACACTAACACTAACATACTGTGTGGAACTGTATTGAATGCCTTGTCAAGAGCCAAGTTGATTTGGAAACATAAAATTGTGTAAATTGACTAATTAGTGTACGGTAAAATACATACATAATATAATGTTATGAAACAAGAGGGGGTTGGCTGCACTCACCTGAACATGCATAAATGGGGGTGCTGCTGGGGGCCAAATAATACAATACACAAGATCCAGCGCACTCACCTATCCACTAAACAGCAACTTCAATGTTGAATGATTTTATTTGGTTTTTTTAAAACACCTAATCTAGGCAAAAATAATTATATGATCATACATTGCATAAGCCTGCCACAATGTCAATGTACCCCATCTTTGGCAGGTCCTACACTAACAGCCTAATGTCTGCTCTCATGAAATTAACCCACTTACTTGGGGGGGGGAAAATTCCATCTGGGGCTCTCTGCAGTACAAGGCTAAATAGGGCCCTGGGATGAGGCACCTGTGACAGGGAGGGGTGCAAAACCAAGGAGTTGGCTAGACTCCCAAATATATGGGCTTATGCAATGTATGATCATATAATGTAACTAAACCCTCATTATTTTTGCCTAGATTAGGTGTTTTTAAAAAAAAAACAATAAAATCTTTCAACATTGAAGTAATATAATATGAAGTAATGATAATAATATAAGTAATATAATGTTATGTATATATTTTGCAGTACACTAATAGGTGCATTTTAGGATCACAGATCAAGTCATAAAAAGTAACTAATAGAGAGGAAAAACAGGAGGAGCATTTAAAAAAGTAAAAAAGTATATATTTAATAAATATTTAATATATAAATATAGGTTTTTTTTGTTTTTTTTAAATGGTCCTCCTTTTTTCCCCTCTATTCACAACGTTTCGCTTGATCTGTGAATAAAATCATCATTCAATGACCCATGATCATCTTTTTTTTCCATCAATCATTTAAAAATCATGTACTAAAATAAAGCGTTGGCATGTTATTCGGGTACATCTAGGCTCAGCGTTTGGGAATTCGACCGATCACCCGATCAGCTCAAAATCGCATGAATTGCAGTTCAGACCAAAATAAATCTCTAATGTCTAGTTCAGTCTGTGTCATTTCATTAACAAATGTTTACCACTTTAAAGAAACATATTCATAAGATTTACTGAAAGCATGTGAAATTTTTAAGTCTCTATTTTTGTATATATATATATATAATTTATTTTACTTTGTTCATGTTTTGCTCATAACCGAAAATATTAATAATATATTATAATGTAGTATAATGTAGTGTTCTTTAGCATACTATTTATAGAGTATAATATAATATAGTAATATTTACATCAACATTTGCTTTTACCTTTAGATAACCGGG
Organism: Pelobates cultripes; assembly: GCA_933207985.1. NCBI lineage: Eukaryota > Metazoa > Chordata > Amphibia > Anura > Pelobatidae > Pelobates > Pelobates cultripes. Next base: position 112,707,702 of record OW240915.1, read on the forward strand.
CAGATATATGTTTTAGGATGCAGTAAAAACAGTTTTGTGTTAAATTGGCACAAGTCTTATCTTAAATCTTTTTTTTTTTTATAAATTTTAGCCAAATGATTCATTAACAAAATCCATATAAAATAGATTTTATAATAAAAAAAATGTGTCCTATCTTTTCTTTTAAAATGTAATAACTAGAGAGAACACAAATTAATACCGTGTGTGTGTAAAGTGAGAAATGTGTGAGTTCTCTTAAAATGTGCAATGTGTTTGGATTGTGTATTGCATTTATAAGAGTACAATTAAAAGCTCATTATGGTTTACTCTTTACTTTAAAAAAATAAATTCATACATTCAGTAAAAGTACTTACATGAAAATCTTGAAAGGAACAATATTGAGCTTGTCTTCTCTGGAGTATCAGTTCTTTCTTCTAATGGCTCCTTGTGCCCTCCCCTTTTATTTAGGGGTCAGAAGCAGATGTTACTATGGAAACATTATATTCAATACTAAGCACTGTACTTCTAAAGCAAAGAGCTTCATCATCCATGTGTCATGCTTGTTGGGTTCTGTATAATGCAACATCTCAGAACAAGTACTTAAAGATAAAATGGCACCTACAATGTTCATAAATGTCTAAAAATTCCTTTAATTAATGAAATCACACAAACCCATAGAACACAACAACAAAGTTGCATAAGAATGCAAAGGGATTTTCTATATCTAGAAAGATAATTATTGTCAAACAAATAAACCAAGCTGTGTGCCTTTAAATGGCACAAAAAAGAGGCAGCTGGATGCTTAAACATTCAAGTGCCATTAATGAAACTTTGCATGTCACATTGTCAATTAAATAGTTAACTCAAAAACAATGCAAACAGATACTCAAAGTGAAAATGCTCCTGCTTTTTCAGATACATGCATGATAACATATATAGGAAAAATATCTTCTTTATCCTCAATATTAGCTCAAACTAAAAAGGAAAACATTAATTAGACTGTCTGTGAACCTGTATAACAAGTAAGGTCCAAGTAATATATTTAATAGGTGCAATAAAACAATACATTAAAATGAGCTCTATAAGAGGTTGCTGTGTGTGTGTGTATGTATGTATATATATATATATATATATATATATATATATAAATCAAAACAGCATGGCACTCTCCTGACGTCTTCTATGATAGATTTTGCCTTGGTGCTATTATCCATGTTCCGTATATCCAAATATTATCAACGGAGGCACTCACAGGACTTGTATACTTCAATGGTGATTTAATAAAAAAATAAACAATTACATCTGAAAATCGATTGCCGTTTTGACCCCTGACAGTCTTTCTCAAGATCAAGTAAGGTCCAAGTAATATGTTTAATAGGTGCAATAAAACAATACATTAAAATGAGCTATGCAAGAGTTCTATAAGAGAGTGAGAGAGAGTGTGTGAGTGTGTGTGTGTATATATATATATATATTTTATTTTTATTTTTTTATTATTATTATTTAAATAAAGTAGACTATACAAACGACTTCTTGCCAACCATATATTTATTCAATCTTCACAGCAGGGGATTAAACAAATCCTGCTGTATTATGATGACTTGATGCTCTGTCATTTTGAACACTTCCAAAGTTTGGACTGCGTCACTGGAAGTGGAATCATCTGTTTCACTGCAATTTCATGTGCTGCGCATGTGCACGAGAACACACTCCTTTCTATCAGCAGGTCCACAAAAATGCCATGTTCCCGAGCGCAAGTAGAAGCAATCGAAGGCAAAGCCATTGTGTTGCTCAGACTGCTCTATTTTACTTGCTCAATTGAGATATCAAAACTTAAAGTGTCAAATATAAATACTAGAGGAATCAATATAATATACTTTATTTATTAATTTAGTTCATTACCTAAAATGCTATGTACTACTATGTATGTACTACTAATAAACATCAGTTTCCCTATTATTATTAGAAGTGCTGAATTCAAATATTAATATGTTGAATGCATATGCTTTTCATTAAACTTGATTTTAAAATTAATAAATGTGCTTAATGGACCTGCTGATAGGGAGGTGTGTGGGCTTGCACACATGCGCAGTAAATGAAATTGCGGTGAAACAGCTGATGGATTGAGGAAAATGACAGAACTCTGGCAGCAATTCTGTTCTTCTTGCCAGGTCTCCTCCATAATCTGAATGTGTGGTGCTCTGTGTGAGGGGGAGAGCCAGGGATGGGAAGTGACATCACCTCCTGCAGGGTGCTTTTGGACTAGGAAGAAAAGGAGTGGCAGAGACAGCGCTCAGCAGGAATGCTTCTTGAAAATATTTTAGAAAGAAAATGAGGGCTGGTGGAGAGACAGGGACTGTGGGTGTTGAAAAGGGAAGACATATGTAGGATGCATGGGCTTGATTGGACTCCTGTGCCTCCCTGCACACGATACAGCCCCTATTTCCTGTGCACCTGCTGCAGCCCCAATCTCCCCTGCATCCACTACATCCTTATTACCATGCACTCACTCACTTACTACACTGCAAACAGCACCATCCAAACACCCAAACCCACAAGCAACCTTACTCTATGCACACAACCAGCATTCCCACACGTCTAATACCATATGTAGTCTCCCTACACATATATCACAAGCAGCATCCCCACACATTTCCTTTCCTTTCGTGATGCATGTTTGGTGACAGATTTGGAATCCCCCAGTGAGGAGGGGCAATACCATATTAAGCAAGGGGATTTTAATCCCACATCCAGTTTCAGACCTAGAGTTAAATATTTATTTTATCCTATACAATCATAGGGACCTACAATTACGTGTTACTCGTAGATATTGTCCTTTTATAGGAGGTAATTTATCAGATGAGAGAAAAGCATAAGATTGGTTGTAGTTTAATACTTCTATTGTTATAAATAAAGAGCATAAAGGTGGAGCAGTAGTGGTGCTCAATGCAGATGATTGTTATAATGTGGCTATTCCTCAACTTAATGATGATGTTTTGGTACCAAATTTGAATTTAAACAGACCTATAATAGGGCAATTCCCATAATCTCTTTATACAAATTGAAATAGCCTTTTTGAGAAGATGAAACACATTAGTGTTGTATTAAAGTATAATTTTATATATATTCTTTATTTTTATTGTGCAGGTGTTTACAGAGCATATCAATGATGCCACAACAGCGTAAACGTTTATCATTGCAGTATAAACAGTGGCATTGAAAATTGTGCACATTTTATAGTAAAACTAATCTTAAACTATTAAACATATTGTGTGTGTTACGGATTGAACTGAGCAATATACAAGTGGGTAGGTTGGGCATATCAAGCATCATAAGTGCGAGCTCTAGACATTTTCATAGTACTTTACAACAACATCGTAATACTTTGTTAACATAGTGCTTAAGGTCGCGGTCTGACCTGTTGCTTTTAGTAAGTGGGGCTTCCGCCCTGTTAAGGGCAGCGCAGGGTGTGCAGTGAGTGAAGCGTAATGGAATACTGACATGTAGATAGCAGGCATTTAAATGAGGTAGATAAATGTAACATTACAGTAAAGTATCATATCTTGTTTGCGGCCTTGTTTTATACATTCGGGCACTGTGAAGAGCGGGTGGTTTGGTCCGACAAGTCCAAGAGAGGTTCTCAGGTATGGCCCGTTGTCAGTGCAGCTTGGGTGGACCCTCTTGGGATAAACGTCTCGGATGTGGCCAGATTCCATTCATGGGTGTTAGTGGTTTTGCGGGGTTGCTGTAGGGCGTCTTGTGGGAGGCCCCAGGTCTCTCGCCTCTTGTAGGTCAGCTATTAAATAAGTAGCTTCTATATGAAGCACCTGAAGCTTGTGGGGTTGGCGCCATTGATATTTGATATTATGTGCGCGAAGCAGGGCGGTGAGTGGCCTGAGGGTTGCGCGCCATGTCATAGTTCCTCTGGACAAATCCACATAAAATGTAAGGGACATGTCCTCAAAAGCGTATGGTGTGTTTTCCCTGGTGGCAGACATGATTGCCTCTTTATCCTGCTGCTTTTGGAGTTTAACTATTGTATCTCTGGGTGCTGCTAATGGGGCTGTCATTGGTTTGGTTATTCTAAAGACGCCATCTAGACTTACTCCTTTGGCCTGTTTCAGGGGGAGTATTTTGCTTACCAGACGTCTTATGATGTGAGGCAGTTCAGTGTCCGGGACTGACTCCGCTATTCCCCTGATCTTAATGTTTTGAGTGCGCTGTGATTCTTCCATTGCCGTCATTTTTTGTTCCACCTGCTGGTGCTGCTGTTGTAGTGACTTTATGTCCCGCTGTAGCGTGGTCAGTTGCCTTGTGTAGTTGCTGGAATCTCTCTCCACAGCACCTATGTGCTTCGACAGGCCCTGGATGTCTTTTTTGCATGTCTGCCATGTCGGCCTGAATGTTCCGTCGGAGTTCTGCCAGTAGCTCCCGCATCTCGGCCTTCGTGACCGGTGTGGCATCCGGCTGTAGTTTGGGCTGAATCGGCAACAGTGTTGCGGGTAAGTTCACCTCTTCTGGGTCCGAGATATGGTCGTGGAGTTGTCAAATTCGTCCATATAGTCTGACATATCAGGTTCCTGGGCTCCATGTGCTCGCCGCCATAGGTCCCCAATACTCGTGCCTGGTCGTGGCATGTCCGATTTTTGTTTTTTATTTTTCCTGCCCATTGCTGTCTTGATTGCTAATGCAGTTCAGCTTGTTTCCTCTTTTTTGGGGGGGGTGAAAATAGTTGATTTATCTGTTTTTGTGCTGATATTTCGCGGAGCTCTCTGGAGATGCGACCAGTCGGCTCGGTTGTTGGCTCCGCCATATTAATATATTTCATCTTATATTTTATTGTTTTTACCAGTCATAAATAAAGTTAAACTTTTTATCCTGCTCCTGGATTCCCTTTTACCTGTGACCACCCTCCTCCGGTCATATCCATAGTGGAAATATTAAAATTTTAAGGACTGAGCAATATCCTAATTCATCAGAAATATGTTAGTAGTATTCCTTTCTTTAGTGCACAGTTTTCATCTACAGAGAGCACTACATTTGTATTTTGTTTTACATGATACCACTGATTACATTTGGCTGAAAAATATGCTAGAGTTGGGATTCGACCACTTGATTCTTTTATTAATTGGAATCTCTGAAACATGTGAGTGAATATTCTGTATAATTATATTACTATCCAGTTGCATTCCATACTACACTACATACCGACTTATCTACCGAATGGATGGACCACCCAGAACAGTCATGTGCCGCTCATTGACCTGGCTGACCTCTTTTAAGTGGTCGGCTGGGTGGACGTCGTTCGTATGGTCAAACACGAGGCAGCGGACATCTTTACTTCACGATCAGGGCCAGAGGTGTTTGGTCATCGAGTGTATGGAATTAAAACGGTCACTCAACGGTGTGAACACCACTGGGACTTTCATCCCCACACACGTTTGGTTTTATTGGATTCCCGAGAGCGATGTTCATGAAAAAGTAAACTCCCAAACGAGAGCACACGACTGACCTTCAGACGAACATATCCGTTCGGTATTTCATATCTTTTGGTATCCTCGAAAGATACTGTGGCAAACCTAGCCACTTGGACATTATACAGAGACTGTGGCTTTAAGGGTTGCCTGTATGGTTGTGGGGATATGTATGTCCCTGGGTGTAATGTATGATGACTGTATAACATTGTATTGCCTATATTAGCTATCTGCCGAAAGCAGAAAGCTGTATTTCATTTCATTTCACGAACGGCACCACCCTGTAATAGCCCACACATTAAGAGACGTGTGGCGCTTGTTAACCGATTGCAACAATGTTGCAATCGGTAATTAGAGGCTCTCCTAGGTGGCCGTCATTCGACTACCGACCACACGGCGGTCGGCCATCTTGGATCCTTTGTTCCCCCAGCGGTGTTTGGTCGTCGAGCGCATGGTACTGAAAACGGCTACTCGGCAGCGCGAACACCGCTGGACTTCCAGGCCGTTTGGTATTTTATTCCCCATATGCCAATTGGTCTTTTGAATGCATGTTTTGGTGAATATGTTTTCCGTGCGGCGTTCGGTTGTTTTAGCTGGGATCTGAGCGGTAATCTCACAAATGATGCGCTCAGACCCCAGCTATCTACCGAACGTCCATTCGTGCAAATCAACCTGATATTCGAAAAGTTGTGTATTTTAATATAAATTGCTGGTTCTGCTGCACGGAGGGATAATAACGGTACATTCCAGTGGGAGGATCCCTCTCGTGCAGGAGTGCCTGATGGGAGAAATGCTCTGTACTTTAAGTTCCCCACGTAGTCCACTCCTGGAATACCCCTGGGATAGGACTCAGGAAACCCCTTGCATGGGGAATTGTATAAATTGTGGAGCCTGTGAATAAAGCCTCAGTTGACTCTCAGAACTGTGTTTCGTCCGGTTACTGGGAGATTTGGGATATTGCCTTACTTTTCAGCACTTGACTGTGGATTACCTTCATGGGATTTAATATTGCCGCTCCGCTACAGAGACCGGTCGGTCAAAACTATACCTCGGCGGCATTTCGACTATATTTGTGGGATCTGAGCGCATTTTGGATATGTTGGGCGCACAGATCCAAGCTATCTGGGGATATAGTATTTAAGGGGGTACTATACTGTTAATTATGTGTTTTGGGGTGTTTTAGTAATGTATCTCCTGGACCTGAGAGATAATGTAATTATATATGTACATTTTCTGCATTCTACTCTCAGGTCCAGTGGGAAATGCCCCTGGAATATGTAAAGAAAAGGGGACTTGTATAAAGCCAGCTGTGGCTCCCATTAAACTCAGTTTAGCTTCACTCTCAATACAGAGCCTCGTCTTGTGCTTGTAGGGACCTGCTATACCTGCTTCGTTACCGCTTGGATTTCTGAATGGGAACATTTCAGCACTATTTAGACTAGGAGAAAAATACATCTCTGGCGACGGAAACCCCTGCTCTCACAGGGGGGCCGCCACATTTGGTGTCAACGGCGGGATGGTCCTTGTTTTCCCAGAGGACATGCTGAATGAATGGAGACCCAATATGACAAATTATAATGGCTTACTTTGAAAGACTTACTGGAAATTTGTAACCCCACAGTCAGAAACCGACCATGCAGGGAATTAATAGTGGAACTCGTGGAAATAGACCGAACCACTACAATGGCCGAACCTATAATCTCATATACTGAGGAAGATGAAATACTACGGAGCGTTCGGTCGAGATTAACTCTGTATGGACCTAATCCTCACACCGACCTTATTACCCAGGTTTTCAACGAGGTGACAACTAAAGTCCAGGAGAAAAGGCTGTGCTTGGCAGAGTTAAAATGGCCCAGCAATCCAATTGTGGAAAACGTTGTACACAATTGGAAAAAGGTACCTTTCACTGCATTTAAAAGCTTTCAAGAGGCAGAGGGAGAATTCGACAGGTACCTTGCAGACTTCGAAAGACAGTGCACACTGTATAAGAAACCCTCAGTGGAATGGGTCACCACCTTAGCCGGTAAATTGTCGGGTAGAACCGCCGATACCTTACGGGCTATACCGGACGAGGATGTACCACATTATCCAGCATTTAAGGAAGCCTTACTCACCCGGTATGCCTTTACCCCTGAGGGTTTTCAGAGAATCAGAGAAACGAGGGGGGGACTCATACGCCAAGTGGGCATGCCACCTCCGCCGTACGGCCTTTCACTGGGTCACCGGATGCCAAGCAGTATCGGCAGAGAATGTATAACAGTTGTTCCTCCTGGAACATTTTTTAAATTCTCTACAGCCAGAACTCAGAGAATGGATTTGTGACCGATGACCCCTCACCTTGCCCGAGGCTGCCCGCATAGCTGATGAGTATACGGACACGAAGCGGATGGAACAGTTCACCAGGAGGCCTTTTCTTTGCCCAGATTTTCGGGCTCCAGTCCCTTCACCCCGTCCAGACTTCCGGTCTCCTGTCACTCCAGGCCCCACTCGTTACCAGGAACCCCCTAGGTTCCCTCCTAATTGTACCAAGATTCAGTGTCACCATTGCAAGGAGTGGGGGCATGTACAAAGCGATTGCCTCCCCGGGTTCCTAGGGACCACCTAAACTTACAGCCTCCAATATGCTGGCCGCCCACTGTTTGGAGACTGAGAGTAACCATGAAGAGTATTTGGGAGTAGTGTGAGGCAAATCTGATACAAGCAGCTACCCAAGACAACCATCATTATCACCATAAGTTGTGTTGGTAGATGGTCAGGAGATCCAAGGATTACGTGACACTGGAGCTACCCTGACCCTCATACAGCGCCACTTGGTCCAAGATAAGGCACACACCGGACAGACCGTACCTCTCCGAGTAGCTTGGGGAGCTATTTTTCGCCTCCCCACTGCCCGAGTCCATCTAGATTGGGGGGCTGGGTGCAGCACTGTAAATGTGGGGTTTACGAGCCAGTTGCCGGCTGTAGTACTATTGAGGAATGATTTGGGTCCATTTACTTCTGCTTATGCCACCATGGAACCTGCTGAAGCCAACCCAGTTACCACACAACTACAAGCCAAAGCTGCCAAAGCCAGCCAACCAGCAATGAAGACCCAGGTAAGGCAATCACCTCTGACTACGACAGTAGAACCTACCCCATTAGACTGAGACACCCCAGGGGAGTTTGGAAGGGAGACTAGGGACCCATCCCATACTTGCGTAGGTGGAAGGGGCTGGGAGGGAGGGTCTGCTGCTGATTGGCTGGAATGTGTCTGCTGACTGTGAGGTACAGGGTCAAAGTTTACTCAATGATGACATAGATTGCGGACCGAACAGCGCATATGTTCGCCATCCGTTGCGAACCGTTCGGCGAACCGTTCGGACATCACTACTGCTGGGACTTCCATCTCCACACACGTTCGGTTTTATGGGATATATGATAGTGACATTTGGTAAAAGTAAACTCCCGAATGAGGGGCACACGACTGACCTGCAGACGAACATATCCGTTCAGTATTTCGTATCTTTTGGTATCCTCGAAAGAGACCTCGTGGCATTTTGACTATATTCGTGGGATCTGAGCACATTTCAGATATGTTGGGCGCTCAGATCGAAGCTATCTGGGGATATAGTATTTAGGGGGGTACCATACTGTTAATTATGTGTTTTTGGGTGTTTGAGTACTTTTTTTGTACTTTTTTTGCAGTCTACTCTCAGGTCCAGTGGGAAATGCCCCTGGAATATGTAAGGAGAAACCCCTTGCATGGGGACCTTTATATAAAGCCAGCTGTAGCTCCCATTAAACTCAGTTCAGCTTCACAGTCAACACAGAGCCTTGTCTTGTGGTTTTAGGGACCCACTATATCTGCTTCTTTACCGCTTGGATTTCTGCTTGGGAACATTTCCGCACATTTCACACTAGGGGGAAAAGAAATCTCTGGCGGTGGAAACCCCTGCTCTCATGGGGTGGCTCCCACATTATGCTGTTCCTAACTAATAGTAAATGATGATAAAATCCTTACTACAAGACTTATACAGTGACTAGAGTGACTAGAGTCTCTTTAATAGAAGGAATGGAGCTAACAAAAAAATCAAATAACAACATTAAATAAACTGTATGCGTAACATAACTTCATTAAAATGAAGGTATGTACCTTTTTTATGAAAGGTGAGCTACTGATTGGCTTAACCTATGACATGTGTGCAAGTGGCGGAACTACCGCCGGTGCAGCTGCAACAGGGCCCGAACGCTTTTGGGTGCCTATCGGGTGGCCCATGGACTTGGGCCCAATGGATATTATTTATTTATCTCTGTACAGGGACCCAGTGAGGTGCAGCGGCCCTTTAAGACTAAACCAGGCCCCTGAATGATTGGCCAGCTGGTTTACCACTTCCTCCCAGCCGGCCACTTCCATCCAGCTTAAATGGAGAGTGCAGTGCTGGAGGGAGGATCACACACACACTCCCATCAGCCTCAGCCTGGTCCAATTCTGCTCCAATAAATCTGCCCAATGGATTGAACTTAAGTGGCTTTTTTCCAAATCACATTGTGAGGATTGGCCAACCTTAGGCCTGGTTGCACCCTGGGATCCTGGAGAGTGTGGTATCCATATTGGTAATTATATTGATGCACTGTGTGCATCTGTGTGTGTGTTTGTGTATATGTCAGTGTGTGTATCTGTGCCAGGGTGTGTGCATCTGTTTGTGTCTATATAAGCCAGTGTGTCTGTGTGTGTGTGTGTATGTATGTGTGTTTGTATATGTTTGCCTGTATGTATGTATGTTTCTCAGTATGTGTGTGTGTGCATGTGTGTCTGTATGTGTGTGTGTGTGTGTGTGTGTGTTTGTGTATGTTTGTCTGTATGTATGTATGTATGTTTCTCAGTATGTGTGTATAGACTGGGTTGGTAAGGAACAACATCATACAGCTCATACACAATGTAGCAGATATTAGATAGATGGAATGTGTAAGTGTTATGAATGTATTGTAACTCTGTAATACTATAACTCTGAACCATTCTTCTTCTGTAATATTTAACTGGGCAGATCCTAAGTAAAGATTTCTCTCTGGTAAGAACTATGGTAGAATACCTTAGTAGTGCTAGTCATATATTTATCTGGACAAGGGGATAAAGACATATGTTAGTTCTTGGAAGAGGTGACACAGGGATATTACATTCACTATTAATACATAACGCAGAGTGGATTTCTCTCAAAAGGATACCAATTGGAAGTATTGGTGGTGAGAGAAGAATTATACAACATTATATATATGTGTATATATATATATATATATATATATATATATATATATATATAGATAGATAGATAGATAGATAGAGTGTAAGTATTATGGGGTAGTGTATGTGTGTATGCGTATACATCTTAGGAATAAATCACAAACACAACATACAAACACACTCCTGTAATCTAACACAAATATTACATACATATAAACCCCATGCATTCAAACTTCAAAATTATATACAAACACACCCCTTCACTCAAATACCAATATTACACACATATGTACAACCGCATTTAAAAGCCAAGATTACATCCAAACACAAACCTGCAGTCAAAAGCAAACATTACATACAAACACACCACTGCGTTAAAACACTAAAATTATATACAAGTATCCCTTCAATTAAACACTACACACAAAAGCCCACCTACATTTATAAGCCAACACTACATAAAAACATACCCCTGCATTCAAACGCAAACACTACACTCAATTACACCACTGCATTCCTATGGCAACAGTATAAACAAATACACCCCTTCATGCACAAATATACTGTATACAAAAACAAGCTTACATTCACATGCACAAACACTGCACACAAATGCAACCCTGCAAGGATGGGCAAATGATAGAACCCCTGCTGGCATAGCATCATTGCAGCTGTATAACAGATGGCAATCTATCTTTTGGCCACTGTTACACTAGAGAGGGCCCCAAAAATGTTCTTGCACCAGGGCCCTCTCTTTATTACTTCCGCCACTGACGTGTGCCATTCATGGCACTCAAGGTTCCAGTGCATGGCACTCAAGGCTGCCTTTGCCAAACAGTCTCTGGCCTATTAGGAGTCCCAGAGGGACTTCAGATATCTGCTAGTGCAAACGGGTGGTAAATACAGGTGGTGATGGACAATCCTTAATTTACACATTGTGGCACTTAGAGGAAAGGATCTCAGCTCACTACCTCCCAGCACTTGTGAATGAAAATCCAGACTACTTCAGCTCATTGAAGTGGTCTAGGTGCATAGTCCCCAGTCCCTTCACCCTGAAGTTGTAACTACTGCAGTTTATAAATGGTAATAATTACCTTTGATGGTTAACTCCACCTCTAGTAGCTGTCTAACATACAGCCTTTAGAGTCTATAGACTATTCCAGGTCGTTAGGCAACTTTTGATTGTCTGATGCTAGACGTTGTCACGCTATGCATGAGGACATACAGTGTCATGTAAAACCCCATAGGGGTGTCCCACTTCCCCCATGGGGGAAATACTAATGCAAGTGTGGCAACTTTGTTTTCCTGGCACTCAGTGGCATACACACAATCCATGGAGCCCGGGTGCGAAACTGATCCATGGCCCTCCCAGCCTCCCCCGCGCCAGACACACACACAGACATACATACACACAGACACACATAAATACAGACACACATACATACAGAGACATATACATACACAAAGAGACATATACATACACACAGACACATACATACATACATACAGATACATACACACAGACACACATACATACAGATATACATACACACACACAAGACACACATACATACAAGGACACATATATACAGATAGGTACACATACATACAGACAGACACACACACATACATACAGAGACACACACATACACACACATATACAGACACATACACAAATACATACAGACACACACACATACATACACAGACAGACACATACATACACACACACACACACACACAGATACACACAGACACATGCATACAGACACAAACACACACACACTCACACAGACACACAAACACATACATACAAACAAAAACACATATATACAAATTGTTTAAGTCACCTCCTGTTTCCTACCTTTTAGGTGCAGGAGGGTGACTTTCCCTGGGGTCCAGTGGTGGCTCAAGCTGGTGGGAGTCAGAGTTCCCAGTGTGACTCCCTCTCCTTCCTCCCACGTGTGCTCTCTCTGATAGCTGGGAGGAGTGACTGGCAGTCACTTCCTCCCAGCTGTGATGTCATCTCAGGGGGCCAGCGTGCACTGTTAAAGCCCCGGGGCAGCACATTCAAGGGGCCCATCGATGGGCCCCTTGAATGTGCTGCCCCGGCAGTTTGCCGCGTGGGCTGGGGCCGCAACACATGGCCGGTTACAGCTGTGACCCCTGCGACCATGGTATGTACGCCACTGCTGGCACTATAGTTTCCCTTTAAGAGGGAATTTTGCTAATACAGAGTTGTTAATGTTTATTTTATTCCTTTGTTGTTACAAAATAACAATCTATTGAATTATAGAACTGTGTAGTGTCAATTTATTCACCACTCATAATGTACAATCTCTCACTGTTTATTTTTGTAAGCTCATTATCTGCTGATAGCAAGTCCAAGTATCTGCTATCATTGATCTGCAGCTCAGCCACTGCTGTATTAAGCAGTTTGTATTTAAGGACAATTTGCGAATATGCATCCTCTAAGCGGCATTTGGTTCTGAATTTTAGTTAAACTTATACTTTGCATTGGAATCAGATGCAAAAACACAGATTTTAATTCAGACTACAAATGTACCAAGCGATTGCTGCAGATTCACTCAGGCTATCTGAATTGCAACCATGCATGGCTAGCGTAAATATGAGAATTGCTATTGTGGTCGGATTTCAACAGAAGCCAGTGTTTAGTGAATAACCCCTGCCTGAATTGCAAATAGATCCATGGGAGATTTTATATAGTATTTTATACATGTTTTCCATTTTTTGGGAGGCAGGTGGTATTTTTCTTATAGTTGAATTGTTTTTCTTAGCCATTAAACACCAGCATACATTGGTATGCCTAAATCATTAAAACAGTTCTCAAAAACAAACTTATTTTTCAACAATTACTGATAAAATCCTTAGCCTTGTATACACGCAGAGTGTTCAATATCAGTGTATCATTTTTGCATTGTTTTTCCATGGCATGTATAGGAATGGGATATTTTTAATAATAGCATTTTCTGCCATTAAAGGAGTCATTTAACTTAACTTTGAAATGTTCTGTTAAAATTAGAAGAGATTTCCAGTCTAGTGAAAATGCTTTGGTTTTTGATGCATAGAATGTAGTCCAGATATATGGAAAATATTTAACTATTCAGTGATACATAATGCTTCAATGAGAAAACATCTGTTGTTCAATGACCATGAGTGAGTATTCCAGGAAACCATAAGTATGAACTCAGAAAGAGGGTGAATCAATAGATAGATTAGTCATATTGCTCCACTGAGAGCAGTTCTGAAAACCAAAATAGACAGGAAGTCTCTATGATAAAATGAGATTTGACAATATTCTTTTTTAAAGGTGATGCTAAGTATTTGAGTGAATTATATAAAGCAGTGTATAGTATATTAATGTACAATAGGTAACATAGCAGTCAGTTAAAGGTTCTTCATAAACTAGATTACTGAATGTATTCAATGGAAAAAAAATCAATGAGTGGCAAATATAGAAATGCAGAATTAAAAAATATATTTTCACAGAACTATCCACATATCATGTTCATGTTATAATCAATAAACTGACAATGAAAACTGTTGATTACAGTATAGCTGTTTTAGAAAATATGCTATCTATAGCGTTACATCTGCTCATTGTTAAAATGTTTAAAATCCATATAAGTACAAGCAAATGATCACAAGAAACTAGAATATAGTGGGAACTAGAGGGACATCAAACCTTGGTCATAATTATAATCCAGCTCATCACGTGTATCAGCAGTTTAACAATTTAACTCCAGTAGTTAAATAGTGATCGGGAGCCAAAATCATATTGAATTTGAGTCCTATATGTACATTGAAAATATAGGCTTCAGTGATTCAATTCTATTTAACTGGCGTATAGCAGACAAAAATGACAAATTCTGACATCAGTGGATATTCTCATATATACTAAAGTCAAATAAGTTTGGAATTTAATTTTGATCTGCCCGAGCAAATCTGCAGCAATTGCCTGAATGCATTTTGTGACCAAGTAAAATCAGTGTTTTTGCATCTGAAGTCTTTACAAAGTGTATGCGAGGGAGGACATGCCCATTTCAATTGTCAACCAGCATAGGGCTAGCGATTCCCAGTCTAAATCATATTTTTTATTTTCAAAAAATGTCACAGGATTATGCTTTTTTTTAAAACTTTTTTAGGGATGATGAAAAACTGATTTAGAAGAAATAGGAGTTCAAATGGTAAGTATCATCTATTTTTTTTTTTTCAGGTTTTGTTTTATGCCCCCCTCACTATCATTAGGGTGAGGAGGGTAGGCATGGCTAGTTTATTTTAAGGGGTTTGGCTAAAGGATAGGGGGGTAAACAATGGCATGTCCACTCACCTATTGTATATTGCAGTTAGAGTAACCACAATGCTGCTAATGGGAGGGGGCTGTGGTGGGAGCATTGGGTTTCCACTTAATATTATAATTAGAGCCCCCACTCAACACTAATTGATGCGCCCTTGGGTGAGGATATGAGATTAGCCTTAATATTACAATTAGAGCGGGTGGGGGACACTAGGTAATTGTGTACTAGTGTGAGACTAGATTTAAGATGATATATATACTGTCAAGGGTACTTAAAATAACATAAAACAACTTTGAGTTGGAAATTGCTCGTGTCATTAATCCTACTGTGAGATTAGGAAGCTAAAATTAACTGGTTTCAAAAGTTTTTGTTTTTGACTGTTTGTAGAAAGAAAATGTTTTGAGGGGGAGCATAAAGTTGAGTTGAGTGGTAGATAGCCTGCTTCATTCATCCTAGTGTCACTTAAAACCAACTTGGAATCACCAATTTACAGTTTGACAGGTTTTCTTTTTTGTGTGTGTTTTTTACAGAAGGAAAATCCTTTTGTATTTTCAGTCCAGTGTGTGCTGTGTGAGTGTGTGATCAAACACTGTGCAGTGTTTCAGATTTAAACACAATAATGTTACAGCAGTAAGTCCACCAGGCACCAACCTATTTCTTAAAGGACCACTCTAGGCACCCAGACCACTTCAGCTTAATGAAGTGGTCTGGGTGCCTGGTCCAGCTAGGGTTAACCCATTTTTTAATAAACATAGCATTTTCAGAGAAACTGCTATGTTTATTAATGGGTTAAGCCTTCCCCCTATTCCCTCTAGTGGCTGTCTCATTGACAGCCACTAGAGGCGCTACTTCTCACTGTGATTTTTCACGGTGAGGCACGCCAATCCATAGAAAGCATTGTAAATGCTTTCCTATGTAAGACTTCCGGCTGGGCGTGGCGTGCAGCTCTTGCACGCGCGTGGCATTCAGCACCAGGAGGTCGGGAGGAGGAGAGAAGGAGGAGAGCTCCCCGCCCAGCACTGGAAAAAGGTAAGTTTAAACCCCTTTCCCCCTTCCAGAGCCGGGCGGGAGGGGGTCCCTGAGGGTGGGGGCACCCTCAGGGCACTATAGTGCCAGGAAACCGAGTATGTTTTCCTGGCACTATAGTGGTCCTTTAACACAAACGCCTATATTTACTGAATAAAGCTATGGTGTTAATTACACAACACACAATCATTCATATCCTAAATTTATTGCAATAATAAAAATAAACCCACCTTCATCAATGTACTAATCCAAATATGAAATTGAAGGAGGTTAAGGGTATGTGAAGGGTCCCTTTTCCACAATCATCATCTTCACTAGTGCCCTGGCTTTGGAAAGTTGAAAAAAACTTTTCTTTGGTCACGAGGACTGCTGACAAGTCCATCACCACTGCTTCCTCAACCACCACTTCCACCACCACTATTAGTAGTATTCAGCCTCATTATAGTGGGACTTGCAGCAGGCATGTTGATTCTGATTCAAAACTCAGGAGCCAATTGCTTTTTTCCTGCTGCAACAAGTTGTACTACCACTTCCATTGACACTGCTCTTTCTACTATAGCTGGTTCAGCTGGAGCCCCATTGTACTACTGTACAGACTAGTGTTCTGACAACTTTCAATGCTGCCAAAGCAAGTTCGCCTGCTTCTTCAGCTGCAAGGCAAACATTGAGGGCACTGTATTGCATTAACAAAGCAACGTTTGGGATCACTTTGAGTGCCTCCAAAAAAGCTGACTTGCAGAGTTCAAGGGATTGAGTTAGGTGCGAGTGATGAGTCATCTCACTAGTGAATGTATGAAGCAACATCTGCAAAGATACCACAAGTCTTTTTTTACTGAGGGTAGAGGCAGATGGTCCATTGATGGCATATCAAATTCTGTGTCACAATCTAGTATTAGTGATATCTTTTCCACTACTACTATCAGCACCCTTAGGCAGAGCAGGGGGGTGGTAAGGTTAGTGCAAGTAGTTGACAGAGGCTGGTTCATGAACAATCAAATCCCTCATGATAAAGTGAATTAAAAAAGAAGAAAAAATAGGGGGGAAAACCCTACTGGTTATTGCACATGCCACTAACACCCACTTTAATTCATTGATCAAGAATTGCTTTACTAATTTGTGATTTTAAAAAAAAAATCTAGATAGATGGATTAGATTATTTTATTTGCAGTATGCGACTGCTCCTGCTTTGAAAATTACAAGCTTCTTTCCTCAGTGAAATACATAGTTTGCTGTATGTCTTTACTAACTATTCGCAAAAAAAAAAAAAAAATTGAAAAATTTGAAGGTGTTGCTAGTGGGGGTTGTAATGTTTTTTAAATGCCTTACATTGTGGTGGTTTTGTCCTGTCTGGTTGAGTCTTGCCATAATCAGTATTATGATATACATAGTAAAATATGTAATGCTGAACCTAAAAAACAAATCTTAATCTCTCTCAGCTATTGAGATTTTATTCACTTTAAATTATGTATCATATATACATTTTTTTATATCACATGAAAATTCTATTTGTCTTAACATAATGATATATAATAAGTGTGGGTGCATTTCAAGTGAACCAATTATGGTTGAATAAACATATCGGTCCAATTCTAGGTTTTGGTTCAGAACATGCACAGTTGCCTCCATCTTTAAGGAGTTAATAGATGGAATAAAACAATTTTTAATGTTCCATATCTGTACAGTGATACAAGTAGGAGATTTGTTCAGCAAATGTTTGCTTTGCTGAAGATCGCAATATTTTCTGGCTTCAGTGAGAAAAATAAGAAAAAAACATGCATGCATACACGCATGCAAACATCAATGCATCGACAGAGGTGAAGATATTATATGTGATAAAACTGTGAACAAATATCTCTGAGCCACAGCAAAAAGAATTAATAAAAAGGTACAAATAGCTTAATTTGTGCAGTTTTTCTGCATAAAGTCTGATAATTTTTCCTGCTTGGTTAGTGAAATGAGCTGAATCAAATTACATTACAAAAGCAGATGGCCCTTATTACCTAGAGCATCTGGGCAGATATTAATTTACAGATTATTTTTCTGTTCTGTATATGTAACCAAGAGTATTGTCGCAAGGTTCTAAAGTACATTTTCATTTTCAGACACACTATGATTTTGAAACATTTTTGGCCTGTCAAAACAAAGAAATGTTGAATAGACAAATGAATTGCACGATGAATGCAATTCTTCCATGCGAGTCGTTGATTCATCCAACGGACGCTGGCCATTGCATCAGAACAGGGAATGGAAAGCAGGAAGAGTTGATATAATGTGGTAAATTAGCCATCTAAGGGTATGTTAACAGTGTAGACTGCATCCCCTGTCCAATCAGGAAAACCTATGACTGATTTTAAGAGGACAGCCACCAAGTGGTGGTTTTGTCAGAGCAACTGACCAGTAGAGTAACAACATGAGAGTAAGCAAACTCTAAATACATTGAAAGCATTTTTTTTTTCTAGACAATTTGACTAATGCTAATTAAAGTAGCCATTTGTTGTACATTACTTTGATATCCTGCCATTGATCCTTGCCTCCATTCATTGTGGGAGACTGGTGATTTGAACCACTTGCTCAACCTCCTTTTAAATTGATTTGATTTAGATAACTTAGGCACTTTTTTTTCCTGCATTTTCTTTTGTGAAGTGTTGAAAGCATGTTTACTGCACAGTGAACGTGCACTGCACCAGATACTCACTTTAAAACAAATTTTATTTAGAAAGTGACTTACTTTATTTGGTAGCTCAATCAGACTCACTTTAATTAGATTGTTTGTAGATCTAGGGTAGATCTTAGATGATCCAGAGAGAATTCATATTCTAGCTATTAGGTCCTTTTTACTTTTTACTTTTCTATTTTTATTTAAATATTGCCTTTATAATTAATTGCTCTTTTTCTTCTAGTGTGTATAGTATGTCCCAGCTGGCATTTTAGTGTTTACATTATAAACAAATAATACAACGGTGAGAGCACACTAAAAAACAAATAAATATTACCACATATGAAAATTTGGATAATCCTGTTAATGAAAAAAGACAGGAGGAACATAGGGTAATAATGTTTTAAAAAGTGAAACATTAATTAATATCTGTCTCACTCACATGCTGCTGAGCCACTTAAATAAGCTGGCATTGAATGGCTAAATATAGGTGGTCTCATGATAAATATCAGCAGCTTTTTTGTTGTTCTTAGTTATATTCCCATATAGAATACAGGGTGCATGTTACCGAGAATAAAATATTTATTAAAAATAGAAAATAAAGACAGCTAATAAAACCCAAATATAAGAGTCCACTTAAACAATATAAATACATTTGAGGCATTTCGGCATTAGCCATTCTCAAAAGCACGATATGCATTCTGTGCGTCCCAGTCTTTAACCCCTTAAGGACCAAACTTCTGGAATAAAAGGGAATCATGACATGTCACACATGTCATGTGTCCTTAAGGGGTTAAAGAAGTCCGGTATTGGTGTACTTTTTCGGAGGGTAAACACCTCCCATTTCCGTTTCCGACGTCAGGACTGCATCCTCCGATCCTGACGTTTCTTTTGTTTATCACCCTCGAGTCTTCCGCTTTCGTCATTGCTGAGGTCATGACGCTCTCTTCTGTATTAGTGTCATGACTTAAGTTTGCCCGGAAAGGTCGTAGCGATCTCAAGGGCGTATATGCCAATAAGCATGATAACATTTTACTCTCTTAATTAGGAAAAATTACAAACTAAAACGTCCTATGATGGGACAAAAATATAAGTATTCCTAAATATAAAAAGACATCAATTAATAACATGAAAATGCATGATCTAAGTAAGTAATGTACCAAGGCATAACCTATACAAAGGGAAACAGTATACCTATACTTAATCTTATAACATAAAATTATATATGCAGATTAATTTACAATTGATAAAAACATTAGAAAAGGGAAAAGGAGGTAGTGATGTGTTTGGAAAGAAACAATTTAATTTTATAAAAAATATGATAAAAACATAAATACATAAATATGAAATATATAAAAAATATAAACGGGATCAAAAATATTTTTGTATATTTTTATTTTTATACTTCTATATATATGGAGTAATTTCAAAGATAAAAACAAATACATAAATATGAAATATATAAAAAAAATATAAAAATATAAAAGGAAACAAAAAAATTATTTTTTAATATTTGAGACCGATTTAAATGAATGTTTCACTTTTTTAAAACATTATTACCCTATGTTTTTCTTGTCTTTTTTTCATTTACAGGATTATCCAAATTTTCATATGTGGTAATATTTTTATTTATTTAATTTTTTTGCGTGCTCTCACCATTTTATTATCTGTTTGTATTTTATTTTGTGTGGTGGAGTGACCCACATGATAGTGATAGTAGAACCATACCGTACTGGGTTATACCAATCCTTATATACTGTTTATTTTAAGTGTTTACATTATAGCCTATGAACACCTCCAGTGGCAGTCACTCAGATGGACACTAGAACTTCTTCCTGGAGCAGTACTGCACGTTGTGTGCTGAACTTTCTCCATAGAGATGCATTGATTCAATACATCTCTATGAGGAGATGATTAAGATTGGTGTAGCCCTGCTTTTTGCCACACATGAACATTAGCTTCCCAATGCTTTCCTGTTTCACCAAAGATAAGATGCAAATGGTAGCAATGTGTAAGGAAGGAGGTTAAGGGTATGTGAAGGGTCCCTTTTCAGGCCCCAGAAACAAACATGGAGAACTTTTCTTTGCAAAATGCAGTTTGTGTGATCAATGCAATCACGTATGTGGAAAAAGGCCCTTTATTTGTTCTGGCAGCATAAGCAAATTAAATGACTCACTTGCACTGTGTTTGCTTGTTACGTGTCTCTGGGCCAGGAAAGCGTATTGTGCAAGTGTTTGGAGGCTGCTTGTGGGAGTGTAGAGTGAGTTGATTGTGGTATTTTGTGTAAAAGGTCAGTTTCAGTTTTGTTGTGTTTGTAGTGTTATATGTGTGTCGAGGCACTAAAGAGTGTGAGAAAGTCCGTGTGTGTATAGGGAGCATAGTATGTATACGGGATGTAGCTAGTGTGTGCTCAAAAGGGGCTGTAGTGCATGTGTGTATGGTTATGTAATGTGTTTAGGGCCTGTAAAAAGTGTACATTTAAGGAATGTAGTATGTATGGGTTTGCATACAGGAGATCTAGTGTGTGCATAGGGCGTCCAGAGTGTCTATGTCCGGAATGTAACGTGTGTGTAGGTGGTGTATTATGTGTCTATAGAGGATCTATTCTATGTGAATAGGATCCACAAAGTGTATAAAGGATCTCGTGGGTGTGTGTAGAGGATCCAGACTGTGCATAGTGGTTCAAGAGTGTTTATAAGAGATGTAGTGTGTTTAAGTGGTGTAGAGTATATAAGGGTTGAAGTGTGTGTGTCTGTAATGTAGTGTGTTTAGGGGTGCAGTATGTGAAGGCTGCAGTGATTGAGAGTTGCACTGTGTTTGTAATGGGGCTCAATGTATGTGTGTGAGGGCTGCGATGCACGCATAAGTGCTGCAGTGCATGTGTTAGGGCTGCAGTGGGTTTGTGCATAAAGGGTTGCTATGTGTGTCAGGGATACAGTGTGTATGATGGGTTTTACTGCTGCTGTTGCTGCTGCTTCCCGTTTTTGAAAAAGTATTTGATTGTTGTGGTTTCATCCTGCATGGCTGAGTCTTGTGATAGAAACATAGAAATATAGAAACATAAAATGTGATGGCAGATAAGAACCATTCTGCCCATCTAGTCTGCCCAACTTTTCTAAATACCTCCATTAGTCCCTGGCCTTATTTTATAGCTAGAATAGCCTTATGCCTATCCCACACATGCTTAAACTCCTTCACTGTGTTAACCTCTACCACTTCAGCTGGAAGGCTGTTCCATGCATCCACTACCCTCTCTATAAATTAACGTATATACTCGTGTATAAGTCGAGTGCAGTTTTGTGACCAACAATTGTGATATATGCTATGCCTCATGGATAAGTCAAGGGTAAAACTTGGGCCTATGAAATTCTGTAATTTTATAATTATATACACACACACTCATACAAACACACACTCTGCATTATATACGCACACTCTGCATTATATACACACACACGCATACAAACACACACTCTGCATTATATACACACACTCATACAAACACAAACTCTGCATTATATACACACACACTTTGTGTGTATATAATGCAGAGTGTGTGTGTTTGTGTGAATGCAGAGTGTGTGCGTGTTTGTGTAGTGTGTAAACTGGGTGGGGGGAGGGCATTTTTATTATTTTAAAAAATTTTTAATTTTAATTATTTTAATATTGTAATATTTATTTATTATTATTTTATTATTTAATATTTTTTTTGTCCCTCTACCTGCTTGTTGCCTGGCCAGGGAAGGGGGCTATCTTAAGCCCTGGTAGTCCAGTGGCATGGGCTGTGCATGGGGGGGAGGGGGTGTTTGTCAGTGTTTGTGTCTGTCTGTGTGTGTGTGTCTGCGTGTCTGTCAGTGTGTGTGTGAGTGTATATGTCTGTGTGTGTCTGTCACTGAGTGTCTGTGTGCGTGTGTCTGTCAGTGTGTGTGTGTCAGTAAGTTTGTCAGTCTGTGTTGCGATGGCTGCAGCTGGACAGTGGAGTACCTGGAGGTGCACAGAGGCATGTAATGCCACATCACATTTCAACTTGACGTCGATGTGCTCCACCTTCACAGGGTTTCAAGAAGTAGTGGGAGGATCCACCATTTGGGGTATACGAGAGGCCGGACTCCGGAGTCGCATACTGGCAGCGGCAATGTGAGTGAAGTCTGCTTGTTGGCTAGAGGGGGTGCTGGGATTTATTAGAGGCGGGGGACTGGGGATTTAGTATAGATGGAGGACTGGGATTTTGTTTTATAAATGACATGGACTGTGATTTAGTGGAGGGGGGACTGGGATTTAGTAGAGGGGGTGCTGTAGTTTAATAAAGGGGGATGCTGTTTTATTTTTTATACTGTACTTTTCAAAATAAACCTATGTTTATTTGTCCCATGCTAGACTTCGAGTTTGACATTCTTGCTGTAATCCATGAACCCGCTCTTCTCTGACCCCTTCTGGAGATACAATCTCCATTACTGCATATAATACTCCAAGTGAGGTCTCACCAGTGCTCTGTATAATGGCATGAGCATTTCCCTATTTCTACTGCCAATACCTCTCCCTATACATCCAAGCATTCTGTTAGCATTTCCTGCTGCTCTTTTACATTGTCTTCCTAACTTTAAGTCATCTGAAATAATTACTAGTGATGCACCGAACGGTTCGCTGGCAAATAGTTCTTGGCGAACATAGCATGTTCGCGTTCGCCACGGCGGGCGAACATATGCGCGATTCGATCCGACCCCTATTCGTCATCATTGAGTAAACTTTGACCCTGTACCTCACAGTCAGCAGACACATTCCAGCCAATTAGCAGCACACCCTCCCTAGCAGACCCTCCCACCTACTGGACAGCATCCATTTTAGATTCATTCTCAAGCTGCATGCTTAGTGAGAGGAGGGAAAGTGTAGCTGCTGTTGATTTGATAGGGAAATGGATAGCTAGGTTAGTGTATACAGTGTCCACTACAGTCCTGAAGGACTCATCTGATCTCTGCTGTAAGGACAGCACCCCAAAAAGCCCTTTTTAGGGCTAGAACATCAGTCTGCTTTTTTTTTCTTTGTAATGTAATTGCAGTTGCCTCTGCCAGCTTCTGTGTCAGGCTCACAGTGGATACTGTGCCCACTTGCCCAGTGCCACCACTCACTCACTGGTGTCACAATAGCTTGCATTTAATTATTATTATTTTTTTCACTATAATAGATTGAATAGCAGTTAGTTGTCTGCCAGCTTCTGTGTCAGGCTCACAGTGGATACTGTGCCCACTTGCCCAGTGCCCCCACTCACTCACTGGTGTCACAATAGCTTGCATTTAAAAAAAAAAAAATTCACTATAATAGATTGAATAGCAGTTAGTTGTCTGCTAGCTTCTGTGTCAGGCTCACAGTGAATACTGTGCCCACTTGCCCAGTGCCACCACTCACTCACTGGTGTCACAATAGCTTGCATTTAATTTTCATTTTTTTTCACTATAATAGATTGAATAGCAGTTAGTTGTCTGCCAGCTTCTGTGTCAGTCTCACAGTGGATACTGTGCCCACTTGCCCAGTGCCCCCACTCACTCACTGGTGTCACAATAGCTTGCATTTAAAAAAAAAAAATTCACTATAATAGATTGAATAGCAGTTAGTTGTCTGCCAGCTTCTGTGTCAGGCTCACAGTGGACACTGTGCCCACTTGCCCAGTGCCACCACTCACTCACTGGTGTCACAATAGCTTGCATTTAAAAACCAAAACACTTTTTTCACTGTTATAGATTGAATAGCAGTTAGTTGTTTGCCAGCTTCTGTGTCAGGCTCACAGTGGATACTGTGCCCAGTGCCACCACTCACTAATTGGTGTCACAATAGCTTGCATTTAAAAAAAAATAGTTTTCACTGTAATAGATTGAATAGCAGTTAGTTGTCTGCAAGCGTCTGTGTGTCAGGCTCGCAGCGTATACTGTGCCAACTTGCCCAGTGCCACCACTCACTCACTGGTGTCACAATAGCTTGCATTTAAAAAAAAAATATTTTTTTTTCTCACTATAATAGATTGAATAGCAGTTAGTTGTCTGCAAGCGTCTGTGTGTCAGGTTCGCAGCGTATACTGTGCCCACTTGCCCAGTGCCACCACTCACTCACTGGTGTCACAATAGCTTGCATTTAAAATTTTATATTTTTTTTTCACTATAATAGATTGAGTAGCAGTTAGTTGTCTGCCAGCTTTTGTGTTAGGCTCACAGTGGATACTGTGCCCACTTGTCCAGTGCCACCACTCACTCACTGGTGTCACAATAGCTTGCATTTAAAAATTATTATTTTTTCACTATAATAGATTGAATAGCAGTTAGTTGTCTGCCAGCTTCTGTGTCAGGCTCACAGTGGATACTGTGCCCACTTGCCCAGTGCCACCACTCACTCACTGGTGTCACAATAGCTTGCATTTAATTTTTTTCCCCACTGTAATACAGGGAGTGCAGAATTATTAGGCAAGTTGTATTTTTGAGGATTAATTTTATTATTGAACAACAACCATGTTCTCAATGAACCCAAAAAACTCATTAATATCAAAGCTGAATATTTTTGGAAGTAGTTTTTAGTTTGTTTTTAGTTATAGCTATGTTAGGGGATATCTGTGTGTGCAGGTGACTATTACTGTGCATAATTATTAGGCAACTTAACAAAAACAAATATATACCCATTTCAATTATTTATTATTACCAGTGAAACCAATATAACATCTCAACATTCACAAATATACATTTCTGACATTCAAAAACAAAACAAAACAAATCAGTGACCAATATAGCCACCTTTCTTTGCAAGGACACTCAAAAGCCTGCCATCCATGGATTTTGTCAGTGTTTTGATCTGTTCACCATCAACATTGCGTGCAGCAGCAACCACAGCCTCCCAGACACTGTTCAGAGAGGTGTACTGTTTTCCCTCCTTGTAAATCTCACATTTGATAATGGACCACAGGTTCTCAATGGGGTTCGGATCAGGTGAACAAGGAGGCCATGTCATTAGATTTTCTTCTTTTATACCCTTTCTTGCCAGCCACGCTGTGGAGTACTTGGACGCGTGTGATGGAGCATTGTCCTGCATGAAAATCATGTTTTTCTTGAAGGATGCAGACTTCTTTCTGTACCACTGCTTGAAGAAGGTGTCTTCCAGGAACTGGTAGTAGGACTGGGAGTTGAGCTTGACTCCATCCTCAACCCGAAAAGGCCCCACAAGCTCCTCTTTGATGATACCAGCCCAAACCAGTACTCCACCTCCATCTTGCTGGCGTCTGAGTCGGACTGGAGCTCTCTGCCCTTTACCAATCCAGCCATGGGCCCATCCATCTGGCCCATCAAGACTCACTCTCATTTCATCAGTCCATAAAACCCTAGAAAAATCAGTCTTGAGATATTTCTTGGCCCAGTCTTGACGCTTCAGCTTGTGTGTCTTGTTCAGTGGTGGTCGTCTTTCAGCCTTTCTTACCTTGGCCATGTCTCTGAGTATTGCACACCTTGTGCTTTTTGGCACTCCAGTGATGTTGCAGCTCTGAAATATGGCCAAACTGGTGGCAAGTGGCATCGTGGCAGCTGCACGCTTGACTTTTCTCAGTTCATGGCAGTTATTTTGCGCCTTGGTTTTTCCACACGCTTCTTGCGACCCTGTTGACTATTTTGAATGAAACGCTTGATTGTTCGATGATCACGCTTCAGAAGCTTTGCAATTTTAAGAGTGCTGCATCCCTCTGCAAGATATCTCACTATTTTTGACTTTTCTGAGCCTGTCAAGTCCTTCTTTTGACCCATTTTGCCAAAGGAAAGGAAGTTGCCTAATAATTATGCACACCTGATATAGGGTGTTGATGTCATTAGACCACACCCATTCTCATTACAGAGATGCACATCACCTAATATGCTTAATTGCTAGTAGGCTTTCGAGCCTATACAGCTTGGAGTAAGACAACATGCATAAAGAGGATGATGTGGTCAAAATACTCATTTGCCTAATAATTCTGCACTCCCTGTAGATTGAATAGCAGTTAGTTGTCTGCTAGCTTCTGTGTCAGGCTCACAGTGGATACCATGCCCACTTGCCCAGTGCCACCACTCACTCACTGGTGTCACAATAGCGTGCATTTAAAAACCAAAAAACTTTTTTCACTGTTATAGATTGAATAGCAGTTAGTTGTCTGCCAGCTTCTGTGTCAGGCTCACAGTGGATACTGTGCCCAGTGCCACCACTCACTAATTGGTGTCACAATAGCTTGCATTTAAAAAAAAATAGTTTTCACTGTAATAGATTGAATAGCAGTTAGTTGTCTGCAAGCGTCTGTGTGTCAGGCTCGCAGCGTATACTGTGCCCACTTGCCCAGTGCCACCACTCACTCACTGGTGTCACAATAGCTTGCATTTAAAATTTTATATTTTTTTTTTCACTATAATAGATTGAGTAGCTGTTAGTTGTCTGCCAGCTTTTGTGTTAGGCTCACAGTGGATACTGTGCCCACTTGTCCAGTGCCACCACTCACTCACTGGTGTCAAAATAGCTTGCATTTAAAATTTTTTTTTTTCTCTATAATAGATTGAATAGCAGTTAGTTGTCTGCCAGCTTCTGTGTCAGGCTCACAGTGGATACTGTGCCCACTTGTCCAGTGCCACCACTCACTCATTGGGGTCACAATAGCTTGCATTTAAAAAATAATAATTTTTTTTCACTATAATAGATTGAATAGCAGTTAGTTGTCTGCCAGCTTCTGTGTCAGGCTCACAGTGGATACTGTGCCCACTTGCCCAGTGCCACCACTCACTCACTGGTGTCACAATAGCGTGCATTTAAATCCCAAAAACTTTTTTCACTGTTATAGATTGAATAGCAGTTAGTTGTCTGCCAGCTTCTGTGTCAGGCTCACAGTGGATACTGTGCCCAGTGCCACCACTCACTCACTGGTGTCACAATAGCTTGCATTTAAAAAAAAATTGTTTTCACTGTAATAGATTGAATAGCAGTTAGTTGTCTGCAAGCGTCTGTGTGTCAGGCTCGCAGCGTATACTGTGCCCACTTGCCCAGTGCCACCACTAACTCACTGGTGTCACAATAGCTTGCATTTAAAAAATATAAAAATGTTTCACTATAATAGATTGAGTAGCAGTTAGTTGTCTGCCAGCTTCTGTGTCAGGCTCACAGTGGATACTGTGCCCACTTGCCCAGTGCCACCACTCACTCACTGGTGTCACAATAGCTTGCATTTAATTTTTTTTTTCCACTATAATAGATTGAATAGCAGTTAGTTGTCTGCCCAGCCTTGTGTCAGGCTCGGTGGATACTGTGCCCGCACTTAGTCACCTACTCACTCACTGGTGTCACAATGGCGTGCATTTAAAACCAAAAACTTTTCATATAGATTGAATAGCAGTTGGATTTGTCTTCAAAGCACAGATTATTGTCAGCCCACCACAAGCGTGTACTCTGCCAACCTCTGCCAGTTCACAGTGCCACTCATATCTGGTGTCTGTGGCTTGCATTTAAAAAAAAATGTTTTCACTGTAATAGATTGAATAGCAGTTAGTTGTCTGCAAGCGTCTGTGTGTCAGGCTCGCAGCGTATACTGTGCCCACTTACCCAGTGCCACCACTCACTCACTGGTGTCACAATAGCTTGCATTTAAAAAAAAATGTTTTTTCACTATAATAGATTGAATAGCAGTTAGTTGTCTGCCAGCTTCTGTGTCAGGCTCACAGTGGATACTGTGCCCACTTGCCCAGTGCCACCACTCACTCACTGGTGTCACAATAGCTTGCATTTAAAAAAAAAAAATTTTTCCCACTATAATAGATTGAGTAGCAGTTAGTTGTCTGCCAGCTTCTGTGTCAGGCTCACAGTGGATACTGTGCCCACTTGTCCAGTGCCACCACTCACTCACTGGTGTCACAATAGCTTGCATTTAAAAATTATTATTTTTTCACTATAATAGATTGAATAGCAGTTAGTTGTCTGCCAGCTTCTGTGTCAGGCTCACAGTGGATACTGTGCCCACTTGCCCAGTGCCACCACTCACTCACTGGTGTCACAATAGCTTGCATTTAATTTTTTTCCCCACTGTAATAGATTGAATAGCAGTTAGTTGTCTGCTAGCTTCTGTGTCAGGCTCACAGTGGATACCATGCCCACTTGCCCAGTGCCACCACTCACTCACTGGTGTCACAATAGCGTGCATTTAAAAACCAAAAAACTTTTTTCACTGTTATAGATTGAATAGCAGTTAGTTGTCTGCCAGCTTCTGTGTCAGGCTCACAGTGGATACTGTGCCCAGTGCCACCACTCACTAATTGGTGTCACAATAGCTTGCATTTAAAAAAAAATAGTTTTCACTGTAATAGATTGAATAGCAGTTAGTTGTCTGCAAGCGTCTGTGTGTCAGGCTCGCAGCGTATACTGTGCCCACTTGCCCAGTGCCACCACTCACTCACTGGTGTCACAATAGCTTGCATTTAAAATTTTATATTTTTTTTTTCACTATAATAGATTGAGTAGCTGTTAGTTGTCTGCCAGCTTTTGTGTTAGGCTCACAGTGGATACTGTGCCCACTTGTCCAGTGCCACCACTCACTCACTGGTGTCAAAATAGCTTGCATTTAAAATTTTTTTTTTTCTCTATAATAGATTGAATAGCAGTTAGTTGTCTGCCAGCTTCTGTGTCAGGCTCACAGTGGATACTGTGCCCACTTGTCCAGTGCCACCACTCACTCATTGGGGTCACAATAGCTTGCATTTAAAAAATAATAATTTTTTTTCACTATAATAGATTGAATAGCAGTTAGTTGTCTGCCAGCTTCTGTGTCAGGCTCACAGTGGATACTGTGCCCACTTGCCCAGTGCCACCACTCACTCACTGGTGTCACAATAGCGTGCATTTAAATCCCAAAAACTTTTTTCACTGTTATAGATTGAATAGCAGTTAGTTGTCTGCCAGCTTCTGTGTCAGGCTCACAGTGGATACTGTGCCCAGTGCCACCACTCACTCACTGGTGTCACAATAGCTTGCATTTAAAAAAAAATTGTTTTCACTGTAATAGATTGAATAGCAGTTAGTTGTCTGCAAGCGTCTGTGTGTCAGGCTCGCAGCGTATACTGTGCCCACTTGCCCAGTGCCACCACTAACTCACTGGTGTCACAATAGCTTGCATTTAAAAAATATAAAAATGTTTCACTATAATAGATTGAGTAGCAGTTAGTTGTCTGCCAGCTTCTGTGTCAGGCTCACAGTGGATACTGTGCCCACTTGCCCAGTGCCACCACTCACTCACTGGTGTCACAATAGCTTGCATTTAATTTTTTTTTTCCACTATAATAGATTGAATAGCAGTTAGTTGTCTGCCAGCTTCTGTGTCAGGCTCACAGTGGATACTGTGCCCACTTGCCAGTGCCACCACTCACTTTCACTGGTGTCACAATAGCGTGCATTTAAAACCAAAAAACTTTTTTCACTGTTATAGATTGAATAGCAGTTAGTTGTCTCAAAGCGGGTGTGTCAGCCCTACAGCGTGTACTCTGCCAACCTCTGCCAGTTCACAGTGCCACTCATATCTGGTGTCACAATAGCTTGCATTTAAAAACAAAAAACTTTTTTCACTGTTATAGATTGAATAGCAGTTAGTTGTCTCAAAGCGGGTGTGTCAGCCCTACAGCGTGTACTCTGCCAACCTCTGCCAGTTCACAGTGCCACTCATATCTGGTGTCACAGTAGCTTGCGCATAGTACCACTAATCAAAAACAAAATGACAGGCAGAGGCAGGCCACCCCTACACTGCGCATTGGGTAAACCTGCTGACGGCTGCCAAGCATGGAATGCGTGGCTCTGCAGAGGAGTTGGTGACACCGCCACGACTTGCAGGCAGGCCTGCTGCCACCTCCTCTACTCCTCCTACTCCATCCTCTTCCATAACCTCCTCGGCTGAGTCCTCTTCTGCTGCTGTGTCTTGCTCCACATCAACGGATAGGGGACGTAACAGGGATTAAACTGATAAGAATAGTACTACTTAACACACCACTCCTATCTGGTGGCACATTAGATTGCACGCGCAGTGCCCCAAATTTGAAGTAGGAGGACCGACCAAGCATCTTTTTCCATCTCCCGGTTCCTAAAATCGATGCCATATACACGTCCCCTGATAGGGGACGTAACAGGGATTAAACTGATAGGAATAATACTACTTAACACACCTTATAATAACGCAGAGAGAGGCAATGCAGAGAGAGGAGTCTGAAGAAGAGGAGTCAGAGGAGGAAGGTGGCTTTGAGGAGGTGGAAGACCAAACACAGCAGGCGTCCCAGGGGGCTTGTTGTCACCTTTTGGGGACCCTTGGTGTTGTACGTGGCTGGGTGGAGGAAGAGACCTTCAATGACATCAGTGAGGACAAGGAACGGGACATGGCTAGCTTGGTATCCAACCTTGTGCAAATGGGAGAGTTTGCGGTTGTGCAAATGGACTGTTTGCGGTTGTTTGCGGTGCGTTAAATGGGGAGTTTGATCTGTCACTGTGAAGCGGGCGTAACCCTTACACTACCTGATCGATACAACATCATACAGTAGGTCCCCCCCCTCATTATTTTTATGGCCCCCACCCACCGCTCACGGGTGGGGGCGGGTGGGAGGACAGTAGGTCCCCCCCCCCATTGAGATTTATGGCCCCCACCCACCGTGCAGGTGTGGGGGCCGGGGGGGAGGACAGTAGGTCCCCCCTTATCCTTATTTACTGAATATTCCCCTGTATAACAATGTTTGGCATTTAGTGAATATTCCCTATTCTGCTCCGTGTCAGCGTGTATCAGGGATCCTGAGGACAGGTGTCAATCCATATCTGCCAAGTGACCCTATGTAGGAGAACAGTCTATATTCTGCTCTTTTTCAGTGTGTATCATGGTCTCTGAGGACAGGTGTCAATCCATATCTGCCAAGTGACCCTACGTAGGAGGAACAGTCTCTATTCTGCTCTGTGTCAGTGTGTATCAGGGGCTCTGAGGACAGGTGTCAATCCATATCTGCCAAGTGATACTATGTAGGGAAAACAGTCTCTATTCTGCTCTGTGTCAATGTGTATCATGATCTCTGAGGACAGGTGTCAATCCATATCTGCCAAGTGACCCTATGTTGGAGAACAGTCTCTATTCTGCTCTGTGTCAGTGTGTATCATGGTCTCTGAGGACAGGTGTCAATCCATATCTGCCAAGTGACCCTATGTAGGAGGAACAGTCTCTATTCTGCTCTGTGTCAGTGTGTATCAGGGGCTCTGAGGACAGGTGAAAATCCATATCTGCCAAGTGACCCTATGTAGGGGGAACAGTCTCTATTCTGCTCTGTGTCAGTGTGTATCAGGTGCTCTGAGGACAGGTGTCAATCCATATCTGCCAAGTGACCCTATGTAGGGGAACAGTCTCTATTCTGCTCTGTGTCAGTGTGTATCATGATCTCTGAGGACAGGTGTCAATCCATATCTGCCAAGTGACCCTATGTAGGAGGAACAGTCTCTATTCTGCTCTGTGTCAGTGTGTATCAGGGGCTCTGAGGACAGGTGTCAATCCATATCTGCCAAGTGACCCTATGTAGGGGGAACAGTCTCTATTCTGCTCTGTGTCAGTGTGTATCATGGTCTCTGAAGACAGGTGTCAATCCATATCTGCCAAGTGACCCTATGTAGGAGGAACAGTCTCTATTCTGCTCTGTGTCAGTGTGTATCATGATCTCTGAGGACAGGTGTCAATCCATATCTGCCAAGTGACCCTATGTAGAAGAACAGTCTCTAGTCTGCTCTGTGTCAGTGTGTATCATGGTCTCTGAGGACAGGTGTCAATCCATACCTGCCAAGTGACCCTATGTAGGGGGAACAGTCCCTATTCTGCTCTGTGTCAATATGTCATATGTCAGGTATCAATCCATATCCATTGTGATTTAGGAATGTTAGGTGATTTCTGCCCTTTATGGATTAAGACCAGACTCTGCATCAACTGTGTAATTTTCCATGGGAGTTTTGCCATGGATCCCCCTCCGGCATGCCACAGTCCAGGTGTTAGTCCCCTTGAAACAACTTTTCCATCACTATTGTGGCCAGAAAGAGTCCCTGTGTGTTTTAAAATTCGCCTGCCCATTGAAGTCTATGGCAGTTCGCCCAGTTCGCCGGTTCGCGAACATTTGCGGAAGTTCGCGTTCGCAAACCGAAAATTTCGTGTTCGCGACATCACTAATAATTACCTCTAAATCTCTTTCCTCAGATGTTGAGGTTAGTACTGTATCACATATTCTGCCTGCTACCTCTGCAGATGCAGTTGGGAGAACCTGATAGGGCAATGCTTTTTTTCCACACTAAAGAATGCCACTCTTGCAATAAGCTGGATGTGTAGGAAAATCTTTAATCTTCTTAGGGTGGAAGGGTCAGTGGGTTGTCATTTGCCCATTCACTTTTCCCCAATATTTTTTAAAATATATATATATATTTTTAAATTAAACTACTTCTGCAGCTGTTTCTGCTATTCTTCATTAACTTTATAGTGGTTTCACCTTCCCTTAGTTTTAGTGTGCCTGCTAGGAGTGTGCACAAGATAAATTATTTTTTTTCTTTTTATTTAAGTTAGTTAATATTCAAATTTTGGTTTGTTATTGATTTATTAAGTTATTGATTATTCCCTATGGTCAGTGAATGAAGGTGGCACTCACATATTTAGAAAGGACTAAGGACAGATTGGGCAAGCACATTTTACATCACACAAAATTTAGCTGATTGGACCAGTCTACCACTTTACATTCCCTTACCTCCCAGTGTTTCAGCAATCGAGATTGTAACGGCACCCTCAGCACCCTCAGCATAAAAGGGTTAAACCGCCGTTTAGAAGATCTTCCCCTTCCAGATATATAGGCACAGCTACTGTAGAACACCAAACTCCCGAACCGCAAATAAGGGAATGCTCCAATCTCCCAAACTGCATACAGCATAGCATTCCAAACTCCCGAACTGGAACCATATGAATAGCTGCTAGCAGACGAATACGAAAAGCACCCAAGCGGCTTACACTTCTAGCTATCAGTTTCTATCAGCATTCAGTAAATCCCCTCAAAGACGAGACAAAGCTCCGTGTTGGGGGTCAAGCAGTGATCTGTTTAATGAGGGCTACCTGCCCAGTATTTTTGCAGGTCTCCCACCTGGTGGACACTCCCCTAGGGGACCAAATGGGAGACTGTGACAAAAGACAGACAATCAGCCAAACAGGACACACAGTCACATTATAGTCCCTCAATGCATCCTGGCTTCCTCCCCTCTGCCCTGGAGATAATCGAGAAGTAATTCAATTATCTCCCAGGACAAAGGCAAATCACCATTATGCACGTGGGGATACCAATACACAAATTACTATTAAAATACACTATATGACACAAGTTACAATAAAACTATACATTTAACATATCCCCAGATAGCTCAGGTCTGAGCGCACATTATGAAGCGAATGGTGCTCAGACCACACGAATACAGTTTAATCGCCATGGAGCCAAAGTCTTTACAAAGTCAGTTCTCATACGAATGAGCTCCATGGGATTCCTATCTGGGGTATAGTGCAGTCAGGCACAACTACCGAACACCGGGCTGTTCGTGTACTTTCACCGAACAAGAAGGGAGGTCGGCGGCTTCAGAGGTGTGTGCGCCAAACTGTGTCCGTTTTTAGTTCCATGAGTTAAGCATCGAACACCGCTGTGCATTCGCGTGTTTAAAATGGCCACGACCTCGTGTTCGGTATACAAATGGCGGCCACCCAGTATTAGTCAATTAAGCTGCGGTTAACCACAGCTTCTGGGAGGCTAATTGCAGGCACACTCCAGCTCCCAGGTGGTCTAGTCATTCGTGCGGTTGTTCGGTAGATTGAATCTACCGAACACCGGGCAGAAAAGCACGAATAAGTCTTTTTTCTGCAGGGGAAACAAAGTCTTTTAACATGGGGCCATAATCCAAAGGCAGCAGGCGAGCAACCAGGCTTCTCCAATGCAATGTGGCGAGATTGTTCTCGTCACATCTCTCCCCTTTTCCAAACAGACTAACAGGGTATCTGACCTCCTGCCGGTCAGTGCCCTTGTTAGTCCAGCAGCCCACCCACAAAACACAATCAACAGCACAGCCCACCCACAATAAATGGTTACTACACCTGGGTAGAGGAGAAGCTTGTCCATGTCCAGGTGCCTCACCACGGCTGTGCTGGGTACGGGTATGCTGACTTGGTGGGTTGCTAAGTGGGCAGAGACCAGCGGTACTCTGCCCTGGTGCCAGCACTACTGGGGAGGTAGCCTGGTTGTTGGAGGGGGAGACCGACTGTCTCCCCTTTAGATACACAGCCCTGCTGCTGGAGACCGACTGTCTGCCCTTTAGATACCCAGCCCTGCTGCTGGAGACCGACTGTCTCCCCTTTGGCTAAACAGCCCTGTCGCTTGGGGGCAGAACCGACCGTCTCTACCCTCTGTGCTGTACGTGCAGAGACCACGGTCCCATCTGCACAGTTGTGGGGCTTACTGTCTCCCCCTGGTACATTAAGCTGCCGCTGGGGAGAGGGGGTAACAAGCTCCTCTCCCATACATACTTCCAGCCGCGGGGGAGGGAGACTGACTGTCTCCGTTCCCAATACAGAGTCCTGCTGCTGGGGAAAGGAGAGTGGGCTCTCTATTGCTGGTAGGACACTCTGCTGCTGGGGAATGGAGACTGGGCTCCCAATTCCCAATAAATCGTACTGCCGCTGGGGAATGGAGACTGGGCTCCCAATTCCCAATAAATCCTCCTGTCGCTGGGGACTGGAGACTGGGCTCCCAATTCCAAAAAATCCTACTGCCGCTGCGGATCTGAGCCGACCACCCAGCACCCTGTAGCTCACCCTTCCACAGGGGAGGGAAGACGCTGCTCTCCTCTCCCTGCAAGGTACACTGCCGCTGGGGGACAGGACCACTTGTCTCTGCCCCCTGTAATGGGGAATGGAGACTGGGCTCCTAATTCCCTGCAATATCTCCCACTGGGGAATGGAGCTTGGGCTCCCAATTCCCTGCAATATCTCCCGCTGGGGAATGGAGACTGGGCTCCCAATTCCTTGCAGGACCGGTGGAGAGACCTCGGTCCCATCTCCACCAGCCACCTGGGGTTCTTCCTAGTAATTTTCTGCCATATCTACCCAGCTGAATGGGCCTGGATCTGGGTCTCCGCTTCCCTGCTGAGCCTTCTCATTGGAGTGGAACAGATCTTGGTAGCCCTGCTCCAGCTCCATCTCTCGGGTCACTAGGTGGACCAGGTCTTGCTCAATCTCCTGAGTGTTGTCCCAGTCATACCTGCTCTCCCTCCACTCCAATAGATCACTGAACCGGGCTTGTGTAGGGCTTCCAAATTCAGGCTCTGAAAAAGCCTCCCATAACAAGCCAGGACCATCAAACTCCTCTCCCTCTGGCTTGTTGTGCTCGGCTATCCAGGGCAGGTACTGTACCCCATACCACCAGAGCGCCTGGTAGGCATCTTCCAGCCACATCTCTTGCCATACTAGGTGTTCCAATTTCTTCACCCATACCTCCAGGGGCTGCTCTCCCAGGAAGGGCATCCGCAGGGCTACTCGCTTCTGTAACCACTGGTCTTCCTTGGGGAATCTCTTGTCCCGCTGGTACTCCACAATACCCAGTGCCTGGTACCAGATGCCTTTGCAAACTGCATCTCGGTCATCCATGACACCCTCATCATACTCCACTGCTGGTTCCATCCTGGTGCTGTCAGGGTCACTGTACTGGGACATGCGTTGCCCTCAAATTGTAAAATCCACGGAATGGTGTCCCCTGTAGCTGTCCTTTTGACTGTAGGAACGATCCCGCCGCTTGCCACCAATTGTAACGGCACCCTCAGCATAAAAGGGTTAAACCGCCGTTTAGAAGATCTTCCCCTTCCAGATATACAGGCACAGCTACTGTAGAACACCAAACTCCCGAACCGCAATTAAGGGAATGCTCCAATCTCCCGAACTGCATACAACATAGCACTCCAAACTCCCGAACTGGAACCCTACGAATAGCCGCTAGCAGACAAATAGGAAAAGCACCCAAGCGGCTTACACTTCTAGCAATCAGTTTCTATCAGCATTCAGTAAATCCCCTCAAAGACGAGACAAAGCTCCGTGTTGGGGGTCAAGCAGTGATCTGTTTAATGAGGGCTACCTGCCCAGTATTTTTGCAGGTCTCCCACTCGGTGGACACTCCCCTAGGGGACCAAATGGGAGACTGTGACAAAAGACAGACAATCAGCCAAACAGGACACACAGTCACATTATATTCCCTCAATGCATCCTGGATTCCTCCCCTCTGCCCTGGAGATAATTGAGAAGTAATTCAATTATCTCCCAGGACAAAGGCAAATCACCATTATGCACGTGGGGATTCCAATACACGAATTACTATTAAAATACACTATATGACACAAGTTACAATAAAACTATACATTTAACATATCCCCAGATAGCTCAGGTCTGAGCGCACATTATGAAGCGAATGGTGCTCAGACCACACGAATACAGTTTAATCGCCATGGAGCCAAAGTCTTTACAAAGTCAGTTCTCATATGAATGAGCTCCATGGGATTCCTATCTGGGGTATAGTGCAGTCAGGCACAACTACCGAACACCGGGCCGTTCGTGTACTTTCACCGAACAAGAAGGGAGGTCGGCGGCTTCAGAGGTGTGTGCGCCAAACTGTGTCCGTTTTTAGTTCCATGAGTTAAGCGTCGAACACCGCTGTACGTTCGCGTGTTTAAAATGGCCGCGACCTCGTGTTCAGTATACGAATGGTGGCCACCCAGTATTCGTCAATTAAGCTGCGGTTAACCGCAGCTTCTGGGAGGCTAATTGCCGGCGCAATCCAGCTCCCAGGTGGTCTAGTCATTTGTGCGGTTGTTCAGTACATTGAATCTACCGAACACCGGGCAGAAAAGCACGAATAAGTCTTTTCTGCAGGGGAAACAAAGTCTTTTAACATGGGGCCATAATCCAAAGGCAGCAGGCGAGCAACCAGGCTTCTCCAATGCAATGTGGCGAGATTGTTCTCGTCACAGATATCAAAACAAATGTATCTAAAATGATTTTGTTCAATTTGTTATGAGTTCATTTAATTTTGTTCTATTTTGTTGTTGCAGAGATTCAGAATATCAAATGTGTATGTGTAGAATCACTAAAATTGCTAAAATGTGGATGAAATTTGGATAGTTTCTTTGCGACACCCTCTTTCTTTCTGTATCCTCTCTATTTTATGCTTATCGAAACAATGAAAAAACTGAAATACATTTTTTAAATAGTTTCATTATGAATTGCACATGTTTAATGCCTGCCACCACTGCTCATGAATTTGGAAAAAACAGATAGAACAATGTTTTTCTCCATATTTATGTATAATCACTTCTATTTTTCAGGAAAAAGTGATTGCACATATGCCATTGACGAACCACTCACTCCTTCCACCCTAAGAAGATTAAAACATTTTGTGGACATACTACTGTTCACCCTTCAAAATTTTTGCTAAGCTTGATAGGAGCCCCAGCTCCAAGCTTGATAGGAGCCCCAGGCCCCTAGCCACCCCATTAAAAATTAAAAAAATTAAATCCTGACTACCCCCTCAACCTATTAATAGTAAGGGGGCAAATAAATCTAATACCTAAAAAAATAAGATGTTATACCAACCATTAGATATTTGATTTCTTCTGTGCTACAATGGAATTACAGGACCCACCATTGTGATATGCTAAAAGAACTAAACTGGCTGTCGCTAGAATCCAGATGCACCCTTCATCTTTCCAGCCTTGTGCTTAAGAGCATTTCTGGGAAACTCCCATCCTACCTGAGCACAATGCTCTCCTCGGCTGTTCCCACCTATAACCTCCGATCCAGTACCAGCACTTTATTTAGTCTATCTCAATACAAAAAGAAAGCAGCCGATCCTCCTTCTCCTACAGAGCGCCGCAATTGTTGCATGTGTCATGGTCATGGTTGATTATATATTTCCTACCATGTTAAATTTTATATATATTGTGTATTAATATTGTTTTTGGTTTTTTTTGTACCATAATGTATCAATGCAATGTTTTGTGGACCCAGGACATACTTGAAAACAAGAGAAATTTCAATGTATCTTTCCTGGTAAAATATTTTATAAATAAATAAATATTTTTTCAGTTCCACAAAAGATCAAATAAAAATCCATTAATTCCTGATGCTACTATTAAAAAAAATAAAAATGAAAAAGTCCCAATTCACAGAAAAAAATAATGAAAAGGAAAGAAAATTGGAAGTAGACAATATTTATCCATGTGAGCCCATGGGGAGTTCCACACAGAATGAACTTACTTCTCTTGCATGAGAATATTTAAAAATCCTTTCTTATACTTTCCAGAGTGCCCTGATGTGTGCTTTGTTATACATTTCCTAAGTGTTCCCTGATATATGTTTCTAAGGGAATCCTATTGTATCTAACTCGTGTGTACCCTCGTTCAGTAATCTCTCCTGTAACCTCCCCAGTATGTCCTCTTTTGCCTATGAGCCTATTTTAACATGCTTTTATGCTTTACAGTGTGGATGTGGACGCCTTTACTCTCCTTAGTGAGCTATGTTACACTACTTGCTGTGTCTTGCTATAAAGTCCCAAAGGGTGTCCTGTTATAGACTTCTCATGTTTTCCCTGTCATACTCGCAGAATACCATCCAGTACTCCTCCAAAACCGTCCCTAATCCTCTTAAACCCTCTTAGTGTGCCATCTTAAAACTCCTTAGTATGCTCTCTTAAAACTACCCAATGTGCTCTTCTATGCCCTCCTCAGCAAGTTCTCTTATAAACTACCCAGTAGGCCCCTAATACTTTTTTCAGCATGTCACCCACTTGCTTTCTTATACTATTCCTTGTATGTCCTCCTTCAACCTCTCGTGTATGCCCTACAAGATCCTTCTCAGTGTGCCCTACAGTACCCTCCCCAGTGTGGACTTCTATCAGTTCTTTTCAGTGTGGCCCTTTAAACCTCTACCCTTTTATAACACCCAGAGTTATGGTTTTGGCAGAAGGAGCCCAGACAGCAGTAATAAACCAAAATTGAAGTACCAAATAGGGATTAGCGAAATTGTAATCAAGAGAAACCAAGGTCAGACAAAGGCAGCAGGTCAAAATCAAGGAGTGAGTAGAAATCACTGTGAAGTGTATACACTGAGAGCACAGTATAAATGAGCACTGGGGACATGGTTAGATGTGGTTATATAGAGGAGATGGCCACACTCTCTACCCCCATCGTGTGGGATGCTGGCTTTGATCAATGACTCACTGCAGGCTGTGATGGGCCACGGCACCACTGCTGTACAAGATGAAGACACTGGCCCTCATTCTTCAGCGGTGAGCACACCGGAGGATCTGGCATTCACAGAAGAAAATACCCCAGGTGAATGAGACAGAGGCCTGGATATCTAGATTGTTCCCTTACATCTAGTACAAACAGGTTGCAATCTTTTGGCCCCTAGTTATGCCATAAAACAAAAGAACAAAGTTGAATGAAGAAGACAAGGGTTTCAAAGGGTGTAACAGATGTAAATCGTGTTCAACAATAACTTTAGGTAAAAGCTCACAATTCAACAGCACAACATCAGGTGAAACCTTCCTAATAAAGAATTGGTTGCCTCACAGACTATGTAGTATATTGGAATGGACCGTTTTGCCCAAAAGAGGTTAAAAACCGTTTAGGCAATACTCCCCTTTTTCATCTGCACCGACAGCTACTGCAAGCACCAATCTCCTGAACTGCAAACCCACGAATTCACCAACTCCCGAACTGCAACCAAGGGAATACTCGAAACTCCCGAACTGGAGACACACGAATAGCTGCTAGCAGACGAACAGCCCCCAAGCGGCTTACACTCCTGGCAATCAGTCTCTAACAGCATACAGTAAATCCTCCCACAATAATGAGACGACACTTCACTTTGAGGGTTAAGCAGGAACTGATTTACTGGGGCTAACTGCCCGGCTTTTATGCAGGTCTCCCACCTGGTGGACACTCCCCTAGGGTACCAAATGGGAGACTGGGACACAAAGGGTAAAAGGACCAATCACAGACTTACACATTTCAACCATCCAACAATGCATCACAATCCCTCCTCTCTGCCCTGGAGATAATTGGGAAGTAATTCAATTATCTCCAAAGACAGAGGCAAAACTCCATTAACCACATGGCAGAAAACAAACAGTAAAAGACATAAAATTACCTACAGTTACATTCAGTACATAAAACATATACGTTCTACATATCCCCAGATAGCTCAGGTCTGAGCGCACATTATTAAGCGAATGGCGCTCAGACCACACGAATACAGTTTAATCGCCATGGAGCCAAAGTCTTTACACAGTCAGTTTCATGCGAATGGGCTCCATGGGATTCCTATCTGGGGCACAACACACTCAAACAAAACTACCGAACACCGGGCCGTTCGTGCACTTTCACCGAACAAGAAGGGAGGTCGGCGGCTTCAGCGGTGTTCGCGCAAAACTGTGTCCGATTTCAGTTCCATGAATTAAGCGTCGAACACCGCTGTGCATTCGCATGTTTAAAATGGCCGTGACCTCGTGTTCGTGATACGAATGGCGGCCACCCAGCATTCGTCAATTAAGCTGCGGTTAACTGCAGCTTCAGGGAGATTAATTGCCGGCACACTCCAGCTCCCAGGTGGTCTATTCATTAGTGCGGTTGTTCGGTAGATTGAATCTACCGAACACCCGGCAGAAAAGCACGAATAAGTCTTTTCTGCAGGGAAAAAAAGATGTCTTTTAACATGGGGCCATAGTCCAAAGGCAGCAGGCGAGCAATCAGGCTTCTCCAGTGTATAGTGGCGAGGTTGGTTTCGCCACATATATCTACAGCAGTGTCCGTGTGGAAAGCAGTATGTAGGCTGTACCAAAGAGCTTTTAAGGGTACAGCAATGGAACATGTTAATAATATCAAAAAAGGATTAATGTCTCACTCAGTACCAATTCATTGCAATTCATGTCAAGTATTTAATTTGAAAGAACTAACTTGTCTAGTCATAGAGAGGATTTCACCACATTGGAGGGGGGCAATAGGGACAAAAATTGGCTCAGAGAAAAACATTCTGGATTCACAAACTGCGAACCCTGGCCCCCACAGGGCTCAATGTTGATACTGACCTGTTATGTTTTTTTAACTAATTAAGTAACTAGGAGATTCCCTAGATTTAAATCAAGTTAAGGTAAAACCATTGAAGTTATGGGTTGAAATAAGATTCACAATATATTTTATATATGTAGCACATTTGTTTAAATGAGGAACGTAAATGTTTTGGGAATAATTTATAAAATAATTCCCTTTTTTAATATTGTAAAATGAAGTTAATATATGTAAAATGGGATGCCCTGAACTATACATGAACATGCAATTTCCATATAAATGTAAAAATTTAAATTTGAGAATAATGATATAAATTGGAAAATTATAGATTAAGTATAGGGTTATAAAGCTATAAGAAAATAATTAAAAAATATGGTTATATATTAATTTAAGAGGAAAATAGCATGTTGGTGAATATATATATATATATACATACATATATATATTTGGACGTATTGTATGTGTGAGGGGCGCAGTGTGTGTATGTAAGAGGGGTGCCATGTGTGAGGGTGTTTTTATCTGCCGTCACATTCTAATTTTCTTTGTCTGTTAACTCACTGAGGGTTATTTTATATATTATATATATATATCTGTAAATATATATATATATATATATATATATATACACACATACATACACACACATATATATATATGTGTGTGTGTGTGTGTGTGTGTGAGCGAGGGTGCTGTCTGTCTGAGGGTGCTGTGTGTGAGTGAGGGTGCTGTGTGCCTGAGGGTGCTGTGTGCCTGAGTGCGCTGTGTGTGCCTGAGTGCGCTGTGTGTGTCTGGGTGCGCTGTGTGTGTCTGGGGGTGCTGTGTGTGTCTGGGTGCTGTGTGTGTCTGGGGGTGCTGTGTGTGTCTGGGGGTGATGTGTGTGTGTGAGTGTGATTTTTTAATTTAAATTAATTTAAAAAAAGTTATATCCCCCCCTCCCTTCTTACCTTTAGCCTGGGAGGGGGGGGGACCATTTTGCCTGGGACGGGGGGGGGGAGCCGTTCTGCCATGGGAGAGCCATGCTGCCTGATCCCTGGTGGTCCTAGTGGTGAGCGTGAACTCTCACTCTCGCGAGATCTGAGCGTTGCCGCGGTAACCGCTGGATAGAGCTCCGCTGGTCCTCTCCTCCCTCCCTCACACCCCAGCAAGTGGCCGCCTGGAAGTGTCTCTGGGCCGGTAAAGGGAGATCTTTGATCTCCCCACCGGCCCATGGAGACACACAGCAGGGCCGGCGCTCAGGTAGTGCTGGCCCTGCAGGAGCCGGCCGGGGAGATCCTGTGATCTCCCCTGCCGGCCTAGGCCCCACGGCCATCGCGGCCCACCGGGCATTTGCCCGGTATGCCCGATGGCCAGTCCGGGCCTGGTCGAGAGTGTTCCTTTTAAATTTATGGATTTTAACCGCTTCCAATTCTTTTCAGCCACTGATAATGTTTCATATTAACATTTCTCAGCTACCATATCATGTGCTGGAAAGGGTCCCCCCTATGACTAGAGAAGGTAATAGGGAGAAATTATTGCTACAGAAGGAAGCCCGCAGTGTACCCTCCTGGTCTGTCAGGATTACTAATTGATCCAACACGTGGAGCTGTATCACACCTAGGACTAAAAGGTAACATCTTACCAGACCTTAGATTGGCCAGACTTAACGTACCAAAGAATAGTTGCCGAGGTTGGGGACACAGAATGGGACACGATGATAAGGGAAAGCCAAAAGTCAGGGATACCAGAATACAGGGAAGTCAAAATGAAGCCAAAGTCAAAAACCAGATTTAAACGCTCAGGAACACACTCTCGGACAACCACTAAGGGAAACCATGACAGGGCAATAAGGAGAAGGAGAAATGTGTTTAAATAAGCCCTTTACAAATCTGATTTGCCAAAATCATCCTTTGACCCCAGAACATTCATGAGCATCTCCCACGTGCGTCACATGCACGCCGATGATGTAATATATGTTACATTACCCCCATCTGAAGACCACCCACCGGGCGGGCAAGTCCCGACTTGAGGGGAAACTTGGAATGGAAATAACAAATCTTGCGACCTGCATGAATGTCAGAGGCTGGAACCCAAGAACGTTCAGCAGGCCCATAACCCTTTCAATCAACCAAATACTGTAATGAACCACGAGAGAACCTGGAACCTGGGATCGATTATGGAAGAGAATTCATACTCCTCCTGGCCAGACCAGAAACAACCAGCAGGGGCGGTGGAACACTTGGGACAGTATACTTATTGCAAATAAGTGGTTTGAGCAAAGAAACAGGAAATGTGTTAGGAATGCGTAATGAGGAAGGGAGAGCCAGAAAATACGAAACAGGATTAATTCTACAAAGGATATGAAACTGACCAAGGAATCTTGGAGCAAACTTCATGCTAGGAAATTTAAGTTTAACATGATAACCACACCCTCTCACTCACTTGGTAAACAGGGTTGGCACCCCACCATTTGTCCACATGAAATTTGAAATGATCAGCCGCAGTTTCGAGAG
Organism: Pelobates cultripes; assembly: GCA_933207985.1. Classification (NCBI taxonomy): domain Eukaryota; kingdom Metazoa; phylum Chordata; class Amphibia; order Anura; family Pelobatidae; genus Pelobates; species Pelobates cultripes. The sequence goes on from OW240915.1 coordinate 112,752,026, forward strand.
CGGAGTGAACTTTGGTCCACGTATCACAAATAGAGGCAAGGTGATCATCCACAGCAGGGATAGTTGTGTCAGAGAAAACAGCCGGCAGAACAGTAGGATTATGACCGTTAATAACAAAGAATGGACTATGTCCAGAAGAGTCATGATTAGCATTGTTCCTAGCATACTCGGCCCAGGGTAGTAATTCGGACCAATTATCTTGAGTGCTATTAACAAAAGAATGCTAATGCAATTCTAATGACTGGTTAGCCCTCTCAGCCGTGACATTGGTTTTGGGATGGTAAGAGGAAGAAAATGACAATTCAATGCCCAACTGTTTATTGAAAGACACAAACTGAGACACAATGCCATGTAGTCGGACAATTTCACGTATGAAATTAGAAACAGGTCTTGAGAGTATGGCAATTTTTAAGGATGGTGGTATAGCCATTAGAACTAGGAAGTTCCACAATGAAATCCATGGACAAGTGGGACCATGGAATACTGGGTACGGGAAGTGGATGCTACAATCCACATGGAAGGTACCATGAGGTACCTTAGAAACTGCACAAACAGAACATGCCTGCACATATTCGTTAACATCTTTCCTGAGGGAATCCCACCAAAATAATCTCATGATCGCGATATGGGTCTATTAATGCCTGGGTGTCCAGCAGTCACATTGTTGTGGAACACGCTCATGATATTTTCCCTTTCACCCAGTGGAACAAATAACTTATCCAGTGGTTTATTGCATTGTGCCGGAGACTGAGCCTCCATGATAGTGCCAAGCAGAGGAGAGGACAAGGAAAGGACAGTGGAAGCGATGATATAATCAGGTGGAATAATACTGATAACCTCTGTCAGAAACAATATTGTGAGGAATGCCATGTAGTCAGACAATTTCACGTATAAAAATAAGAACCAGGTCTTGAGAGGATGGTGCTATTACCATTGGAACTAGGAAGAGAACAAGGAAAGGATAGTGGAAGCGATGATACACTCAGGTGGAATAATAGGGGATGACTCTTGTTCCTGTATAGATTCAGTATCAAACTGTCTAGATAGGAGTTCGTCTTCACATGTTTGGGACCAGGTGTGTAAGTTATGAGAAAGTTAATGCGAGATAGGAACAAAGACCATCTAGCCTGTCTAGAAGATATTCGTTTAGCATCCCCTATTTAAGCCAAATTCTTGTGGTCAGTAATGATCAAAAGGGGGTCCTTGGAACCCTCTAAAAATTGTTGCCACTCTTTAAGCGCTAGTATAATGGCCAACAATTCTCTGTTGCCAATATCATAATTACGCTCGGCAGGAGACAACTTTCTAGAGAAGTATCCACATGGATGCAAAGGGGTATCCTGACTCTCCCTCTGAGAGAGAACAGCCCCTACCCCAGTTTTGGTGGCATCAACCTCCAGTATGAAAGGTTTGATGGTGTTGGAATGTATCAATATGTCAACAGAAGCAAACCTTTGTTTGAGAAGTTCAAAAGCTTCGCTAGCCTCCTTAGACCATATCATACTACTAGCCCTCTTGCGTGTCATATTGGTGATGGGGGCTACCACAGAAGAGAATCCTTTGATAAATCTCCTGTAATAATTGGCAAACCCAATAAACATTTGAATGGCTTTTAGTATATTGGGCAATGGCCAATGTAGAACAGCCTCTAGTTTATGAAGGTCCATCTGAAAACCAAAGGCTGAAATGTTATACCCTAAAAACTGTACTTCAATCTAATCAAAGATGCATTTTTCCAGTTTACTTGTTTGACCTGTTTGTGGTGAGTCAGAAGGTCAGGGGAATAAATAAGGATATCATCAAGATAAACTAGGACAAATGAATAAATATAGTCCCTGAGTACATCATTAATAAAGTCCTGGAATACGGCTGAAAAGTTGCACAACTCGAAGGGCATCACAAGGTACTCATAGTGCCCACTTCTAGTGTTAAATGCCATTTTCCACTCATGCTTTTCCTTGATCCTTACCAAATTGTACGCTCTCCTGAGGTCAAGTTTGGTAAAAACTTTAGCACCCTGGAGTCTGTCAAACAATTCAGAAATGAGAGGACAGGCATTTTTAATGGTGATTTTGTTTAATGCCCTGTAGTCTATGCATGAACGTAATTCACCATATTTTTTAGATACAAAAAAGAACCCTGCACCAGCAGGCAAGGATGATTTATGTATGTACAAAAACTAGAAAGTACAGGGCGCCACAGTCACTATGCTGGTAACACGATCAATGGGGGTTAAAAACGAATAAAGTGATTAGGTAAAAACAGCAAAATTTATTGATAAAAACACATAAACAATCTCAGCACAAAATATGTGCAAAGTATAAAGAATATAAAAGCCACAATAGGCTTAGGACCCATAAGTATAGCAGCTCAAAATAACATGGTACTGTGCTAAGTCAAAAAGTGCAAATGCTAGAGTGCAAAGCAAACAAAGTGAGAGAACATAAAGCCAATCACTAATATAGGTGAACTACACTCAGCCAAACACAAATACTCCACAAGCAATATATGTAACCAGTGTACATGTAACTGAGAAACCGCCGATACCAAATTGCAGGGTCCCAGGTTGTGCTCAACGCGTTTCGTCTGTGCGACTTCCTCAGGAGCTTCTTCTTTCTTCCAATCTTCTCTCCTTTTTAAATGACCCATGCGTAACCGATCCACGCATGCGCGACCACGCTGGAAGCAAAATAACTTTATTGGTCCTATACACATCCGCATTATGAATGCCCTACATCAAAAGCGTTCATACTTAATGCGGTCTGTGTGTACAGACCTACCTAACTCCCAGCTAACCCCTAACATCAATTACTATCAGCCTAGATATAAATATAAATAGGACTGGTGGGGTAAAAAATAAATCACCGTGGGCGGACGTGGGGCTATAATTTGACGTGGATCCGCAGTGGCCGGCGTCCATCAACATGTTGCAGGAGACAGGTACACTGACGGATGGCCGCTGAGCGCAGATGCCGCAAGGTGAGTATGAATATGTTACATTGTCTCAACAAGGAGCTTGAGTGGCACTGGTTCCTACATGTGCATCCTTCTAGTGCCCACCAAGGGATGCATCCTGGATCTGGGTATGTACTATATTATTCTTATTATCTGCATTTGTTGTGCCTTACAGTCTCTCTTCACATATATATTTCCACCTTATGTGGCATGCTGTATACCCTCATAACTGGTGAGGTTGTTTTTATGCTTATTTTGTACATTTATTGTATATAATTATGTCTTGATAGTTATATTAGCTGTGGTGGATTTCCTCCTCCTAGTTTTGTTCCTTTTCTTATAGTTTTATGTTTTATAGAGGGATGGTATTGCCATTAATTGAATCTGAGCAATTAAACACACTATTTAGCTTTAGTTATGGCTTGCAACACTGCATTAGAACAAGTTTTTGTTTACCCGTTCCTTAGTAACCGCACTATGGACGCAACGTCTGACGTCATCACGCACGTTTTGACGAACAAGGAAGTGGATGGAGCCCCCAGAATGGCGGATGGACGCTGAAACTAACTGCACAGCTGATTTTGATTACAACTGCGGGTGGCAGCATTTGAACTAATGGGAGCACTTTTATGTATATAGGTTTGTTTGGATTTCTGGTATAACCAAGGACATAAGCATCGATAAAGGGCTCTCTGCCTGAAACGTCTGTATTTTGTCCTTCAAATAAATATGGTAACACCTGGGTGTGCACTTTGAATACCAGTTGCACATGATTCTAGTTTTTCTTTCTTGGCTAACCCTATAGTCAGTGGCATACCTAGAGCATTTGGCACCTCGGGTGGTTTCCTCCAACATTAAATGTAAAAAACAACTGCAATTTTTAAAATGTATTTAGCACTGAGCAGTGTTTGTATGTTTTGTATGAAGTATGTGTGAGTGAATGTAGGGATGTGTTTATATGTAGTGTTGGCATTTGAATGCAAGCATGCATTTGTGTGATGGGTGGTTTTTGAATGCAGCGGTGTGCTTATATATAATGGTGGGGTTTTTATGTAGTGTTGACGTGCATGAGTATTTGTGTGTAGTGTTGGCGAGATTTTGTGATGTATGCAAATATCCACATACACACACATATATACACACAGACACACAGTCACACACAGATACGCAGACACACATGCAGACGCAGTGATGACTCTAGGAACAATATATAGAGGGGAGGCACATAATATACCACAGTCAAAACGGGGGTATATTATGTGCTGCCATTGGTTGTCTGATGCTAGCATGCTCTACTGTGCATGCTGGCATCTGAAAACACATTTGTGTAGAATTCACATTAGCCACCCAGATTTCTTGTTGTGGGCTGGCTGACACCTCTTAATTTCGATCTTTGTTTATCAGATAACTCCCCTATTTACTATCCTTATGTGGGATTGCCATATTTAAGGAAACCAAATAAGGGAGCTATCTGCTAAACAGCACACTAATTTGATATCTTTAAATATGGAAATCTCACATAAGGGCACCAATTTAGGGGATGATCTACTAAACAGCTAAAAGATCAAAATTAAACAAGCCCTTTTTTTAATCTTTCAGTTGTTTAGTAGATAGCTACCTTATTTGTTATCATTATGTGGGATTGCAATATTTAAGGACACCAAATAAGGGAGCTATCTACTAAACACATACACATTTATATACACACACAATAACAAAGTAGATGTATCCCTGTGTATTGTGATGGAGCTCTAGTACTCCGACCGAGTACCTCTGCCTAGTCTGCTTCTTCGTAGCTATCAGGGACCCTGGAGCACTTCAGACCCAGTCACCGAGGCTTGACTGGGATCACTGAGGGCCTTTTCCACCCTCGACCAAACACCAGACAACACTTGGTGGAGTTTAAAACAGCAACTCACTTTACTAGATATAGCACACATATTTTAAGCCCCCAACCAGGGGTGTGTTTACTGCGAGGGAAACCAGGCATTTGCTTTGTGCAGCACTTTCTGGCCTTGCCAGCCTCTTGTCCTGGGGGGCCCAGGAACTGACCGGCTGGCAACCTCAGGGCTCCTTGAGGCTGGTGGTAGCGGCACTTTCCGGACGGGCGGCGAGGGAGCACTGGTGCTCCTGTTCAGCTCCCTCACCTGCACCGCAGTGATGCCGGAGCCGGAATATGATGTCACTCCGGCCCTGGCATCACTACGTGGCATGCAAGGGAGCTGAACAGAGGGATCAGTGCTCCCTCGCCGACTGCAGTGACCAACCGGCTGCCCAGCAGCCCCACTGGACCCAAGGGAAAACGAGAATTCAACCCAGAACTCCCAAGGTAGGAAGGCAGGGGGGATTGAATTTAAAAAAATGTGAGTGTGTTTGTGTGTGTGTGTGTTAGTGAGTGAGTGTGTGTGTGTCTGTTAGTGAGTGTGTGTGTGTCTGTTAGTGAGTGTCTGTGTGTTAGTGAGTGTGTGTGTCTGTTAGTGAGTGTGTGTGCATGTCTGTTAGTGAGAGAGTATGCCTGTCAGTGAGTGTGTTAGTGTGTATGCATGTCTGTTAGTGAGAGTGTATGCTTGTCTGTTAGTGACTGTGTGTGTGTCTGTTAGTGACTGTGTGTGTCTGTTAGTGAGTGTGTGTGTCTGTTAGTGAGAGTGTATGTTGTCTTTTAGTGAGTGTGCATGTGTGTCTGTCAGTGAGTGTGTATGTCTGTTAGCTAGTGTATGTGTGTCTGACACTGAGTGTATATGTGTCTGACACTGAGTGTGTATGTTTATTTAGAAGTCGGGGCAGGGGGTTCCTGAGTTTTGTCATGCCTAGGGCACCACTAACAGCCTCATTTACATATAATGGTGCATAAAGCGAAGTATGGGGTCAGAAAATAGCAAGGACTGATGGGAGATTGAGGAGGGACATAGCAGCTAGCTTAAACTGGTCTGGCAGTGTCCCTAGGACAATGCCCTGCTAGGGAAACAATAGGACAAGAAAAAGGGAGACAAGCAATACATTCAACATACCCTGCACCAATAATGGGCACAGGGTGAAGAAAACCACACACACGCACACAACCACATACATACATAATCACAACACACACACTTAACCACAGAGATGCAAACACAATCACACACATAATGACATCATATCCCGGCTGCCGGCTCACTGCAGGGCGAAGACAGTCAGATACAGTCAGATGCACGCAGTTATACACATATACTGTCAAATATAGCCACATGCATACAGTCCCAGGCACATAGTCAATTGCACAACGGCAAATACACAGTTACAGGTAGACAGTCACACACACACAGCTACAGGCAGACAGTTACACACACACAGTTACAGGCAGTCACATGCACAATAACAGTGTGTTACACACAGTTTCAGGCAGCATCACACAATCACAGGCAGATAGTCACACACACTCAGTGACATGCAGACACTCACACACAGTCACAGGCAGACAGTCAAAGGCAGTCACACACACACAGATACAGTCAGACAGTCAAACAAAAAGTCACAGGCAGACAATCACATACAAAGTCACAGGTAGACAGTTGCACAGGCAGACAGTCACACTAACAGTCACACATAGTCACAGACAGACGGTCACACACACACACAGTAACAGACAGTCACAGACAGAGAGACACAATCACAGTTTCACATACACTCTCTCACTGACAGAATGAGCTGGAGGAGGAGTGTATTCACTGCAATTCCTGGTGTGTTGTAGTTGGGGAAGCAGGGACTCCTTCCTGCTTACGCTTTGTGTGCAGCAGTAAGAGCAGCGGGTGGAGGATGCATTTAGCAGATTTGGCTTCGCCCCCACATCCGATTTGGCTCCGCCCCCACTTTTCCATGCAGTACTCCTGCTGTATTCCTGGCCCCTTTGTGAGCTGTGTCGGCTGCTTCTATGTTGCCCTGTGCAGTCACACAACCCCAAGGACAGTCATAGTGGCACCCACCTACCTTGTGGCACCCAGGTCGGATCCCCCCTATAGTGTTCCTTTAATTTAATTAATCAGGCCAAAATTAGACAGAACAAAGTCAATACAAGTCAGGTTAGTTAGTACATTTGGAACACTGGAATAATGGGGCAAGGCAAGGTCAGGGACAAGCTAGGTCTAATTCAGAGCAACATTGTGCAAAGCAAAATCAGAGTCAGGGATAAGATTGGTCTGGTACACAGGGACACTGGAATAGCAAATAAAGGTCAGTAAAAATATCCTAAGGGCACTGTTTGGAAGTCAGAACGTGTTAAATATAGGAATAGGCACTTCCAGCATAATTGCATCAGTTTTATGCATGTGCATTGAGCAAGGCAGGGCTCCAACTAATTAAGATGAAAGGTGTGAAAATTATGGTCTGTGTTATTTTAGAATATATGATGGCTAAAATTACACAAATTTGATCTAGTAATAATGGAGTTTGGATGGAAAAGTTTGACCTGGATTTGATGCAGATGCAGCTATTTGGGCGAGCAGTCTCTGACTTTGACACAAGTGAGTTGTCTCTGGTGAATTACTAGTGGTAGGTGCCCACGTATTATGATACGGGTACCTGCCACCATCTTTTGAGGCCCGGCTCGCGCAGTAAGCTGCCGGGGCCGCATGTTAAGGGTTCCATCGGGTTGCCCATGCTGTCAGGGCCACCCGATGGAGACGGATTGTCAGGGGGCCTGTTCAGCGCTGGGCGCTTTAACAGCGAGACCGGGCCCCCTGTGATGATGTCAGACAGAGCTGGGAGGAAGTGACTGCACATCATTCCACCCAGCTTTCTGACAGAGCCGTGCAGGAGGAAGGAGGAGGGAACTCTGACTCCCATCAGGCTGAACCCACACTGGACCCTCCTGCAAAACAGGAGGGTGACAAACATTTTGTATGTGTCTGTTTGTATGTATGTGTCTGTATTTGTGTGTGTGCGTGTGTGTTTGTCTGTATTGTGTATACAGACAAATACCTACAGACATACACACAGACAGACATGCATAGAGATGCACACATACATACAGACACACACATACAGACTGTATGTGTGTGTGTCTCTGTATGTATCTGTGTGTGTGTGTGTGTCTGTATGTCTGTGTGTGTGCGTGTGTCTGTTTGTGTGTGTCTGTCGGGGGTATGTCTCTGTCGGGGTTGTGTGTCTGTCTGTCTGTATGTATCTGTCTGTGTGTATGTATGTGTCTGTATGTATGTGTCTGTGTGTGACTCTATGTATGTATCTGTGTATATGCCTCTATGTATGTCTGTGTCTGTCTGTATGTGTCGGGGGGGGGGAGGGCACGGATCGGGAGGGGGCCATGGATCAGTTTCGCACCGGGGCCCCATGTATTGTGTGTACGCCACTGAATAGAAACTATAATTACCAAAGTTAGATGCAGAAGCTTTATTATTGTACGTGGGCCCTACAATGGCTAGGGGTTGTGGTGTAAATCCAATCGTGACAGGTTCCAGGTGAAGAATGAAATGGTTAATCCTTAATAGGCTGATCTGTTTGTTAGTATTGCAATTTGACTCATCCAAAGTAAAACCAAAATCAGTATGGAAGAGTGATCTCTGAGCATTGAACAAAGACTTATATACCAACTAAATATGCAGAATTACGGATAATATATATAAACCTAATTGGAATTAGTTATAATTATCTGCATAAAGGATAGTTAGATATCAAAAATCACCCCAATAAAGTAGATCTGAAAATTCACTAAAAGCAGTGAGAACAAGGCTAGAACAGAGTTATTTCAACAATTATCTGACTCTTGCCCCATACTTGACAGGTACATCTTCATGAAATTTAGTTTATTGCTAGGAAAATAGAGATTGCATTGTTAGTTAGCACAAGGGCCGGATTTATATAACACCATTTATATAACACCAACCCTCTTACCCCCATACCATTTTTTTTTCTTATTATTACAATTTTACGATAAAAATTATTGTATATATACACAAAGAGTAAGTGTATATAAATGTATTTGTGCGAGTAGGGTGCATCAATGTCTGAGTGCATGTCTGCGAATGTATGTCTGTGCATATGTATCAGTATCTGTTAGTGTACAGTATGTGTTGAGAAGTATATTTGTAACAGTTTGGATAGCAACATGAGTAGTAGCAGTGTGCGCTTTTGTGTGTGTATAGACCTTTAATTTCTGAGTTTGTCATTCTGGCCCCAGTCCTCAAACTCCGGGAGCTCCTGTGTTGAGCCTGAGGGGGCTGAACCATGCACAGAGCAGGCTCTCTCTGATTGAATACAGCAATCCCAAAGTCCAGCAGTCTTTTCCAAACAGCAAACACCAGGCATGAGATAGGTGGGGGAATCTCAACAGGCAGAGTAGGCAATCCATAGCAGGCATGCAACTGTAGGCAGGTGTATACTCTGCCCAATGGGATATCCATCCTTGGTTAGCACATATCTTAGAAATACTAGAACGTCAAAAATGTGCTATTATGGGGATAATACAACAGGTGTGTAGTTTTTCATCATTCATTCGAAGGTTTGGTGTATTAGTGAGCTATAGAATATGGTAAGGTTGGAGGAGAAACTTCAGTCAATATATGGTGGAAAGGCCACAACATTTACCTGTGGACTGCAGTCCCTGGTCTTATTGCTACCTAGCAATGACCCTCTGTGTACGTGCACATATCAATGTGTCAATGTGTATTTTAGCACTGAGTCCAATATCTGATCACACACATATACGCACACTGTGTGACAATCCCAAAACTGTTGCTACATAAACCATTTTAAAGCAAGATTTCTTGTACGCTTTTGTATTTCAAAATAAACTGTAGTATTGTAAGCATTTTCTTTAATTTATTAGTAAATATACAGTTAATTATCCACGTGCAAATATCAAAGTGCTGAAAACAAATGTTTATCATATCAGTTTAATGATACAGTCAAAAATATAAATTTGTCTATTGTAATTTATTACATTATGGCCTCAAGTTAATATTTTTGGATACACTTAAAATGATTTAATATTTTTAAAAATATTTTACATTTGGAATATTTTGATACAATTTTATATTTGAGATATATTTTGATATTTTAATATTTTGAAAAAATAATTTTAAAAGTTTATCCAAAGATTTGAAATCATTTGAAATGCTTATCGAACCAACGGTATTAAATCAAGGCCTATCTTAGTCAAGACTTACATTCAGGTTAATTTATATTATTTCAGATTATGGATAACCAAGGGAGGGTTTTGTTCCTGGCTCATAAATAGTTTGGACATTACTGTGGTTGTCTTATCAAATGAGAAGATATTACTGGTCTATGATATTTCTGGTTTGCGCAGTGGATTATGGGTGGTACATCCCTTTTTTGAGCTCTTGCTCCTCTTTAGTCTAGTGGTTTATTTTTAATTCTACGCACACATAGAATTATATTTCAACTCTACATACAAGTAAAAGTTAATACCGCAACAAAATATTTACTTATCTTAAATTGGTCTGTCGACAAATCGAGCTAAACAATTATTATTTTTCACTTCTAGACTTTCTTCACCTCAATGATTCAGGTTTTATAATTGTGAAAAAAATAGAAAGACTGGGAAATCCTTAACTCTTGAAATGGTTTGGATGTGTGAAAACTGATTTTGGAACCATTATCCTTGTTAGTGAGTTTTGATTAACTTTAATATGTTAGCTCCAAATATAGAAACATAGAATGTGATGGCAGATCGGAGCCATTCTGCCCATATAGTCTGTCCAATTTTCTAAATACTTTCATTTGTGTTCTTTAAAGGAACACACCAAGCACCATAAACACAACAGTGCATAGTAGTGGTGATGTTGCAAGGAGTGTCTTGGCACCCACCCCATTGTAAGTAGTCAAGCCATTTTAGATGTATTTAAAGTAATTATTTCAGCATACGGACACAGTTGCTAGAATTATTCTGAAATAAAATTACTTAAATCTCTCAAAGTCCATTTTGTAAATGTTATATTTTGGGTTATTCATTTATATCAGGAGATGTATAAATATTGCATTATTAAAAACAGCCTGGAAATGGCATGATCTCACAAACACTATAGTCAGCATCTGAGTTATGTTTTGCTTATATATTTATACTTATTTTACTTTCTTTGTTATTAGTGAGAGCCTTAGCTACATCCCAGAATTTCTTAAAGCAAAATTGTAAGCACCACAGCACCTTGTAGTGATTACTGTACCAGACATGCTCTGGATCCTCTGTTTTGTAACTAGTTAAACTGTTTTATAACAGTTTTACTTCTTCCCTGTGGTTCACCGTGCCTCCACTACAGCCTTCAGAGAGCTAAAAACTCCTCCATGAGCTAATCCCTCTCAGCCAATAAGGAAAGCCCTGCATTGCCAGGCTTAACTCAGAAAGTGTAGCTCTTATGTAGCTGTATTAGAGACTGGAGCAGTGTTTAGTGGACCCCAAGTGAGAAGTCCAATTGTTTTAAAATATTTGACTACTTACATTAGAGGGGAAGCCAAGGTACGCTTGTGCTGTAGTCAGGGCTGCCACCAGAAATTTTGGGGCACGTGATGCAGCCCAAGTTGTGACAATAACTGAGATGGAGTACTATTCTTACTCCCCTATTTTGAAATTCAGGTCACGGGGCCCATCCCCAAGCCCATGCACATGACCCGCCTCAAGTCCGCCCACATGTCCCACCCCTAAATCCACCCACAGTGCCCATTCTGATTCATTCCATGAGGATGAAGTGTGTGTGTATAGTGGCTATAGAATGTGTGTAGTGGATGCAAAGTGTGTGAGTAAAGTGGATGTGATGTTTATAGTGGATGCAGGTTGTATGTTTGTTTATTAGATGCAGAGTGTGTTTGTGTAGTGGATAGAGTATGTGTTTGTATAGTGGATGTAGTGTTTATAGTGAATGCAGAGTGTGTGTGTGTGTGTAGTGGATGTATCGTGTGTATAGTGAATGCAGACTGCATGTTTGTGTAGTAGATGTAGTGTGTGTATAGTGAATGCCGAATGCATGTTTGTGTAGTGGATGTAGTGTGGTGTATATAGTGGATGTAGAGTGTGTATAGTGAATTTAGAGGGTATGTTTTTGTTGTATATGTAGTGTTAGCGTGTATTAGATGCAGTGTGTATAGTGACTGCAGAGTGTGTATAGTGAATGTAGAGTGTGTGTTTGTGTAGTGGATGCTGTGTGTATGTTAATTGCAGTGTGTGTTTGTGTAGTGGGTGCAGTTTGTGTATTTATGTGGTGGATACTGTGTGTGTATGTTTGTGTTGTGGATGCTGTGTGTGTGTGTTTGTGTAGTGGGTGATGTGTGGGTTTGTGTAGTGGATGTAGTTTATGTGTTGGATGATGTGTGTGTGTGTAGTGGATGTGTATTTATGTTGTACAAATGCTGCTGTGGGGTAGACACTGGATTTCCTGGTGGTCCGGTGGCTCAACTGGTTGGGCCAGCAAAGAGGGGCCCAGCAGTTTCCATCTTCACCTCCAGCAGCCAGTGCTCTACTTCTGTTGTGAGCCCAGCATGCATTGCGTGCCGTGGGGCATTGTCATGGCAACCCACAGCAACAATTTACAGCCGCGGCTTGCGATAGTGCTGTAGGTGGAGGTCAATGAATCCTGGGCCCATCTTGGAAGCCAGCAGGGCCTGCAGATATATATATATATATATATAGTGGTACACACTATATATATATATATATATATGCACATCGGAGGGCAGGGCTCAGACATGCAGAGGATTGCCAGTGCAGTCCGGGTCCCGCAAGAACACCGGGCCCGTGACAACCATCATGGCTGTCACCCCCTGGTGGCGGCCCTGGCTGTAGTGGTTATGGAGTGTTCCTTTAACACATATACTTTTTTACTAGAATTCTATCCCAGCAATAAACTTCCATAGGGTAACATGTCATTATTTTGCATGATTTCGGTGGTATTCCACCCTTTAAATGTAAATAATCCTCTCATTCTGGCACTGGGAGGAGTAATATTGAAAAACACATACACATATAATGCAATTCCAAAACATCAAGATGACAATAAAAAATAATTTGTTGCCAGTTGGCACTAACATAAAATAGAGAGTTGCACTATACTTTATAAGACTGCGTTTAGACGTAAATATGTTTTATATTCTCTTTCAATAAACATCAATTGTTTGGAGACAGCAATATAATACAATTAACAATAAAATGTGAACGTATCCGAGTGTTGAATGAATTCGACTTAATAAAAGTCTCCATAGATTTATAGTACTAAAAAACACATTTATCAACATAAACCGCCGAGGTTTGTACTAAAAGAAACTTTTTTGTTTATAACCTTAATATAAATCAAAGATATATATATATATATATATATATATATATATATATATATATACACATACACTCTACATTATCTTTATCTTTCAAATAAAAAACAAATAATATGAATTTATTTACTTAAATGAAAAATGAAAGTTTAGTGCATAAGCCAAATAGGCTGGTAATAGGCAATTAAGTCCTAAAGCACCTAGATCATGTACAATTACTCCTCCACAGACAATCTGTGCTCATGTAGAATTTGTACATGTATTATTTGAAATTTATTCTGTGAAAAGACAGTGTAGGGAAATAGTCACTACTTCAGAAAATCAATTCAAATAAATAGTTCCACAACAAACAATACATTCTGAGTACCGAATAAACAGAACACAATTTCAGTGCTAGATAGTGTGCCTTAACATTTTAAAACCCATGCTAAACAAGAGTAACCGTTAGCTTCATAGTGATCCTTCACAAAGAATGTGAGATGGCAACATCCACCTTTTATTGTCTTCATCCACAGTTTGCAATATTTTCAAGAATTGTTGAAGTTTCTGAATGCTTTCTTAATCTAGGAATAAAATTTACACATATTAGACTTTAATACAATATTTTGAGCTTTAAACTAAAAAAAATCCCAGGGAATCCATCAGTCTACCTCAGGGATAGGCAACCATTCAGCACTCCAGATATTGTGGACGACATCTCCCATAAAGTTTTTTATATCCATAAAGCTAACAAACCATCAGGGGAGAGGTAGTTCCCAACATCTGGAGTGTTAAAGGTTGCCTACCGCTGACCTACTATAACCAAAATCCCATTTTATTATATCCAGCATAAAGTGAGGGGAAAAACTATTTGATCCCCTGCTGATTTTGAACTTTTGTCCACTGACAAAAAAAAGATCAGTCTATAATTTTTAATGGTAGGTGTATTTTAACAGTTAGAGACAGAATAACAAAATCAATCAATCAGATTCCAGACTCTCCAATATAGCCAAGATCAAAGAGCTGTCCAAGGATGTCAGGGACAAGATTGTAGACCAAAACAAAGCTGAAATGCGCTACAAGACCACCGCCAAGCAGCTTGGTAAGAACGTGACAACAGTTGGCGTGATTATTCGCAAATGGAAGAAACACAGAATAACTGTCAGTCTCCCTCAGTCTTGTGCTCCATACAAGTTTTCACCTCGTGGAGTTTCAATGATCATGAGAACAGTGAGGAAGCAGCCCAGAACTACACGGGAGGATCTTGTTAATGATCTCAAGGCAGCTGGGACCAGTCACCAAGAAAACAATTAGTAACACACTACGCCGTGAATGACTGAAATCCTACAGCACTCGCAAGGTCCCCCTGCTCAGGAAAGCACATGTACAGGCCCGTCTGAAGTTTGCCAATGAACATCTGAATGATTCAGAGGAGAACTGGGTGAAAGTGTTGTGGTCAGATGAAACCGAAGTCTTGAAGGCGAGCATCAGAGGTGGGAGTATGGAGAGAGGATAAACATAAGTCTTCACAGAGCGCAGGGGCCTCGATGGGACATACTTGTGTATTAGGGAGGGTAGGTAGGTTGGAGCAGCATTATGTAGGGACTTGTAAGCAAGCACCAGAATCTTAAATTAAGCCCTATATCTAACTGGAAGTCAATGTAGGGACTGACATAGTGGGGAGGCATGGGAGGTGAGGGCGGACAGGAAAATTTGACTTGCTGCTGCATTCATTATAGATTGCAGCAGTGCAAGCTGGGAACACATACGACCACTGAGAATGGGATTGCAGTACTCAAGGCGAAAGAGAACAATGGCATGGACCAGCACCTTAGCAGTTTCGGTGGTAAATAGGGGTGGATGCAAGCTTTGTTTTTGAGATGGAATTGGCAGGATTTGGCAACCGACTGGACATGAGGGGTAAAGCAGAGGTCGGAGTAAAAGAGAACACCTAGGCAGCGAGCCTGGAAGGTAGAGGTGATGGTGGCGCCGTTGACTTGGATGGAGACAGGCACAGGGATGATGAGCCAGATTGGCGAAACGTGCGTCAGGGGTTCTGACAAGCACACTTCATAGCCACTGTATCACAAGTGAGTTCATGTTCGGCTTATAATGGCGTTTACAGAAATTCACTAATACCTGTCCCCATATATTGGTGAAAATAACGGCTATCATTACAATCTCCAGCTTTCTTTCATTATATTGATTCTAGGGGTGGGAGGCATCCTTATACATTCATTTAGGAGTAACATGCATTTTGGGTTAAGGGGTGCCCTCAAAGGCACAGAATTAGTATTTACTTAGTATTTACTTTACCTCTCCCTGCTATCACCACTATTGATACAGACATACATTGGCTACATTGTTTGGCAGTGACTATTAGCTAATACAATGTTGCTTTTTTCCCCCCACTACTTGCTGGACTTTTTTAGTTGCACTATCTCTAACAAGACAATTTAGCCTGTATTACAAGCTGTGACAGACCCATCTGTATGGACTTGAATTGCTGTGTTCGTCTGTTTTGCCGTTTGTATGAATTTCCCCATTCGTATGCTTTGTTTAAGGGAATGTCTTTTTTTTGTCGAATGGAACTACCGAACGGACGGCCACCCAGAAGAGAAGTGTGCTGCTGGTTAACCTATTGATCCCAATTAGAATGTTGCGGTTAACCACAGACACTTCACAATTAAAACCGAATACCGGGTGGTCGCCGTTCGTATGTCGACCACGAGGCGGCGGCCATTTTGACTATGCAAAAGCCCAGCGGTGTTCGACGATTATTTCATGGAACTAAAAACGGACACTTTTTCAACCGAACACCGCTGAAACCGTCGACCTCCCCTTCTCAATCGACAAAAGCATACGAATACCGGCCGTTCGGGAGATTTAATAACACGAATGGACTTAACCCAGATAGCCTTCCCATGGAGTCAATCGCATACCGAAGAACTGTAATAGACTTTGACTCCATGGCGATTGAACTATGCGTATGGGATCTGAGCGCTATTCGCCAATAATATGCACTCAGATCCAGGCTATCTGGGGATGTGTTATACGAATGCAATACGTTCGGCAGTATTAAAGTTATGGATTTTAATGTGTTTTATAACTTTGAGTTAAAATGGCGATTTGCCTCTGCTCTGGGAGATAATTGAATTACTTCCCAATTATCTCCCGAGCAGAGGGGAGGAAACTGTGATGCATGCTGGGAATATTGTGGGGATGTATGTCCAGAATGTCCCCATGTCCTTCTGTCATTTCAGTCTCCCATTTGGTCCCCTAGGGGAGTGTCCACCAAGTGGGAGACCGGCATAAATACGGGCAGGTAGCCCACAGTAAACTCAGTTCGTGTTTTACCCTCAAAGTGGAGCTTGGTCTCGTTATTGGGGGGATTTTATTACCGGCGCCTAGAGACTGCTTATTGGAATTATTTGCTGCTTGGAAACTATTGCCGTTCGGCTGCTATTGGCGATTCGTGCATTTGGATCTCGAGAAGGGGAAGAGCCGTACAGGTACCGTTCGGGAGTTTGGAGTGTTCCCTAGCTGGCGGTTCGCATGGTTACACTGCATACGCTACCAGACCACATTATTGCGAACGGTGAGCATTCACTAAACGGCGGTTTGAGCATTTATTACTGGAGGTACCGTAACACAAGCATTTTCTGATATCTTAGTATTCTTATTGTAGCACTGCACATTATGAAATACTACTTTTTTCTTTCTAAAAGGGAGCGAGATGTCTCCTTATTCCTTTGTTTGTAGTTTAGATTTAGATTTTTTACTATTCTCCTTATACTGCTGGTCTGCTACAGGTGTTTTTTTTTGTTTTTTTTTATAATCCTGAACTCACAAAGCTACAGCCTGTACTAACTTACTCTGTATTCATTATCCCTATATTTGGGTAGAACTTCCAGATTTTCATATACGGACATTATAGCTACACTCAGGATTAATTGTTTTGTAAATATGTACATTATTATTTCTGTTTGCATTTTGTTTTCCTTTTCTTTTTGTTGTGGTGACTTATTTCACCTATTAATCGCTATATTAAAAGTTAAGTTTTATTTTTAGAAATACCTAGCTTAATTGGTTGATATTTGTCACTCCACCCGGGATACAGTTATTATTTCTTACTCTCTCCTAGCAGTTCTCTTTTTTTTCTCATTGAGAAAGACAAGTAAACCCATGCACATTGCTGCTTCGTTGGTTACTATTATATATACAAATAACTTACATTCTCTAAAATGGCAATGAAATCTGTCTTTTGTGTCTGTGACTTTGATGTCTCTGTTTGGTCCATTTCATTTGGTTTCAAAATGGGAGCATGCGCATTCTCATTTATGTCATAATTAGCAGATGCTGATGATGTAAAACTGCTCGTAGTCTTGGTACTATCATAATGTTGTAATTGTCTTCTTTCTTGTTCCCAGTTGCATAACTCAAGCTCAGAATAAAGTTTTGATTGCTCATCCAAGACCAGTTCAAGTTGCTGCATAGAAAAAAAACAATGAATGAAACAATTAAAACAGTAAAATTCTATCACTGTACATAGTACAAATTAAAGGGACAATTAAACTATTGTTTGTTTGTTTTGTTTTTGTTTGTCTTTTTTGCACTCTGATTTATTCCCTGAAACTGATGTCAGGGCACAATGCTAGATGTACTGCAGTGTGTGGCATGGTATTGTATTATGCCATTTAACTTATTTAACTTAATTAAAAGTGAAGCAGATGATTAAGTATATTGTGATTTGGATCACTTGCAGCATCTATATTAAAGGGGATTTTAGTCAATAAGAAAGGAATTCTTTGTCTGTCTTGTCATTGATATACTAGTCTTTAGAAATAATAATTACATTTTATTACCATTACTCTGTTAGAATTTATGTGTGTACTCAAAATATTTCAAGTAAATATAAATACATATTTTATATTTTATTTTATTTCTATATTAGTACTATTATTTTAAAAATTCTGTTCTAGTAATCATTAAAGTTGCAGTCTAAATGCCATGACTACTAGAACACAAAGTTTTCTGGTACCCTGCCTAGTTTTCAAATGGTTTAACACTTATCTGGGTCTTCCAGGTGCCTCCAGCCAGTCCCCCCTTTTCTGCTATATCTAAAGTGGAAGAGTCTCTTACACATTAAATATATCAAGTTTTTCATATTTGGAAGAAAAGCAATGGCAGAGAGTGTCATCTGATGCTTTCATCCTATGAAATCAGATGAATTGACATCACAAATGTGGATATTCAATGAACAGAAACTCTGTATGTGATTTTAGTGTAGTTTGTGTAAAGCAGGGGTTCCCGATTAATATTAATTTTCTTGTGGCACCCTTTGACATAGCGCACCAACACCATGGAACCCAACATTTTGTTTGCTCCATAGCTCAGATAGTAAACTGATAGTAGTACATAGGAGCAGGTGTGCATTTGTGTGTACATTTGGTGTTTGTATATCATTTTAGCATTTTGATACAGGAGTGTGTTTGTTTAATAATGTTTGCATTTGCGTGCAGGGGTGTGTGTGGACGTACTGTTGGACGTAGTACATTTGTGTGTAATATTGGTGTTTGAGTGAAGGGTTTGTTTGAGTGTTTTTATATACATTGGAATTTGAATTCAGGGGTGTTTTTGAATGTAATGTTTGTGTTTGCAGGGGTATGTTTGCATGTTGTGTTGGTGTTGTTTGCTGGGATCTATGCACATATACTGTCACATACATTCTTACACAGATACACAGACACATTAACACACAGACACACATATAAACACACATTTACATACACACCTTGTCACATGCACATACCTTGACACACAGATACACACACTGGTACATACACATACCGATACACACATACTGACATATACACAACCACTCAGATACACTCATTGGCAAACACACCAATAAACACACACTGACATACACACACTCAGATACACACCCTGGCACACACACACACACACACACACTCAGATACACACAGTTACACACACCTTGACCCACAGATCCACACCCTGGCACATACAAACATATGCTGATATATACACACACTGTCACATACACACACCTACACACAATCTGATACACACAGGGAAACATGCACACACACTGACATACACACACAGATACACACTGGTACATACAAACATACTGATACACACACCTTTACACACAGATAAACACACACACATACACAAGATGATGAACATCAGAGCCAGGGCCGGACTGGGGATACAAAGCAGCCCTGGAAAAAAAAAATATGCCAGCCCCAAAAGTCAATGCGCCATATATTGTCGGATGTAATATGTAAGGCTATGTCTTGCCACACCAGATGATTGAGTAATATATATATATATATATATATATATATATTGCTTTTTCTAATATAAAATATTGGTCCTTTCATAGTAAAACGTTTAATTATACAGTAAGCATACTCACATGCAGACAGACAACCTCACTGACACACACAAGTTTGTTGATACACAGCCTCATAGACAAACAATCTCACTGATATACATAAGCTCATTGACATAAAAAAACAAGCTCACTCACCAGTAAACACACACACATACAGGCAAGCAAGCAAGCTCACTAGCAGGCTTTTCAATGTAAACACTGACTTTTCAGAGAAAAGGCAGTGTTTACATTGCTTCAGAGTGACACCTCTAGTGACAGTCACTCAGACGGTCACTAGAGGTGCTTCCTGTGTCAGTGCTGCACAGTGTGCAGCACCTATATTCAGGGCCTCCACGCTCTGGAGACGCTGAAGGTTCCCCATAGAGATACATTGATTCAAGGCATCTCTATGAGGAGATGCTGATTGGTGTAGCGTTTTGCAGCCAATCCTATGGCAAGCTTGATGATCTCAGCCATAGAGGCAGGGCCAGTTGAGGGGAGACCAGCATGGCGTTAAAAAAAAAAGTGAGTAAAAACACTATTTTTAAAACACACACAGACACACACATACACCATGACAGACACACACAGACACACACAGACACCATGACAGACACACACACCCCATGACAGACACACACCATGACAGAGACAGACACATACCATGACACACACACACACACCATGACAGAGACAGACACATACCATAACACAAACACACCATGACAGAGACAGACACATACCATGACACACACACACCATGACAGAGACAGACACATACCATGACACACACACACCATGACAGAGACAGACACACACACACTGACAGCATAACACATATTACCTGTGGGCCAGGGGGGTCATGCAGGGCAGAGAGCTGGGTGTGATGGCGGCCGCTGGAGGAGCAGGGATGGCGGCCACTGGAGGAGCTGTTTTGGCGGCCGCTGGGGAAGCTATGCTGTCGCTGCTCCCCCGCCATCTCGCGCGACTGAATGAGACCGGGGCCGGAATAGGACGTCATATTCTGGCCCAGGTCTCATTCAGTAGCGCGCTGGGGAGCAGAGACAGCACAGCTTCCCCTGCGGCTGCCAGAACAGCTCCTCCAGCGGCCGCCATCCCTACTCCTCCAGCGGCCGCCATCCCTGCTCCTTCAGCACACCCACATATCTGCCCGGCCCCAGGTGCTGACGGCCCACCAGGAAATTTCCCGGTATCCCGGTGGGCCAGTCCGGTCCTGATCAGAGCCACCCTTCTTGTTAGCTTCCCCTGTGGCTTGCTTGGGGCCCTGGTGATGTTGGCTGAGGCTGATGGGAGTGAGTGTGCAGCAGCTCACTCCACATCAGCCTCTACTCTGTCATCCATGCTGCTGCCTGTGTGGGTGGCCGTCTCCAGCCTCCAGCTGCCACCTCCTCCCACCCTACCACGTGGCAGCAACTCTGTGAAGCTGGGAGGAAGTGATCTGCTATCACTTCGTCCCAGACAACCAATACTACAGGGGCCCAGTCGTGTTCTTAAATACCGTGCCCCTGTTAAGTGATAAAATAGCAGCAGCCATTTTGGTTAGCGATATCATGATGGAGCCCCATTTTTGTTGTTGCAGAACACCAATTAGAAATCGCTGGTGTAAAGTATAAAGTGTTAGATAATAATGTATATCTATGATAGTGTAATACATTTCTACTAATTACAATACATTTAGGAATAAAAAAAAAATAGAACTGTAATTCAAAATATTTAATATGAGCAGATAAAAAGTGCCTGCATTTTCACATTTGAAAACCAACACATTACTTATTAGTATACTTTTCTAATAATCTGTTTATTGAAATAATAATTGACCATTTAAATGTAATTCTTTTAGGCAGTCCAAGCTAATTAAATGAGTGGCATTAGGGATTAGTTCTAGGAGCAGGCATAGGATGCCTGGGTCTATACACAGACTTGGCATTTTTAAATATATTGAACAGCATAGTATACTTTAGATACCATTGATATGGTCTCCTTAACATTCCGTGCTCTTTCATCCAAATGAAATTCCAGTTCTGAAACTTCCCTCAAAACACTTCGACGTAACAAATACAGTCTTCGGATTTCTTCCCTATAAGCAATTAAAATAATTTTTTATATAATTGTATTTATGGTTTTATGGATTCTACCTACACCCCCCTTCCAAAATGATTAACACTTACACAACATTATTCATTATGCACTCTTGAATTTTTAAGACTTTTCAGACAAATTCCATATCTATGAAGTGCCATACAGACATATAAATGAACAACCAGTGAGATGGCCAATCATGTTTGTCTACTTTATGTGTAAATTTAAAGTAACACTAAAGTGTCAGGAATAAAACATGCATTACTGACATTACAGTGTTAAATTATTTAGGTAGGTGCCCCACCCAATCACATAGGAAAGGTGTTTTTACTCACCCCTATCTCATGCTGCCCTGGTATCGCCATGACTGGCCTTGCCTCCTTGCCTGAGATCATTAATCTTGATGATTCCAGCCATCCCAATGCTTTACCAAATTGCTGATTGCACAGGGCTGAGACGATGTATGTAATCGTGACTGTGTGTATGACTGCCTGTGTATCTCAGTATGGTTATATCTCTATATGACAGATATATATATATATATACAAGGAGTGCAGAATTATTAGGCAAGTTGTATTTTTGAGGATTAATTTTATTATTGAACAACAACCATGTTCTCAATGAACCCAAAAAACTCATTAATATCAAAGCTGAATATTTTTGGAAGTAGTTTTTAGTTTGTTTTTAGTTATAGCTATGTTAGGGGGATATCTGTGTGTGCAGGTGACTATTACTGTGCATAATTATTAGGCAACTTAACAAAAAACAAATATATACCCATTTCAATTATTTATTATTACCAGTGAAACCAATATAACATCTCAACATTCACAAATATACATTTCTGACATTCAAAAACAAAACAAAAACAAATCAGTGACCAATATAGCCACCTTTCTTTGCAAGGACACTCAAAAGCCTGCCATCCATGGATTCTGTCAGTGTTTTGATCTGTTCACCATCAACATTGCGTGCAGCAGCAACCACAGCCTCCCAGACACTGTTCAGAGAGGTGTACTGTTTTCCCTCCTTGTAAATCTCACATTTGATGATGGACCACAGGTTCTCAATGGGGTTCAGATCAGGTGAACAAGGAGGCCATGTCATTAGATTTTCTTCTTTTATACCCTTTCTTGCCAGCCACGCTGTGGAGTACTTGGACGCGTGTGATGGAGCATTGTCCTGCATGAAAATCATGTTTTTCTTGAAGGATGCAGACTTCTTCCTGTACCACTGCTTGAAGAAGGTGTCTTCCAGGAACTGGCAGTAGGACTGGGAGTTGAGCTTGACTCCATCCTCAACCCGAAAAGGCCCCACAAGCTCATCTTTGATGATACCAGCCCAAACCAGTACTCCACCTCCACCTTGCTGGCGTCTGAGTCGGACTGGAGCTCTCTGCCCTTTACCAATCCAGCCACGGGCCCATCCATCTGGCCCATCAAGACTCACTCTCATTTCATCAGTCCATAAAACCTTAGAAAAATCAGTCTTGAGATATTTCTTGGCCCAGTCTTGACGTTTCAGCTTGTGTGTCTTGTTCAGTGGTGGTCGTCTTTCAGCCTTTCTTACCTTGGCCATGTCTCTGAGTATTGCACACCTTGTGCTTTTGGGCACTCCAGTGATGTTGCAGCTCTGAAATATGGCCAAACTGGTGGCAAGTGGCATCGTGGCAGCTGCACGCTTGACTTTTCTCAGTTCATGGGCAGTTATTTTGCGCCTTGGTTTTTCCACACGCTTCTTGCGACCCTGTTGACTATTTTGAATGAAACGCTTGATTGTTTGATGATCACGCTTCAGAAGCTTTGCAATTTTAAGAGTGCTGCATCCTCTGCAAGATATCTCACTATTTTTGACTTTTCTGAGCCTGTTAAGTCCTTCTTTTGACCCATTTTGCCAAAGGAAAGGAAGTTGCCTAATAATTATGCACACCTGATATAGGGTGTTGATGTCATTAGACCACACCCCTTCTCATTACAGAGATGCACATCACCTAATATGCTTAATTGGTAGTAGGCTTTCGAGCCTATACAGCTTGGAGTAAGACAACATGCATAAAGAGGATGATGTAGTCAAAATACTCATTTGCCTAATAATTCTGCACTCCCTGTATATGTATGTCTGCGTCTGTATGTCTCTGTATAACTACATCTATGTCTCTGTATTACAGTGTCTGCATGTCTCTGTAATACTGTATATATGGGCCTGTGTGTTTAATTGTTTGCCTTTTATGACTGTGGGACTGTGTACCTGAATAACTATGTCTGTGTGCATGTATGTTTGTGTGTCTGTATTTTTGTGTCTTTGTGCATGTATGTATTTTTGCCTGTATATCTATGGTCATTTGGCTTGGGAGGAAAGACACAAAGGGACTGGGACATGGGTAGGAGAGAAAAAGACACAGAAAGGGTGAGGGGCTGCAGGGGAAGTAGGAGACACACAAAGGGACTGGGGGGAAGTAAGAAATACACAAGGTGGGTTGTAAGAGACACACAAAGGGGCCACAGGGGGTAAGACATTAAAATGAGGAATATAAAATACTAAAAAGGGTAAGAAATTCAAAAGGGGGGTTACAAAACACACGTGATAACTCTTTTTTTGGGGGGACGAGGGCGGCAAAATGCTTCTTTGCCTGTGTAGACAAAACCTTAACCTCCTCATTAGCTTAACCCAATTCGCCTAGAAATAACTTTAACACTAATTCTAACTTCAATCCTAACACTAAGTAACTTCAACAAGCCAAATATAATGATTAAGTGTGTATTATGGCAAAATAATCTCTGGTTTCTTGAGACAAAACCTTTAACTTCAAACCTTAGCAACTCATCACCTAACAACCTAAACTTCTTAGCTCCTCATTAAACATATCAATATTATATGCCTTCACTTTATTGTGGTATATCAACTTAATGGCATATCATCATTATATGCCATTAAGTTGTATACGGAACAGCCTACAACAGCTGCAGCATAACTGGTGAGCCTTCAGTTAGCCTAATATAATAGACATATGATCCTAATCATCCGCTGATTGTAGCCATTTAATAATGTTGGGCTTCATTTTATTAAAATTGGCTGCTGCCTCATTGATCTTAACATTACTAGGTCTCAACGACTTGGGCTTATTCCTTTTGACTTTGGTAAGAGTAGGGGAATCAGTGGCAGTCTTTTTGAATACTATATTACGATTGCAATAACAATCTGTGCAATAGAGTAGATTATACCAATTATTTGCAATAGTATGAAAATAGATAGTGACTAGTGACATCTAGTGGATTAAATTATACTGCTGTCACCAAGTTACATCGCTAGCACTTGGATACTTTTTTTGTCAGTTATTATATTGAATACCTTGTGACTCACTATGTTGCTAGATATATCTATAATCTGGTAGTTTAGCCATGTAAGACTTAATTTATATTGTTTTATAAGCTTTCCAAATGATTTAATATTTAATTCAATCATTTCTTTTCAACATATTAAAATATAATTTTTTTTATAATATATAAAAAAATATTTATAGCAAAAATATGTGTAATATTTTTGGATGAACTTTTAAAATTATTTTTGTATTATGAAACATTTATCTATCTTTATACATATATATATATGTATATAGATAGATAGACAGATTGATAGACATAGATATATAGATATATCTGTGAATATATATATATATATATATATATATATATATATATGTGTGTGTGTGTGTATAGATAGATAGATGTATAGATAAATAGATACATAGATGTTTCATAATACAGAATAATTTTAAAAGTTTATTCAAATATATTAAATTATTTGGAAAACATATTCAACAATATTAAATGATGACCATAGCTCTAATTCGGATTTCTCAAGCTTTGTCCCGCAAATACCGAAACAAAATGTAAATACAATTTACTATTTCGAAAATAAACCCCAATGAAAGCATGCCTGCATTTCATTATGCAGCGGTATATCTAAAATGGGGGTGCATCTATAAACAGCTTTCAAAAGCTGCAGATCTCTTGTCTGTAGCCTTTTCAAGCCCTCCCATTCTTCTCGAGCCCAGACCTTTTATGGTAGTGAATCACAGACTACTTAAAGCAGCTTAATGAGAAGTCTTTGCAAGGTAAGAGATCTGGGCAATTGCTTCCTCTTGAATATAGTTCAACTGAGCTAACCAAACAAGGAAGTAACAAGAACGGTTGTCTGATTGACAGCCAGGGGGTATAACAAGGTTCATTTATAAAAGTGCAAATATCTACTGAAATCTAAAATCTATAAAAAATTTAAAAAAAGGACACACTTCACACAAAGCCCTTCAGTAAGCTAAAGTGCTTAGGTGTTTGGAGTTTTTCTTTACCATTGCAAACGACTGTGTAGCTCTTGGATGCAGAGAATGAGTAGTAGTAGTATTGTCCTCCCTCCAAACATTCATCTTATATACCTTTAACCTACATACCTATCTTCATCTGACAATGTATAGAAACATCCAGCTTGTTGCTCAGTCAAACGCTGTTCCATTTCTAATAACTGATCTCGAAATCTCTGACATTCTTTTTTCATTTTTTCCATATCACGATCTGTATTCTGAATGAAACAACAACACATTATTGCAAAGTATCAATAAAGAAAACAGATCTTGTTAAAACAATTGAATTATGTCTATTTTCCATTTTGACATTAAGTTCTAATTAGCTCTGATGTGGGGTTAAGGAAATACAGGTGTGCTTAAAAGTTTGCATACCCTTGGAGAATTATTATTATTATTATTATTATTGCCATTTATATAGCGCCAACAGATTCCGTAGCACTTTACAATATTATGAAAGGGGATTTAACTATAAATAGGACAATTACAAATAAACTTACAGGAACAATAGGTTGAAGAGGACCCTGCTCAATCGAGCTTACATTCTATAGAATTGGTAATATATGTACCATTTTCAAAGAAAACATGAGTGAGCAGGCAAAACACATTTCTTTTATTTCTTATGTGATTCATATTCAACTGTAGGTTATAAGAGAATAGCACAATCAAAACAAAACATGGCAACAAAGAAAAAAAAATGAAATTACCACTGTTCAAAAGTCTGCATACCCTCAGTTCTTAATACTGTGTATTGTCCCATTTAGCATCAATGACAGTGTGCAGTATTTTGTAATAGTTGTTTATGAGGTCCCTAATTCTTGCAGGTGGTATAGCTGCCTATTCATCTTGGCAAAATGCCTCCAGGTCATGCAAAGTCTTTGGTCATCTTGCATGAATCACATGTTTGATATCTCCCCAGAGTGGCTCGATGATAATTAGGTCAGGAGACTGTGATGGCCACTCCAAATACTTCACTTTTTTCTGCTGTAACAACTGGAGGGTCAAGTTGGCCTTGTGCTTAGGGTCATTGTCAAGCTGGAAAGTGTGGAGACAGCTGGGGGACTGGAAAGAGCTGGAAAAGTGAAATATGGTGATAGCTTGGACATGGGGAATGCTAAAATGCAGAGGTATAGAGACAGCTAGATGGCATAGAAACATAGAATGTAATGGCAGATAAGAACTGTTTGGCTCATCTAGTCTGCCCAATTTTCTAAATACTTTCATTAAACCCTGGCCTTATCTTAAGTCTAGGATAGCCTTACGCCTATTCCATACATGCTTAAACTCCTTCACTGTGTTAACCTCTACCACTTCTGCTGGAAGGCTATTTTGTGTGTCCACTACCCTATCTGTAAAGTAATACTTCCTGAAATTATTTGTAAACCTTTTCCCGTCTAATTTAAGACAATGTCCTCTTGTTTTGGTAGGGGGGGATATGATAGAAACATTTAAATATATAAAGGGAATCAACACAGTAAAGGAGGAGACTATATTTAAAAGAAGAAAAACTACCACAACAAGAGGACATAGTCTTAAATTAGAGGGACAAGGTTTAAAAATAATATCAGGAAGTATTACTTTACTGAGAGGGTAGTGGATGCATGGAATAGCCTTCCAGCTGAAGTGGTAGAGGTTAACACAGTAAAGGAGTTTAAGCATGCGTGGGATAGGCATAAGGCTATCCTAACTATAAGATAAGGCTAGGGACTAATGAAAGTATTTAGAAAATTGGGCAGACTAGATGGGCCGAATGGTTCTTATCTGCCGTCACATTCTATGTTTCTATCTTTCTATGTTTCTGTTTTTTTTACTTTTAAATATAGTCTCCTCCTTTACTGTGTTGATTCCCTGTATGTATTTAAATGTTTCAATCATGTCCCTCCTGTCTCGTCTTTCCTCCAAGCTATACATGTTAAGATCCTTTAACCTTTCCCGGTAAGTTTTATCCTGCAATCCATGAACCAATTTAGTAGCTCTTCACCAAACTCTTCCAAAGTATCAATATTCTTCTGACGGTAAGGTCTCCAATATTGCGTACAATACTCCAAGTGAATACTCATTAGTGTTTTGTTCAATGGAATGAACACTTCTCTTTTCTATTGCTAATACCTCTCCCAACACAACCAAGCATTCTGCTAGGATTTGTGCTAGGATACTGCTCTATTACATTGTCTGTCATTGGTTTATTCCTCCTTGAACATCAACCCTGTTATAAATCTTTGTATCATCAACAAAATACATACCTTACCATCAAGACCATCTGCAATATCACTAATAAAAATATTAATAGGTAAACAATGTCTACTGCACCACCCTGATCTATTATTTTAGTTAGCCAATCAAAAAAATCAAGAAGATTAGTTTGGTATGATCTCCCTAAAGTAAATCCATGTTGTCTCTGATCTTGAAATTCATTTAGATGTTAGATGTTCAACAATCCTATCCTTTAACATGGTTTCCATTACTTTTCCCACTACTGAAGAAAGGCTTATTGGTCTATAGTGGCCTGACTCCTCCCTACCACCTTTCTTGTGAATTCCAATCTTCTGGGACTACTCCTGTTAATAATGATTGGTTTAATAAATGTTAATGGTTAATGGTTTTGCTAGTACACCACTAAGTGTCAGGATTACTGTTTGATCCAGCACGTAGAACTGTACAGCACGGATGACAAATAAGTAACGTATTACCGGTCCTTAGAATGGCCGGATTTAACGTACAAAGAATAGTCAAAAATACTAGCCGAGGTCAGGGAACACAGAAAGGGACACAGCGATGAGGAAAGCCAGGAGTCAGGATACCAGAATATAGAGAAGTCAATAAACAAAGCCAAAGTCAAAAACCAGGTAGAAAACTATAAACAGGAACGCGCTCTCGGACAACCACAAGGGAAACCACGACAGGGCACTGAGCAGGCTGAGAACTGGGCCTAAATACCCCTCCTTTAGTTCTGATAGGCTGTAACCGGCCTTTGACCCCAAAGTCAGTTACCAGGTTTCATTTGCATTAACCCTTCTGTGGATTAGGTTGCTGCTCGGCACAACTTTTCCTGTGTGGACAGTAAATGTCATTAACCACTTTTCTATAAGCGGATGAATACATGACACCAGGTTTCATTTGCACAATTACTGCTCAGCATTAAACCTTCTGTGGATTAGGTTGCTGCTTGGCACAACTTTTCCTGTGTGGACAGTAAATGTCATTAACCACATTTCTATAAGCGGATGAATACGTGACATTACCCCCCACCTGAAGAACGCCCACCGGGCGGACAGGACCAGGCTTGAGAGGAAATTTAGCGTGAAAAGCGCGGATCTTACGGCCCGCATGCAGGTCAGGAGCCGAAACCCAAGAACGATCAGCAGGACCGTAACCTTTCCAAACAACAAAGTACTGTAAAGTGCCCCGAGAAAACCTAGAATCCACGATAGAAGATACCTCATACTCTTCCTGACCACCCACCACCACCGGAGGGGGAGGAACACAAGGAACAGTATATCTATTGCAGACAAGAGGTTTGAGTAAGGACACATGAAAAGTGTTGGGAATCCCTAAAGAAGCAGGAAGAGCCAGAGAGTAAGACACTGGATTGATCCTACGAAGCACTCTATAGGGACCAAGGAATCTGGGGTCAAACTTCATGCTAGGGACCTTAAGCTTGATGTTGCGAGATGACAACCAAACCCGGTCCCCCACTTGGTACACCGGGTTGGCACTCCTATGCTTATCAGCAAAATGTTTGAAGCGTTCAGCAGCAGCCCCTAGAACAGTTTGAACCTTAACCCAGGTATCCCGAATGGAGGCCAGACGCTCATCCAGAGCAGGAATGGCAGTATCAGAAAATACCGCAGGGAGAACCGTAGGATGCCTACAATTATTGACAAAAAATGGACTGTGCCCAGAGGAGTCATGAACAGCATTGTTTCTAGCGAACTCGGCCCACGGGAGTAGTTCAGACCAATTGTCTTGTGTGCTATTAATAAAACAACGCAAATAAACTTCTAATGACTGGTTAGCCCTCTCAGTTGTACCATTGGTCTGTGGATGGTAGGAGGAGGAGAAGGAGAGATCAATCCCCAATTGTTTACTGAACGCCCTCCAGAATCTGGACACAAACTGAGAGCCCCTATCAGACACAATATTGTGGGGGATGCCATGCAAACGGACAATTTCACGTATGAAAATTAGGACCAAATCTTGCGAAGATGGCAACTTCTTGAGAGGAATGAAGTGAGACATCTTAGAAAATCGGTCTACAACCATGAGAATAGTAGTGAACCCAGCAGAGCTAGGAAGCTCAACAATAAAGTCCATGGATAAGTGGGACCATGGAATCTCAGGAACAGGAAGAGGCTGCAACAGGCCACAAGGAAGTGCATGAGTCACCTTAGAAACTGCACACACAGAACATGCCTGCACATACTCCTTTACATCTTTCCTGAGTGAATCCCACCAAAATGATCTAGTGATCGCGGCAGTGGACTTATTGATGCCCGGGTGTCCAGCAGTTATATTGTCATGGAACACTTTCATGATATTAAACCTTTCACATAGGGGAACGAACAGTTTATCACACGGTTTACCACTGGGCGCCTGAGGCTGGGCCTCCAGTATGGTGCCAAGCAGTGGAGAAGACAGTGAGAGGACAGTAGTAGCAATAATACACTCTGGTGTAATAATAGGAGAGGTCACCTGTTCCGGAGCTGACTCATTATCAAATTGCCTGGACAAGGCATCAGCCTTGGTATTTTTAGAACCAGGTCTATAAGTAATGAGAAAGTTAAAACGTGAAAGGAACAGTGACCATCTAGCCTGTCTGGAAGACAAACATTTGGCATCCCCTATATATGCCAGATTTTTGTGGTCGGTTATGATCAACAGGGGGTCCTTGGAACCCTCCAAAAGATGTCGCCACTCCTTGAGGGCAAGAATAATGGCCAACAGTTCTCTATTGCCAATATCGTAGTTGCGCTCAGCAGGAGACATCTTTCTGGAGAAGTAGCCACAAGGATGCAATGGTGTTCCCTGGCTTTCTCTCTGAGAGAGAACAGCCCCTACCCCTGTCTCGGATGCATCAACCTCCAATATAAAAGGTTTACTAGTGTCGGGATGTTTTAGTATGTCCGCAGAGGCAAATCTTTGTTTAAGAGTCTCAAAAGCATTCACAGCCTCTTTGGACCATACCGTGCTACTAACCCCTTTGCGAGTCATATTTGTGATTGGGGCTATTACAGAAGAAAATCCCTTGATGAATCTTCTGTAATAGTTGGCAAAACCAATAAACCTTTGAATGGCTTTTAAACCAGAGGGTAATGGCCAGTGTAGTACAGCCTCTAGTTTTTTAGGATCCATTTGAAATCCCGATGCAGAGATGTTGTAACCCAAAAAGTGGACTTCAGGCTGGTCAAATATGCACTTTTCTAATTTACAATAAAGTTTATTTTTCAACAACGTCTGCAGAACCTGTTTCACATGGGAGTGGTGAGTTTGAAGATCAGGGGAATACACCAAAATATCGTCCAAATAAACCAAGACAAATGAGTAAATGAATTCCCTGAGTACATCATTTATAAAGTCTTGGAATACGGCCGGGGCGTTGCATAACCCAAATGGCATTACCAGATATTCATAGTGTCCACTACGGGTATTAAATGCCGTCTTCCACTCATGATTCTCTTTAATTCTAACCAAATTGTAAGCGCTCCTAAGGTCAAGCTTAGTAAATACTTTAGCTCCCTGAAGTCTATCGAACAATTCGGAAATGAGTGGGATAGGGTATGCATTTTTTACAGTGATTTTATTAAGTGCCCTGTAGTCTATGCAAGGGCGTAACTCACCACCCTTTTTCTCAACAAAAAAGAATCCTGCACCAGCTGGTGAGGATGACTTTCTTATGTGCCCTTTGCTCAAGGATTCTTTGATGTATTCCTCCATTATTTTACTCTCCTGGGGAGATAAGGCATAAACTGCCCCCTTAGGTGGCATAGCGCCTGGAAACAGGTTAATGACACAGTCATATGCTCTGTGGGGAGGCAATACATCGGATTGAGCCTTGTTAAACACCTCCTGAAGTTCTCGGTATTGTATGGGAACTCCAGGAGTTTGGGGAGTGGTAGTGGGAAGGTCAATAGTATCCAATCTCTTTAGTACTGGTTTTATACATCTCCCCATACACTCTTTACCCCATTCTAATATCTCCCCATTAGCCCAGTCAATATAGGGATTGTGCTTACTCAGCCACGGAAACCCTAATATGATAGGACATGATGGAGAAGTAATAACCTGAAACGTCATCTCCTCCCTATGGGAGGCCCCAATGGAGATCGTAATAGGGACAGTTTTGTGGGTTATAAGCGGTTGTGTGAGTGGTCTACCATCAATAGCCTCTACAGCTAGCGGCGTAGGTCTCTCCCTGACCGGTATCTCATTACCCCTAATAAACTGGACATCAATAAAATTTCCAGCAGCACCTGAGTCCATTAGGGCACTGCAAGAAAACTTCTTGTTATCAAGGGAAATAGATACCTCAAGGAGGAATCTACTTTTGTTTTTGTTAGAGGACAACTCCATCACACCTAAGATCTGTCCCCTTAAGGTTCTTAGGTGCGGAAGTTTTCCGGACGCACTGGACAATTAGTTATCATATGTCCCTTTCTACCGCAATATAGGCATAACCCCTCCCTTCTCCTATACTGTTTTTTGGCCTCTGACAGTCTAGTGACCCCCAACTGCATAGGTTCGGGTTCGAACTGTACAGGGAGGTTAGACAAAACAGGTTTAGAGAATTGAGATGCTAGGGACATAGCCGTACGTCTGGTCTTGCTTCTGGTGACTTCTCTGAGTCTTAACCTATTATCAATATGCATGACAAACGTAATAAATTCGTTAAGACTCTTAGGTAATTCTTTAGCAGCTATCTCATCTAGTATAGTCTCTGAGAGACCCTTTTTGAATGCTGAGATTAACCCATTGTTAGTCCAGTCTACCT
Source organism: Pelobates cultripes (assembly GCA_933207985.1). NCBI lineage: Eukaryota > Metazoa > Chordata > Amphibia > Anura > Pelobatidae > Pelobates > Pelobates cultripes. The sequence goes on from OW240915.1 coordinate 112,785,083, forward strand.
CGGAAGCTAAGGTACGGAATTCAATAGCATAATCCGAGATAGACCGGTTACCTTGTCTGATGTGCATTAGGGCAGTGGAGGCGTCATCCTCTCTACCCAATGGCTCAAACGTGAGCGTGAATTCGGCAAGGAATTCCTGGTAATTATAAGCTATGCTCCTATTACTCTCCCACAACGGATTAGCCCAAGCAAGGGCCTTGCCCTTTAATTGATTCATTAGATAACCAATTCTTGCTCTGTTGGTGGGGAATGACCCTGGTGAGGCCTCAAAATGGTACTCCACCTGATTAAGAAAACCCCTGCATTCCTGGATATTGCCATCAAACTGTAGGGATGGTGATAAGGAGATGCTAGGAGTCCTATTAACAGTGGGTGGAGGTACACAGGGTAGAGGTGCTATAGGAGGAGACGCTGCAGGCTGCAGATGCTCCATTCTAGCGAGAAGCGTACTTAAAGCCTGAGTGAATTGATCCATGCGGTGATCATTCTCCTCTAATTTCCTCTCGCAAGCAGCTATGTGCTGACACAGTTCTACAGGATCTATGGCCCTGTCGTAATGTCAGGATTACTGTTTGATCCAGCACGTAGAACTGTACAGCACGGATGACAAATAAGTAACGTATTACCGGTCCTTAGAATGGCCGGATTTAACGTACAAAGAATAGTCAAAAATACTAGCCGAGGTCAGGGAACACAGAAAGGGACACAGCGATGAGGAAAGCCAGGAGTCAGGATACCAGAATATAGAGAAGTCAATAAACAAAGCCAAAGTCAAAAACCAGGTAGAAAACTATAAACAGGAACGCGCTCTCAGACAACCACAAGGGAAACCACGACAGGGCACTGAGCAGGCTGAGAACTGGGCCTAAATACCCCTCCTTTAGTTCTGATAGGCTGTAACCGGCCTTTGACCCCAAAGTCAGTTACCAGGTTTCATTTGCATAATTGCTGCTCAGCATTAACCCTTCTGTGGATTAGGTTGCTGCTCGGCACAACTTTTCCTGTGTGGACAGTAAATGTCATTAACCACTTTTCTATAAGCGGATGAATACATGACACCAGGTTTCATTTGCACAATTACTGCTCAGCATTAAACCTTCTGTGGATTAGGTTGCTGCTTGGCACAACTTTTCCTGTGTGGACAGTAAATGTCATTAACCACATTTCTATAAGCGGATGAATACGTGACACTAAGCTCTTTTAATAACTTTGGTTGTATCCCATCCGGCCCCATCGACTACTTTGTCTTTACTTTTGATAGTTGAAATAGAATCCCTTCCATTGTAAACTCACATGTAACACATGTTCTTTTTCCTTTATATTCATCTTTAAATACTGAATAAAAATATTCCTTAAGGCAGCCAGCTAGACCTTTATCCTCCTCTACATACCTTCCTTCTTTTGTTTTTAATCTGACTAATCCTTGTTTTACTTTCTTTTTCTCATTTATGTATCTACACAATATTTCATCCACTTTTTTTTTTACTGACTGTGCTATTTTATCTTTTGTGTGTGCTTTGGAGGCTCTTATAATTTGCTTTGCCTCTTTCTGCCTAAAGCATGTATTTGGTTTAAGATAAGAGGTGTGTGCAGATAGGTGGTGGCATGGAGATAGCTGTGTTAATGAGCCATTATGGTTTTCTGTGTGTTATATAGGAAATATGTTTTAGGGTTCTCTGCCCTTACTCATTGAACTGGCCTGGTCCCTCCCCATTAATCTTGCAATGTAAATCATTGTAGTTTTGGAGAAACTGCAATGATTACATTGCAAGACTAAGACTGCCTCTAGTTGCTATAAATCAGACATCCACTAGATGTCTTCCTGCTTGCTAGGTGACTTTTGGTCACCTAACTGATGCTGTACATCCTCATCCACTGCATGAGGATATCCACTGTCAGTTAAATCCTCATAAGAACGAATTGAAGTAATTATTTCCTATGTAGAGGGCCATATGGGCATCCAGTGCCCTCCGAGCATGTGCATTAGCCCCCCCGCCCCCCTTATCAGAGGAGCACTGGGTGCATTGGGAACTATAGTGTAAGGAATACAACTTTGTAGTTTGCTCTCCCTTGAATCTTCCACGCAAGCCATATTTCTATCTAAAACCGACTAAAACAAACGGACAAAGATATGCCTTTTAAGCTTTAAGGATCTTTGTGATAATATTGTGTACTGTGTGTATGTTTTATGGCTATGCACAGAATACAATAGAAATGCACATTTAATATCACTTTTAATTTTGTAAGTTAATATTTAAAGGGACCCATAAAGCACTTTAGCTTGCTGAAAAGCTTTGTGTGAAGAGTTTATCCTCTTTATCGCAAAAAGTGCAGATTTCAGTAGAAATTGGCATGTCTATAAATTAACCTGGTTACACCCCCAGGCTTCCAAACAGACAACAGGTCCTGCTACTTCCTGGTTTGATTAGCTCAGTGGAGCTGAACTCAAGAGGCAGCAATTGCTCAGAGCACATGACTTATAAAGACATCTCATTGAGCTGCATTAAGAAGTATGTGATTATACAGCCACATACAGTCTGGGCAGTATTAGAAGGGGAGGGAGTGTAAAAGCAGAATTGCAAATGTTGCATGCTTTTTTTTAAATATACCTCAATAAAAAAAAAGCATGCCCTAGTTTTGACTTGTCTAAACTGGAATATAATTTACATTTATAAGTCTTTAATATAATTTTAAAATTAAACAGAGATTCTCATTACAAAAGGTTAATACATGTTGCAGGAGGCTTTCATTATTTTAGTTAATGGTTTAATATCAAGAGAAATAAAGGTTAAGTCAAGAACAGTTGAGATATGGACTACAACTGGGTATACAGACAAACTTAATTATTTTTTAACAAGGGTCATCCTTAAAGCAAAACATTGCAACATTTTAAAAATGATACGAAGCCTTAAAATAAGACCCCTTGCTCACATTGCTAGGCCTAGAGAGATATTGGCTATACCTCATTAGGCCTCACAAGGTCCAAACAATTGGAATTGATGTGTCTCTCATGCAGAGAGAGCCAGCCTGCATTTTGGATCTGGAGCACCCTTTTATTTGGATCAGTCTCATATATAAATAACCTAGGTTCTCTTTGTAATGGCAAAAGATGAGGTAAAACCAGCTTGAGATCTGAGCGGGAGCCCACCATAGAGCAAGCTACTTGAGCTGCCATCCGTTCTCAATATTCTCTTGTACCTTGTTTTTATGTCTCAATCTCCTTTACTCATTTATTGTAGCCATTTAAAATATTTGATGAGCAAGAGCAACTAGCCATGATTGCTGTAAAGTATGAAGATGCGAGGGTGAATGGTTAAATCTGAAAAGTGCATACAATATTTAATATCACTTATAATTTCATTTTGAAAAGCATTCTATTTAAGTGCAGCATTCAGTACATATGTACATACATACCAGTGACAGGTTTGAAAGTGACTCTTTCAGTAATGCCAATGTGTCTGACAGATCCTTTTCTATGCTGTTGTGAATTAGGTTAGGTCTCATTGATGCACTTTGATTATGATATGAGGAAAATCCTGAAAAACAACAGTGGTGACAGTGGCAATAATGACAACAGTGCCTACAAGCAGGTGGAAGTGTTGCATGACAAGGATGATACAGACCACAAAGACCTGTATCAAAAGAATGTGACTCTGTTTGAAAATGTTTTGAATTTGTGCAGTGATTGTTAGTACAGCTTTGATGCCACCATCCCAAGTCAGTTTGGCAATAGACATCCTTTATTTCTATGTTATTTTTTATTGCAACATCTTCTTGATTTGTTTCAGATCTCATGGAGTAAAAAGAATGCTGCCTATTTAAGTATTCACCAGGATATGTCTTTTGTGTATCTGACATTAAAGATGAAGACATCTGAATAGTTACTGACTTATAAATGTTGGTGCTTAATTCTGTCTGGAAAGTGTTTCGTGGATCTTTGGAAGAACAATTTGTTTCTTCATCTCTGTTTTCTGGTGACCCACTTAGAGCCTGCAAAGGAGAACTTAGACTGTGCAATTCATTTAAAGCAGTAAAAGATGTACTTTCCATTCCGGATACTTCCACTGAGCTATCAAGATAGTCCTTGACATTTTTACTAAGCTGACCATTTTTTTTATTCCCTTTGTTCTTCAAATCACTTACACTTCCATCAGTATTGCCTTGCATTTGCCCGTCATTTAACAAATCATAAGTGTTATAACGTCCCACACTTTTGCTTAGATAATGTGTAATATAAACCGGGAAGTCAACTTCTGATATATCATTGTGTTCTTGCAACTCTGAGCTACAGTCATGATTGTCATCCATTTCATCCTCAGCTTCTCGATTGCCACTTTCAATCTCCTCACTCCCAACTTTCAGCATTTTTTCACATTTGGTTTGATTTCCAATATATTTTTCAATGCCTTCATTGTGACTTTCAAAGCTCTGGAATTCCTCATTACTGGTTTGAGAACTTATTGAAAAAACTCTGTGATTTTCTTTGCTTGTCTGAAGTGCGTTAGAATTGCTAGATGTGTTTCCAATATTTCTGTATCCTATATCAATTGCTTGGTTGTTTGCATTATGAGAAAGCCTACTCCCTTTAAGGGAGTAGTTATTTTCCATGAGAGTTGCTTGGCTGTCAGTACTATCAGAATTCATAATAATATTTCTAAGTCCATTCTGGAAAAGAAAAAAAGCAATAATAATTTAGTATATTTCCTTTTTACATATTGTAAGTAATGTAGAGATGATGATTGTGCTTATGAAAAAAAAATTATGAAGTTGAAGGGAATTTATTCATTTAAGGGGGACTGTCATTTCTCTAAAATATGGACCATTGAATAAAATTTTGAAAATTACCTTTAAGTTGTGTTAATATGTTTTCATGAGACCAAATATTCTTTTAAATTGACATTAATATTTAGCAAATTTTATTGCAATCTAGGGCAGACAAGGGTAAACACTGCAAATTAAGAAGATAAATAAAAACCTTGCTTCATTTCTCCTCTTCTCTGTATCCTTTCCCTATGCTGAGTGTAGGGGGCAGGAAACATCTTATAACATGTATGATTAACAGGGAGCTAAGATGGAGGCATCCAGTTGCAGGATAAAGAGGTGATACATATGTGTGGATTTCTATTTTTAACATGATTTTTCTCACCTCACAAATATCTATTTGTTAAACATATGGAAAAGTAAACATTACATTTACAATCCTGGGAAGTGACAGTTTCCTTTAAATAGTGATTTACTATAAACTAACTTTTTACCCTTTCATTTAATTTGAAAGAGTTGGATTGCAAAAAATCTCCAACAGTGAAATCTGGAGTTTATGCCAATTAGGCTGTTTTGCATACTGTTTGTTAACAAATTTTTAACACATCAAAATGTATTCTTTATTGAATAAACCCTTCTGTATAGGTGTGTAATGGACTCCCTATACTTTGCCTGAGTATTTCCACTGTAGTTCTCCCAAATTCCAATGGAAGCAGTGAATAAAGGTCTGAGCTACCCAAACATCAGCCTAGATTTGATGAAGGGTACAAGAAGACTGGTTTTATAATGGCCAGATGGCCCACTTTTATACACAGACAATGCAATGCAAGCCCCTCCCAAAGATCTCTGGGCCTGGGACAAAAAAATGCCCCAAAACATCATAAAAATATCTAATAACCCCACAAAAATTACATCCTCAAATAGCCCCGATCTGAGCCCCCAAGTTCTCCAAATAGGGCTCAGATCCATGCAATGTAGGGGAAATACCACCGTGTCAAGGTTCTGACTGGCCGCACACATGGTCCTATGCCCAAAACAGTTCCAGGGCGTTAGGTGCTTTGGCCGGTCAACTAACAGGAGCTCCTGTGGCCACAATATGGGGTGCTCTGCCTGGTCTCAGGTAGTGTTTGTTCCCCTGAGTCTCAGGCACCTTCCCTCCAAAAAGCACTCTCTTGGCGGATTTCAAAGTCATTCAAAAACCCGGACCAAGTTGTCCAGGAGCCGCACGGTCACCTCATGCCAGGTTCCATAACATTCGCGGCTAAGTCCCGCCAAGGACAATTCATGGGTTTCTTCATGGGAACGGCTTTCAGGGAGCAAGTGTTCTGTTCCATTCAAATGAAGGGAAAGTGCCGAATCAGGGGCACCCAGGAAAAGCTGCTAATGGCGGCTTGGGAGATTTATCTCCCAAACAAGGTCTTTGTATGTTGCCCATAGTTCTTGGGCAGGAGGCTAGCTGGCAGACTCCTCCAGGAGTTCATGGCAAATGTCCTGGGTGAGGAGCATTTGTCACATATCTTGCCCCTTCTGGGGAGACTAACCAGATCCCTGACCTCTAATCGGTCTGGGTCTGTGTTAGTCTGGTGACCATTTGCAAAAGGTTCAGTGATCCAGAGGGGCTTCTGCCACAAGCCCCAGTTTATATATCAAGAGTCCTTCTGGGAAGGGCGGCTGCTAGAATCCCCTCCTGAGGCACTACTTTGTTGCTAGGGTGGAAGAACACAATTCTCCTCTCTCAGGGATACACATGGTCATTGTGAAGGGAGGAAGGGACTATCCTTTCACCGTGGTACGTACTGCCGCTGGGGAGAGAGACCGGTTGTCTCCTCTCCCAGTATAGTACACTGCCGCTGGGGAGTGAGACTGACTGTCTTCACTCTGAGGGATTCTTGCTGCTGCTGTGATGAGGGACCGACAATCTCCTCTCCCTGTGATGCTGCCTGGTGCTGGGTAGTGAGACCGACTATCTCCACTCCCAGTGATGCTTGCTGCTGCTGAAATGAGGGACCCACAATCTCCACTCCCTGTAACTCGCACTGCCACTGGGTAGGGGGGACGTTATTCTCCTCTCCCTGAAGGACTGTCAAGCCCCCTCCACGCACCTGCTTCCTCCTCGCGAGCGGCGGCTTCTGATGCCTGTCTGCCACTCGCGGCCGTTTCTATTCCCAAGGGGGCCCACTGGCATTATCTATGATGCTGCACCTGACTCCGCGCACAATAATGATGTCAGGGGTCAAAGTGGAAAGTACAAATACCTTTCATGTGTGATAATTAATTCCAATTGGAAACTAGACAATCAGAATCTTCTTAACCCTATTTAAACTTACCTCCTCCTTGCCTTGTTGCCCTCTTGTGGTCTTCTGGGTGTGTTTACTTTGCCTGATTGTCTGGTTACCGAATTTTTGCTTGTCTCACCATTTATCCTGCTTTCTCTGATCCTTGACCTTGGTTTGTCTTATTGTTATCCTGTCTCTCCATTTCCCTCTGACTTTGGCTTGTATTTTGACTTCTCTCTGTTTTGCATGGCCCGGCCACTCTAAGAACTGGTACTGCAATTCCTCTGTCTGCGTTCTGTCAGCGTGTCTGGTTCCGGAGATCGTGACAAGGACCAACTGCTGTTGGGAAGATGTCTGAGTGACTGAGGACCCCATGCCAGGAGGTTGGTGATCAGGACCGACTGCCCAACATCCAAGGATTATTCTAGTGGAGACTATAGGTAGGTCAACTACAACTAACTCCACTCCCTTGGTTGAGATCTGCCGCTGGGTGGGGAGACCAATTACCTCTATTCCCTGGGTTGCACTCTCTCGCTGGGGAGGGAGTCTGACATCCTCTGGGGGGGGGAACATGCTTCCAGATCAATTTCACCCCCTCTGCTAAATGGCCACTCCAAACCTCTTTTTGGAGACTTCCCTCATCTTGGCCACCTGGAACTCGTATTCTCTCTTGGCTTGTAAAGCAATAGTCACCTGGTCCCAGGTTGCCTGGAACGTCTCCATCGAAACATTAGAGCCATACCAGGCCAGTCGCTGCAGCAGCTCAAACATAAACTCTGAGCAAGAGTCAGCCATGCTTGCCTGGTCCAACTCTGCTTTTGGATTGCCTCTGAATAAAGCCAATCCCTTCAACACTCTCCTCTGGAATTCCTCTAACAACAAGGACGCTAGCTCTATCCCTTTCCAGAAGATGCACAGGTGTCCCAGGGATGATTCCCCAGTTGCTAGGAAGCCAGCCTGCTGCTGCCACCAAATGTAACAGATCATCTATACTCCGTCTGAGTATATCTGCTGTAGTTCTCCCAAATCCCAAGTGAACCAGTGATTAAAGCTCTGAGCTACCTAAACATCAGCCTAGATTAGATGAAGGGTACAAGAAGACTGGTTTCATTATGGCAAGATGGCCCACTTTTATACACAGACACCCAGCATGGGGTCTCCATACAATATAAGCCCCTCCCAAAGATCTCTGGGCCTGGGAGATAATTGTGTTAAAGACTGGTAAGCTAATTATCTCCCAGGAACAGAGAGGCAAACATAAAAATATAAAGCATAAAAATGCCCCAAAACATCATAAAAATATATAATAACCCCACAAAAATTACATCCTCAAATAGCCCTGATCTAAGCGCCAAGTTCTCCAAAAAGCACTCAGATCCATTTAGTGTAGGGGAAAAACCACTGTCAAAGTTCTGACCGGCTGCACATGTGGTCCTATGCCCAAAACAGTTCCAGGGTGTTTAGTGTTTTGGCCGGTCAACTTTCGGGAGCTCCTGTGGCTGCAATATGGGATGCTCTGCCTAGGTCGCATTTGTTCCCCTTAATCTCAGGCACCTTCCCTCGAAAAAGTCATTCAAAACCAAGGACCAAGTTGTCTGGGAGCCGCACGGTCACCTCATGCCGAACAGTTCCATAACATTTGCGGCTTAGTCCCGCTGAAGTGACCGGGAACCCACAAAGTCCTCATGCCGAATTTAGTTCCATAACGATCGCGACTAAGTACCGCTGAGGACAATTCATGGGTTTCTTCATGCGAACAGCCGCCAGGGAGCTAGTGACAAACCAGGGGCACCCAGGGAAAGCTGCTAATGGCGACGGGGGAGATTTAACTCCCGAACAGGCCCATAATCTTTGGGCTAGCTAGCAGACTCTTCCAGGAGTTTGTGGCAAATGTCCCGGATAAGGAGCGTTTGTCACAAGGTGTAATTATTTTGTGTGTGTGTGTGTGTATGTGTGTGTGTATGTGTGAGAATAATTATAGACAAAGAAATATTTAATGAAAAATAACAAATGGCATATTGAGTTCCATCGTGAAATAAAGCAGTTAAACAAATAAAAGATGCACACTTGACAATTTATTAATTCTATTAAAACATTGATATTATTGGCATATTTGCATATTGGTGAACCATCAAACTGTCAAAAACAAAAACTAAAATTAGCTGTCACCTAGTAAACACATGGCTGAAAGGGACACTGTAGGCACCCAGACCACTTCAGCTCATTGAAGTGGTCTGGTTGCAATGTCCCATCACCTTTAACCCTGAGCATGTAATTATTGCAGTTTTTATAAACTGCAATAATTACCAGCTAAAGTTAACTCCTGGCTCAAAGGCAACTTTTGGTTGCCTAAATGTCACTAGATGTCCTCACGCTGTGCAGCGTCACTGGAATCCCCAGAGGAAAGCATTGAATAATGCCTTCCTATGGGGAAATCCTAATGCGAGTACGCCTGTTGCCGTACATGTGCATGTGCACTAGGTCTTCCCCGCCGACTTATGTGGATGGGGTAGGAGCGTTGGTTGAGCAAAGCCGCCGCTGGACCCAGGTAAGTGACAGATGGGGTTATTAACTCGTTCTGCACCACAGGGTGGGCGGGAGGCGTGGCCTTGACAGACGGGGAAGCTATAGTGCCAGGAAAACAAGTTTTTTTGTTTTCCTGGCACTATAGTTTTCCTTTAAAAAAAGGTGCTTACCAATATGTTAATTACATTCTTTAACAGAGTAGAACGAATTATAGTTCTCCTCCTTTTACAACAGGGCTTCCCAACAGGTAGATCCCCAGATGTTGTAGAACTACAACTTCCATGATGCTTTGTCATTCTGAATGCATTCTAAAGGCATGCAAAACATCATGGGAGTTGTAGTTCCACAACATCTGGGAATCTACCTGTTGGGCAGCCCTGTTTTACAACAATCTTTGTGTTGAATGGTTGTTTCATGATAACCAGCTTTTTAAAAGAGGACTGTCACTTCCAATGTTTTTACTTATGTTTACATACTATATATTTAATGTGAGGTGTGGAAAAATAAAAATAAATGTAGAAATCCACACATATTTATGCTGCAAATGGATCCCTCCATTTTAGCTCTCTGTCAACCTATCATAGTAATAAGAGCTGTCCTTTGCACCTGTCAGTCAGCGAAAGCATACAAAGAAGAAGAATTAACTCCTTAACCCCTTAAGGACTGGACTGTTTTTGTGATGTTGTACATTTGCGACCAGGCATATTTTTACACTTTTGTGGTGTTTGTGTTTGGCTGGAATTTTCCGCTCTCTCATTTACTGTTCCCATACAAATTATATATTGTTTTTTTCAGGACAAAAGGGGCTTTCTTTACATACCATTATTTATATAATCTCATGTATTTATTTTAAAAAAAATTAAAAAATATGATGAAAAATTGAAAAAAAAATACATGTTTTTTGACTTTTACTTGAAAAATCTTTTACTCATCTACAAAAGCGAATTAAAAAAACTGCTAAATAGATTCAAAATTTTGTCCTGAGTTTAAAAATACCCCGTGTTTACATGCTTTTTTGCTTTTTTTGCATGTTATAGGGCTATAGGTACAAGTAGAATATTGCGGTTTCAAAACATAAATGTTTTAAATTTATCAATAGTGACATTGTAACACTATTATCTGTCATAAATCTCTGAATAACACCCCACATGTACATATTTTTTTTAAAGTAGACAACCCAGGGTATTCAATATGGGGTATGTCCAGTCTTTTTTAGTAGCCACTTAGTCGAAAACACTGGCCAAAGTAAGCATTCATATTTGTTTGTGTGTGAAAAAGTAAAAAAACTAAATTGAACGCTAATTTTGGCCAGTGTTTGTGACCAAGTGGTTACTAAAAAGACTGGACATACCCCATTTGCAATACCTTGGGTTGTCTTCTTTTGCAAATGGTATGCCATCATGGGGGTAATTCTCATTCCTGGGCTACCATACGCTCTCAAAGGCAGCGTAACCAACCTGGCCATTTTCAATGTAAAAATATTTGACCCATATATTTGACCCTGTAACTTTCAAAAAATACTATAAAACCTGTACATGGGGGGGTACTGTTTTACTCGGGAGACATCGCTGAACACAAATATTAGTGTTTAAAAACTGGAAAACGTATCACAACAATTATATCATCAGTAAAAGTGCTGTTTGTGTGTGAAAAATGCAAAAAAAGTCACTTTCACTGACAGTATCATCGCTGTGATATGTTTTACTGTTTTGAATCACTAATATTTGTGTTCAGCGAAGTCTCCCGAGTAAAACAGTACCCCCCATGTACAGGTTTTAGGGTGTCGTAGAACATTACAGGGTAAAATACAGTGCTAGCAAATTCAATTCTCTGGAATTTCGGCCTGGGTTGGCAGACAGGTCCCTTAAATTGCAATCAATAAAATTACTGAATTATGTAAAACTATTACATAAATACGCACGTAGAATTTAAATATATATGCATATTTATATATTTGAAGTCTACGTGTATATTTATATAATTATTTATGTATTTTTGTATATGGACATATGTATATTTCTTATTATTTTTATTTATTTTTATATACATAGATATATATACAAATTCATTCTAAGTGTATTTTGATATAAATATATATATATTAATTTTAAAATACAGTTAGAATAAAATTTCATATAGATATAATTTTTTTATTATTATTTTAAATTTTTTTTATTTAATTTAAATTACTTATTATTTATATTTTATAATAATATATATACAATATATATAGTTATTATATATATTATATATATACGTGTGTAATTTAATTATAAGTGTATTTTTATATTAATATAAGTACATATTAATATAAAAATACACTTAGTATGGCATTATATAGATGATATATAGACATATATTATATAGATATAATATATGTCTATATATCATATATACACATATATAATTATAATTTTTTTTTTTATTAACACTAACTTTATTTTTTTTTCTGATTTTACACTAGCAGGGAGACTGCCTGTCAGCACAGACAGTCCCCCTGCAGGCAGACACTAGGACACCTATTGTGACCATGTGATCGCTGTGTTAAGCGATCACATGGCCACAGGGGTCCTAATTCAGTGTGGGGAGACTGTCTGGGCTGCAGGCAGTCTCCCCACAACCGGAGCAACGCTGATCGCCGCCGGGGGAACGACGGCGATCAGGTAAGTACCCCCAGACCGTTAGGACTGTTCAGGACCGTCATCGGTCCTCAAGGCAAAAATGCCGATGACGGTCCTGAACCGTCCTCGGTCGCTAAGGGGTTAATGATATTGGACTGTGCTGTGCAGTCCTGCAAAAGAATGGCTTGAACGTCATTAGGGTGGCATGCCCTAACGATCAGCATCCCCCCACCCTCAATGATACACACCCTCCCTTGCAATCACGATAATTGGAACTACCTTATGTAATCTATCTCAAAAGGATTAAGGGCTCAAACAATCCTGCCAGGAAATGAACTTTTGATCACCAAGGGTTGAACTAATGATGCATTACCCACTGAGTTATCTCACTATAAATATTTGTTGAGAAATCCAATCCCCATTTCTCCTGAACAAAATGCTATATAATAAGTGTGGGTGTGCTTCTAAGGGGTTAAACAATGCTTATATTTATCCACCTAATCTGTAATGTTTGTTGTGGCTTTTCCTTGTCTTAACTGGATTATGATGTCCTCTACTTAATCTTTTATATACATTTAAAAGAAACTGGAGCATTTTGTAGAAACAATGTAACAAAAATGATAATCAATTTTCAACGTGTAATTGAATGGCCAGGGCTGGATTAGTCTTCCTAGCTGTCCAAGGTCAGTTTCCTTAATGCCACACACATTACAAGCAAAGCACCATCCACAATGCCATTTTGCAATTATTAAAACAAAAATAATTTTATATCTTTCTTGTAAGGATTTGTAATATCTTACTTGTGAAGATTCTGGTGGTTCATCTTGAAAGCCACTACTGTCAGATTGGCAACTGTTGGTTCTTGCCATGTCTGAAACAGGTTAAAACAGAAAATGTAATACACATACATACATTAGATTGCATGCATTTATATGACCAGTTTGGTGTATGATTATTTTGTGAATGTGACTAGGTTGGTATTTGGATGATAAGTGGAACAGGGCTGGGAGAGGAAGTGTGTATGTGTGTAAAGTCTCGTGGTGTTGTCCTTCCATGGGAATGCTGCTTATGGGATTGCACATCTGGGGTGGTTACTTGCTGTGTTGCATTTGGAGTTGCAGTTGGAGTTGGGTGAGGGGGTACTAAATATGGGCTTTAGTTGGGGGTTAGTGGCTATAGTGGGATGACAAGAACCATATTGCTACACTGGGGTGACAGGGTTTGTACTATTACATAGTTATATATTTACAAAGCTGAAAATAGATATGCATCCAATAAGTTCAACCTTTCTCACATTTGTCTTTGCTGTTGATCCAAAAAGAGACAATAAAGCCAGTTTGAAGTGCTTACAATTTTGCGACAAACTAGGAAAAAATTCCTTCTTGACCCCAGAATGACAGTCAGATATCTCCTTGGATCAAGAAGCTATTATCTCACTAATTAAAAATTATATCTCTGTGTATTATTTTTTTTGCAAGTACTTATCTATTGATGTTTTTTGCTATAATTAACGGTTTTAATATGTAGGTTTAATATCGAATATTTGCAGCACATATGCACCCAACTTTTGTACTACATCAAGGTTACAGATATCTGTGAATAGTGGTGTACTGAAAAAATTGCATCACTTATTGTTAACACTCATGGTGCAAATTTAACCAAAGCCTACCTACAGGAGAAACTTGTGTTATACATTGCACAGGTAATTTATTATTATTATTATTATTATTATTATTATTATTGCCATTATTGAAGTGCTGCCCTTCAGGAGAGAACAAGAGACAGGTATGTAAGGTAGAGGTTACTCTGGTAGGCCATAAGCTTTCCTAAAGAGATGGGTTTTAAGGCACTTCTTAAATGAGTGCAAACTAGGGGAGAATCTGATGGTGGTAGGAATATATGAGTTGGCTGTACGGATGCGAGCAGAGGACAGGAGAAGGTCACGGGCACGGCGGAGAGACAGAGTGTATCTGTGAAGAGGGGCTAGAATTGTTCAGTACTTTATAGATATGGGTTAGCACTTTCAATTGACTCCTATAGGATATAGGATTCAGGAAGCCAATATAAAGACTGACAGAGGGGTGAAGTGTGAGAGGACCAACTGGAGAGGAAAATCAGCCTGGCAGCAGCATTCATTACAGACTGTAGTGGAGCAATACGGTTTTTGGGAAGACCAATTAGGAGAGGGTTACAATAATACAATGCAGGCAATTACTAGAGCATGGATACGCTCCTTGGTAGCATCTTGCATAAGAAAGGGGCAGATGCTGGTTATGTTTTTAAGATGGAATCTACAGGATTTGGCAACATACTGGATGTGGGGCTCAAGTATGCTGCCAAGACAGCGCGCTTGCAAAGATGGACTTATGTGGATACCACTAACTTGAAGGGAGAGCGAAAGAGGAGTATCAGTATTAGGAGGAGGAAAGACAAGGAGCTCAGTTTTAGAGAAACGGAGTTTCAAAAAGCAGGAGGAAATCCAGTCAGGAATGGAAGAAAGGCAAGCAGTGACACGTTGCAGGACGGCAGGGGTGAGGTCTGGGGAGGAGAGAAATATTTGGGTATCATCAGCGTACAGGTGGTAGTGGAATACAAATGAGGTAATACGTTTGCCAAGAGAGGCAGTATAAAGAGAAAATAGAAGGGGACCAAGGACAGAGCTTTGAGGGACTCCAACCAGGACAGGATGAGAGGAGGAGGTATCATTAGAAAAGGAGACACTGAATGAGCATTGGGAGAGTTAAGAGGAAAACCACGAGAGGACAGAGTGATTGAAGAGTTTGAAGAAGGAGAGCATGAACAATGGTGTCAAAGGCAGCAGAAAGGTCAAGAAGAATTAGTATGGAGTAGTGGCCTTTGGATTTAGCTGCGATTAGGTCGTTAGTAACTTTGATAATAGCAGTCTCAGTAGAGTGGAGAGGGTGGAAGCCAGATTGAAGAGGGTCAAGGAGAGCGTTGGAATTTAGGAAGTGAGACATATGGGTAAAGACAAGTCTTTCCAGAAGGTTTGAGGAAAAAGGGAGCAGGGATATGGTTAGATGGGGAGGACAGGTCAAGAGATTTTTTTTTTTTACAATAGATACTACAGTGGTATGTTTAAGGTCAACAGGGACAATGCCAGAAGAGAGAGAGCAGTTGAAGATATGTGTTAAGGAAAGCACCAGACATGGGGAGAGAGATCTGATAAGTTGATAGGAAAATGAAGTGAAGCCACCTCTTGTTCAGTAGCTGGGGAGAAAGTTTGAAAGGTAGGAAAGGCATGATCAATGTGTGGTTGAGAATGAGAACGGCAAGGTGGGGAGAACGCTTTCCTTAGCTGTTCAATCTTGTCGGTAAAATAGCATGCAAAGCTATCGGCTGTAAGGTTAGTTTGCGGGGGTGGCCACAACAGGACGAAGAAGAGGTTTAAAGGTCAAGTAGGATACCTGGGATTGCAGGATCATGAACTAATGAGAGAGGAAAAGTGTGACTGTTTGTTGATGATAAGGGCTACACTGTATGAACACAATATGAATCTATACTGGATATAGTCTGCCTGGGTGCAAGACTTCCTCCAGAAGCGTTTGGCACAACAGGAGCATCTTTGCAGGTAGCGTGTTGATTTAGTATGCCACAGTTGGGGGGGTGTGCTCCTCAAGGTGCATGTATGGAGCAGGGCTGCAGCATTAAAGGCACAAGTGAGGGTGGTGTTATGTGTGGAGATGGCCAGTGAGGGACGGGAGAGGGAAGGGAGGGATAGCAGTTGTGAATCAATATCAGCTGACAGCTGCTGGAGGTCAATAGAATTAAGGTTCCTCCTGAGTTGAGGGGTGTTAGGCTGAGGTTGTTGGGTGAGGGGGTACTTGAAAGCAAACAATAAGAGGTGGTGATCAGAGAGAGGAAATGAAGTGTTGCAGATGTTAGATACTGTGCATACATAAGAGAAAATGAGGTCAAGGGTATTGCCAGCTACATTGGTGGGAGAATTAGCCCACTGTGATAGCCCGAGGGAGGAAGTAATTGAAAGTAGTTTAAAAGCATGAGACATGGGTAATGACATGATAATTTTAATTTAACATTAACTCACTCACAATGAATGAAAATAGCATAATTAAAGTATCATACACTTTCATGGCTGGGGGTTCTGTCCATTCTTTCAACCCACAAAATTATGCTAATGGATCTGTTTCCCCAAGTTCGCCTTCATCGCTATTTCCTACACTCAGGACATTATAAAAACAAAATTAAAGGAATTTGAAACAAAATAAACAAATGTATCACTTAAATAGCTTATTCATTGCTTGTCTGACAACTACATGTGAAATAAGGAAACAAACTGACACGTCTGCCTAAAACATTTAAATGAATGTTACGTTTTATAGCATGTACAATATGAACTACTACTTAGTTCCCAATTTATATAACCCTACCAAATAAATAAATAAACTTTTCATTTCAATTATTAGTTTACTGTGAATATTGTTGTTTCAGTCATTGGTGGCTATTGACTTTTAAAAGTCTCCAGCATGTAACGAAATGATTACACTATTCATATTTCATTAAATATTCCTAACATTTTCCACTAGATGGCAGCAGTACATTATATTTTCAGTTTGCAATAAATTGTTTAAAGATGGAGAGATGTTTTGGTTTTTTTACAGATAGGAGGATTTATGTGTTTGCTTAACTTTCCTTACTCAGCAAAGATAAACCAAGTACTATGTAGGCAATGAATACCTTTTGTCATGAATTTAAAGGAACACTATAGTATAAAATACACAATGAGATGATGTGGCCTAGGGGCTATAGTTGGTGCATAAGTTAATAGGGGCTGCAGTGGGTGCAGGGAAAATAGCCAGTGTGGTGGTTGCGAGGGGGTAACAGGGGCTGTAGTGAGTGCATAGGGTAATATGGTCTGTAGTGGGTGAAAGAGTTAATAGGGGCTATAGTCGGTTTATGGAGATAAGGGCTGTAGTGGGTTTGTGGGGATAGGGGCTGTATTGGGTTTAGTGGCAATATGGGCTGTAGTGGGTTCAGGGGATATTATTAACTGTAGTACCCACTACAGCCCCTATCCCCCCTGCACCCTGCATAACCCCTATTACACCCTGCTCCCATTACAGGCCTTATTACCCTATGCACCCACACCCAACAGTGGCTGTAATGGGTTATAGAAGCATTAGTAGGTGCATAAGGTAATAGGGGCTGTACTGGGTGCAGGGGGTAATAGGGGTGTCGTGAGTATAGGAGAGGGTTAGAGGCTCTAATGGGTGCAGCACTATTGCTGTGAAATACATATTCCGGGTGTGCCCCAATCAGGGCCGGCCTTAGGGGTGTGCGAGGTGTGCGGCCACACAGGGCGCCATGGAGCAGGGGGCACCATGCGGCTGACGCAGCTCACACATGGCCGACCAGGATAAAAAAAAATGGGGCTTACCGTGCGGCGTGGCGGGGCTTACCTGCGGCGGGGCAGAGCTAAAAGTTCCGTGTAACTGCTGCAGGGGAAGCAGGAAGGAGTCCCTGCTTCCCCCAACAACCAGAATCCAGGAGATGCACTGCCTGTCTGCCTCCACAAGGAACAGAGGTAACTATGTGTGATTGTCTGCCTGTGTGTGTGACTGTCTGTGTTTGACTATCTGCCTGTGTGTGTGACTGTCTGTGTGTCTGACTGTGTCTGTGTGTATGACTGTCTGCCTGTGTGTGTGACTGTCTGTGTTTGACTGTCTGCCTGTGTGTGTGACTGTCTGTGTGTCTGACTGTCTGCCTGTGTGTGTGTGTGACTGTCTGCCTGTGTGTGTGTGACTGCCTAGGTGTGACTGTCTGGGAAGACTAGATGGGCCGAATGGTTCTTATCTGCCGTCACATTCTATGTTTCTATGTCTGCCTGTGTGTGTGTGTGTGTGTTGTGGCTGTCTGCCTGTGTGTTGGTTTGTGGCTGTCTGTGTGTGGCTGTCTGCCTGTGTGTTTGTGTGTGGCTGTCTGTGTGTGGCTGTCTGCCTGTGTGTTTGTGTGTGGCTGTCTGTATGTGGTAGTCTGCCTGTGTGTTTGTGTGTGGCTCTCTGCCTGTGTGTTTGTGTGTGGCTGTCTGCCTCTGTGTGTGTGACTGCCTATGTGTGACTGTCTGGGCAGACTAGATGGGCCGAATGGTTCTTATCTGCTGTCACATTCTATGTTTCTATGTCTGCCTGTGTGTGTGTGGCTGTCTGCGTGTGTGTTTGTGTGTGGCTGTATGTGTGTGGTTATCTGCCTGTGTGTTTGTGTGTGGCTGTCTGCCTGTGTGTTGCTCTCTGCCTGTGTGTTTTGTGTGTGGCTCTCTGCATGTGTGTTTGTGTGTGGCTGTCTGCGTGTGTGTTTGTGTGTGGCTGTCTGCCTCTGTGTGTGTGACTGCCTATGTGTGACTGTCTGGGCAGACTATATGTGCCAAATGGTTCTTATCTGCCGTCACAATCTATGTTTCTATGCCTGTGTGCGCATGTGGCTGTCTGCGTGTGGCTGTCTGCGTGTGTGTGACAGGGTGTGTGGGAAGGGGGGGCAGAAAGGGGGAGGCGCTGTGAAGATTTTTTTTATGGCCGGCCCTGCCCCCAATTCCCTTTTCCCCACATTTTAGAATTTGTCACAATAATTCATCAGTGCCCCTTCTTAGTTCAGGTTCTGGATCCACCTATGAGTCATTACAGCATCATCAACTAAAATACCAGACACCACATTGCAATACAGGGTTATTCATGTTTTAGAAATGACAGAGCAAAGAGAGGTGAAGGCATTGTTATTTATGTTGACAATTCCATAAAGTTTACCCCCTTACAAAACTTTAGCCCTCCTGCCATCTTCGATTTCCTTTCTGGCACAATTGAGATCCCGTGCAGTAAATTGATCATTGTTGCAGGAATCTCCCACCCACCTAGCTTCCCAGTACATTCCCTATCTGACATAGCCCATCTCCTTAGTGAAACCATAGCTCAAAACCCAAAAAGTGAACTGTTGGTCTTTGGAGATTTTAATATTGATTTGCTGAATCCTAAAAATAATAGTTATTGCTCGCTGTTTAAGACTTTGCAGCTAACGCAATTAATCTCCTCCCCAACTCGCATAAACATTAAAAGCCATAACCATACCCTACTCGATTGGATTCTCTCCACGTCTCCTGATAGAATCCAGGAGGTGGGTGTTCTCCCTGACAGTTTTAGTGATCACTGTTTAGTGTACTGCGTGCGCAAAATAAAGGCTACTAAATACTCTCCCAAGGATTAGTCTACTATTTGACTGATACGTTCATATTATTTTAAAATAGCTTGCACCTCTCACCTGGCTCTGTAAGCTGATAGCAAGACACCTTGCCTACTTAATACCCCCCACATCTTTTTATAGGTGCATGCACTACTCCCTTTCAATTACACATGTTACATACAACATGTTCAAAAGCTGACCTAGCCGGACCAACCTGTCACCAGATAACCGCTAAGAGGGTCTTAGGTTATTGATAGCTCAACTCACAGAGCTTTAGAAAATTTTGACATACACCTTATTGTTAACTAAGCGGGCGCATTTCGGTATTGGCAAGCAACCTCTAGTCCAAAGTCTAACTGGTTCAGATATGAGGGACTTAAGCTAGATCACAATAAAATAAAAAAGGGTGTACTCATTACTCATTAGTGTTGTTGATCATGCTACCATGTATATCTTATTGTTTGTTTGATACCTTTTTATCACACAAAGTAATGCAATGCTTACCCGCAAAAATAAAGAATTACAAAAAACGAAATACCTGAACTGGCAAGAGATTTCATGAGTGTCACATTTGATTGCATGTTAGAAATATGGCTAAGTCATATAAATGATTCACAAAGTTAAGAGAAGAGATCATCACCCTTCACAAACAAGTACAACATACAAAAAGATAGCCAAGGCACTGAATGTTCCTAGAGACATTATTGGAAGCATCGCTTGTAAGTTCAAAAGTGAAGGAACAGTGGTTACACTACCTGGACAGGGCAGAAAAAAAATGGAGCTATCAATGATTCAAGGGTTTTTCATAACCTACCTTCTCAGATTTCTGAGCATGCAAATCCAGGAATATTACTGAACTGAAGGCCATTGCGCATGAACAATGGGCTAAGATTCATCAGAAACACTGCCAGAAGTTGTTGTCTGGCTTTGCATCTCATTTGCAGCAGGTAATGACAGCAACAGAGTGCTCTACTAAGTAATATAGATGCTTGCTATAATTTTGAGACAGGAGAAGACATTATAAGTTTCATTTTCAGTTGGGGAAACCACTTTTGTTTGATTTGTTCATTGCAAACAACTGAAAGTCTTAAAATTTTGACAGTAAACCTGATTTTCAATAAGGGCTGAATAATTCTGATAACAACTGTATTTGGAAAACTTTTTGGATTTAAATATGTACTAATTTTAATACTTTATTTTATTATCAATGTTTGTGCCCTTTATAGTTTCTGCTATTAACATTATTCATGTTTTCTCATTATTATTTTTTTTAAGTTGTATTATGGATTAAAATTTAGTAGTTTAGCTATTGATTATTTATGGAACTATTTATATTTTCATATATATTTATTTGCAGAGAGACAATATTAAATATCGATGTTTTGCACTTTAATACATGATAGCAACCTACTTATCTATGCCACAGATGTCTGAAATTGCACACAGCTGAGAAGTCTATCATCAGGTACTCACAGATCCTACTAATTGGAATCCTTTCAAATAAACAACCTTTTAGAATAAATTTTACATTCCTGTGTTTCATTACCAAATGAATATTTGTTTTGCTTGTACAGTTAAATGCATTTGACATTTGAATGCCCAGTCACACATTTTGTCTATATCATATTGCAGAGAATATGCACACTCTGACTTCCATTGATACATAGTTACATAAGCTGAAAAGAGACTTGTGTCCATCAAGTGCAGACTTTCTCACAGTTATACCTGTTTTTTTAAGTCATTTGTACATTTATAAGACATTAAAGGGATACTATAGTCACCAGAAAAACTATAACTTAATTGTCTACAGCCTGTCCCTAAAGGCTTTCAGAGAAAAGGAAATGTTTACATTACTGCCTAGTAACACCTCTAGTGGCCGTCACTTAGATGGCCAATAGAGGTTCTTCTTGGAGATGTTCAGCGTCTCCACACACTACAAAGAGATGCTGAACGTTCTATGAGGAGATGCTGATTTGTGCAGCGCGGCGATATACTGCACATGCACAATAGCCTCCCAATGGTTTCCTATGGGATATACACATTTGTGTTCCTGACACTATAAGAGTTCCTTTAATAAACTTGTGAAATAAAATCAGACTTCAAAAATAAATTTTAAGGAATCCCAACTTTTGTCCAACTCATAATAGGGTGTCACCAGGGTTGTGTCAGCTTTACAGACTTAAGCTAGTAAAAGGACAAGTGCTCTGTCAAATTCTATGTATTTTAATTTATTCAGAAACCTAACATTTTGCATTATATGAAAGGCCTTTGTTTAAAATCCTGGTAGAATTAATCATCTACATCTTGGCATTGTTTCATAATAAGTATGCAAGTATGCAAATTTAAAGGGACACACAGTGGTCTGGATGCTGAGTCTCGTTTCCCTTAACCCTACGGGTCTACCAGACAGTTTGACTCTTTGAAACAACACTAGACATCCCTACGCTTGCATGAGGACATCCAGCATGTTAAAAAAACCATAGAAAGCATTGAGTCCTATAGGGAAAGAATAATGCCTTGCATGCTTATTAAATTCCCCCCATTGACTGATGTCGGAGATGGAACTCAATTCAGGATCACGGTGCTTAAATCAGGTAAGTTTAAAAAAAGGCTATTTACATTTACATGTTTGGGGGTGGGGGGGACTGCGGTGGCCATGGGGGCAAAAGGACACTATAATGTTAGGAATAATGTTTTGTATTCCTAAGCTTATAGTTCCTTTATTTATTTTGTAGTGGGCTATCACAAAGTGCAACAGCTTTTCTCTGACTTTGTATGTTTCTCAGGATTGAAGATGTCAAGGCAAATATGTGTGTTTCACATGGCAGCCTTTTCCATGGGCTCACATCTCAAGAGCCAGCATGCTGCTGATATCCACGTTAGACTCTCTCCTCTCCCCAAGTTTCCTGTTCCTCTTAAAATATTCTTTATATTCTGTCTGTACAAGATTAAAAATGTTACGGAATGTTATGGATTCAGTCGTTGAGTGCATGGAACTAAAATCGGACACTCTAACTTGCAAACACGCTGACCTTTGACGAACACCTGCTTTGTTGCTATTCAAGCAGGAGAGTGCCATTCGGTAGGATTGTTCGCATGAACTAGACAAACAATCGCTACCTACGAGCCAGAGGATTGGTTCAGTATTTTGTTCGGTTCTGGACTCCTGAAATTGATCGACCGCTACCACTTTTTAAATGGAATTATTTTGGGTAGAAGCCACGTGTGCAGTCAGTCAAAAGTTGACTTCCATGGAAAATCCAAACCACCAAACCGATCTGAGTGATTTTTGGATATGATGATGATCGCTCAGATCAGGGCTATTCGGGGATGTGACTCTTGAGGGGTGGATTTTGGTGGTACATTTGGGGTGTTTAAAAAAATGGGGGGGGGGGGGTTCTGTACCTGGAGATAATTGAGTTTGTACAGTTCCTGATTCAATTATCTCTCAATCATAGGGGATAAGTTTACTGTGTGTATAAATTTAGAAGCTTTGCCTGCATTAAACAGATCTACTCCCAGCATTAAGTCTCGGCTAATGTGTGGGGGGAATGCTATAAAAGCTATAATTACCAGCTATACTCTATGTAAGAGAGCTTTGACCACTGAAAGCTGGATCCAGATCCTGGTCCAGTGTGTGACGCGACGGCAAGACCCCGGCCCAGCTGTGGCGGCTAGGGGCTAAAGTGCCATTATCTGTCTCTTGTGCTGTAATTACCATCAGGGATTGTTTGACTGCTTATTTTGTATGTTCTAATCTTCTAATATCCTATGCTTTCTGTGTATTAAGAGGATTATGTGTCCTCAATTTTTTCAGCATTAACATTTTTCATATTTAGCTTAGCCATTAATAGGCATCTGTTCATTTACTTACCGTTTACAGTAATGTGTGTATTTAACCCGTTAAGGACCAAACTTCTGGAATAAAAGGGAATCATGACATGTCACACGTGTCCTTAAGGGGTTAAATCAGTTTTAGATTTAGTGTTATTTTTTTCAATTGTTATAGAAACCCCAATAAAACTGCAGGGGAATCTAGTAATATATAAAAGAGCACAAAACAAACCAATATACAGGCAAATTAGTACACTACCACTTGGAAAATAAAAACATTATTGTTAGTCAATAGTTCCAAACTGTGTTTATAGTTGTAAACTGAGAAATCTTCATAAAAATGCAAATGCAATGTGTCTACTAAATTAATACTTTGTATCTTACTCCTTGTTATTATTCTAAAATGAAGCCCATGTTTCTCTTTTTAAATTACAGCTGAGTAAATCCAGCTTCACTACTAGTTCCCTACAAGGATTTTGAGAACTTGGATGTGCTGGGATTAAAAGATTATTCCAACCAGTAATTTTAAGTGGTCATTGTGGTAGGAGCTTGAAACACTGCACATAATGAGTGGTCTGCTGAGTGGTCAGCTTGAAACACTGCACATACTGAGTAATTAGCACTTTTGTGCTTGGTCTAGTTGCATCCCCAGCACACTTGATTTAGGCAGCCCGAAACTGCCTAAAGTGAATTCTGTGCATAATTTACTTATTTTATCAGTGCGTACAGTGCGCCGGCAATCAATTTCTTCTCCCTCCTTTCCTCCTACTCAGCATTCCCTCCCGCCTCCCTCCATTGAAAAAAAAAAAAGAACCCTCACTCCGTCATGGTCCCTTCTCCTCCCCACTCACACACATGTGCTCTAAACTGGCAAATTAATCCAATCACAAGCTTCTCTATGAGAAACCTGTGATTTGACCTAGCGCAACTGCCCACAAATCATGAAGAGGCGTGGAAAGTGGTGCCAGGAACTTTGTCCCTGTGCTGGTAAACTTTAAATTTTGGTTCCTGAAGAAGTTTCCTAAGGGGAACGAAACGCGTAGAACCATATTTTAATTTTATTTTATTATATGCCAATAAATCCATTGTTTTCTACTTTCAACCATTGGGAGAGTGTGAACTTCTTGGTCTCCAGATTGGCGTTACTACAAACGAACAGGATCTACCCCCTTACCTATAGGGGTGGCAACCTGAAGGCTTACTATATACAACAAATCTGTGAGTGTAACCTTGAACCATTGAGCAATTAATAAGACCACAACAGTATTACGCTATGTTGTATTTTTTATTTATGTTTTAGTGATACAAGCTGGATCCCTATTCCATATGTACCATATTATACTTTTTATATAGTTACCATTTTGGGAGGTAACTGAAGAGAAGCAAGTATCCAAAGTTAAGTTTAACTTTTTATTCCATGGGTGATTTGGTGGAAGCTATTTTGTAAAATATTTTTATATACAAGATTTGTTGTTATCCTTAAATGGTTTTAAAAGTTACGGATACATTTATATTGTATAAATGTTCTCTTCACTTTTTCACACCTGTTTTCACTTTTTACACTTTTTCTTTTAGAGATTAATTTAAATAAAGGTTGCTGAATTTTAATCAATTGTCCTCCAACCTACTATTTATATAATTAATACTGCTTTTATAGAGTTTACTATAAAAAATTAACTCTACAATTTACAATACAAAATACAGAAGCAAGAGGACTGATTTTCATTCAAAAATCGGTTAAAAAAAAATCCTTAATCAATATGCCAAATGCCATAATAACTGTGGGATATCTTCCCATCTGCCACTTACCACACCTTTTTAAACTTGATTTAGTTTTCTTTGCAATATGATTATTTTGATTAATTTGGCAAACACAATGCTAAGTGAGCAGCTCTATACTGTATACCCATGATGCTGCTTGTGGAAATTAAGTTAAACTTAAATTTTATCAGGAAACCTGCTGACAATTTGAATATGTGGATTGGATCAGGCTGACATAGTCTAAGACCTGAATGGGGATGCACTGAAAGGCAAGCTGATAACAAATGAGTTGATGTCCATCCTCAATGTTGTTGTAAACTCTAGTTTTTACCTAATTTGCAAATGAATAGGATATCTGCAAATCAAAAGGGACCACTTGCTTACTATGCCTAGGGCGTATCAGCTACACCTCACTGACAAGGCTTAAAGAAGGCCTAAATGATCTGTCGCTCAGAGGGAACCTGCTGGCATTTTGGATCTGGGATGCTCTTGTAGATGGGATCAGTCTGCTAAAACAAATATGAAACCTGAGTGGCGATACAACACATGGCAAACTATTTGAGCTGTTGTCCATTGCCAGTGGTCTCAAACTCTTGTTTTTGGTTAATTTGTAAGAAATGTTGGATTAGGAAAAAAAATGAAAAAACACTAGAAAAAAAGTAATATGACCACTTTACAAGGTGTGCCATGATGGGGATAAACTACAGCTTGGATATGTTATTCTGCTCTGAAGGTGATATAGACCTAGCAAATCAAATGGTCTAAAATTTGAAACAGACTGGTCGCCATTTGAAAGCAATGACTTCACAAATTATGTGAAAAGGTTTACTGGGGTACTTCTTTACTAGAGTTACGGTACTGTGCTATATACCATGTAAATGCAGTGTGCATGTGGAAAACAAAACAAAAAAAAAACAAGAAAAATATTATCATCACTACTATCTGCAGTTAATGGTGACAAAATGGCCTCTGTATAATCTTTTTAACAGTCCTTGTGAAAAAGCCCTGGTTGCTTGCTTTTACATATAGTTTGACATGACGAAGGTAAACTGCAGTTTGGGCAGCAATTTTAATCCAAATGTGACATGGACCCACTAGGCCAATCTGTCAAAAGTGGATATCTGAAAACTGAAATAAACAGGTGTCACAAGGTTACACTATCCAACTATTAAAATGAGGTACTGCTATAATAATTGTATGTAGTTTTAAACAAAAAAAAAAATATTCTGCATTGTTTCCAAATAGTGAGCAGTCCATTTCAGATTTTAGACCTGCAAAAGCAAGACACCAGAGAATAAAATGGGGATGGCGGGAAGGTACCCAAAATCGGGACTGCTATAACGCAATTAGAACAGTTAGGAGGCCTGGTACCAATTTGTCATATCTGAATACTCTACCCTGACTGTGAGCATCTAGTTAGCTATAGTGCTGCAGCTGTTAAACAAAATATTATCAAGGTGATACCCTAAAGTGATAATTGAAATTCACTTGGAATTCTCACTTTAGTAAATAACCATGTTTGCATAAGAAATTTAGGCCACTTTGTGACAGTGACTTGGAATACCACTGATCCTTAAGGGGTTAAGGTCGAAACAAAATTAAAAAAATGCAGGGTAAACTGTTAATCGCGTACAATTATTATTATTTTTATTACTTTTCTATATCACCACAACAGCTTAAATAATAATATAGTTATACAAAGTTCTATTTTACTGTGAGTATGCAGCAGCAAACAATTCAACCTGTTTTTTATTTGGCAAGGCAGCACATATGCACTAATTACATGACACCTATTGTGACATGCGTTGGTGGGTGTGATCTTTCATTGTGTTAATGATTACTTGTTGTCAGATTCTTTTACACTTCCATTATGCTGACTTTGGTGCAATATATATATATATATATATAGACACACACACAATGATTTGTAACTACAGTTGACTGGGATCATAGGTGATATTGTATAATACTTTGAGCACATTTTTATTTACAGGGTTATTTGCTAAACCCCGAATGGCACCGTGTAGCATCCGGACTTATATTTAAAATTATGATCAATATTCCCAATGGCAGCATTAATAGCTAGCGGACAAGTTAAAATGTAAAAAAATAAATGAAGCCTATGCGAGTCAATATGACCCCATATAAGTATAAGGGAATTTCTAAACTTCACTTATTCCCCCATCTGCATTGCGGAAAGTGGAGGCATATCTACTAAACATTAAACACTTGCTAGAAAGGTCCCATCTTGTATCATTGGGTGGGGGTCTTTAAATTAAATACTGTTGTTGAATCACTGTCTACCACCCTACCTAAATCAGTGGCAGGTGGGTGGAGGCTATTAAATTAAAAAAAATGGGGGGACATCCGAACATCCCCTGTGCTCCCATGGTCTGTGGGCAGGGGGCTCTATAAAGACACGGGGTGATCTTGTGTCCACCCCAGCCATCACCTATGGGTAGAAATTAACCTGCTACTATTTATATGTTTTGCCAAGTTTTTTTTTTTTATATAATTTCTTTTCAAACAGGATATCATTGTAATCCTTTTTTTCTCATTTCATACCAAGTGATTATAAATAAATAAACAAACAGCCATGTAATTATTACAAGTATTATTATATACTAATATTATTTTTGCAACACTGTTTAATACTGTAAACATTTCTTGACACAAACAAATCAATCAATCAAAATATCCCTGTTTCTACCTGTTGACAAGACGTAAAATTATCATAGTTTCAACCACTAAATCAAGGCAAAATGTTGTAATGACAAATATTTTTCAACTGATGTTTCTCTTCCAGAACACATGAAAAAAACGTGAGATGTAAATAGCCAGCTTCAGGGCTATTTCTATAGATTCTACTAAGCGTCAACTTAGTCTGTGTCGGAGTTACTGGGTCCTAAAGCTGGGGTATGAATGGAACCTTATTACAAAACAATGATGTTGCCTGCCAGTGCCTACAGAATTGAATAAACAACAAATAAGCAACATCTGCTTCAGCATATGTGTTTGATAAAAAAGTCACAAAATAAAAGAATTTGTAAATGCCAAAAGCAACACTAAACTGCCAGTGCAACTGTAGAGTGAATTTTTAATTGCACATGCATGCAGGCAGACTGAGGGTATTAGTCTCACATATGTCTTATTGCTGCCAACCTGGGAGTATAGATGAATTTAATTAAATAAGGATTATCCCTTCTCCCCAGCCCAATTACTTATTTATAACAATGGTACAAATGGTTGATAATAATGTGGTCATACATCACACATGCAGCAAGAAATAACCCTCTTTTTTATTGCTAATTAGTCAGAGCTATGTGCGTTTTGAGGTGTCTTAAAATTGAGTTTTTGCAAACTACCATTCCCCAACTCCCCCCCAAAAAACATCATCACATAGACTACTGCAATGAAGCAGCCAGAAGCAGCTTGACAGCCTAACATAAAGAAGACGCAAAGCAGTCTGAATATTGACTGTCCTGCAGAGAACAGGAAATGAACCAATTGGACAAAACTGGTGTCCAAGCTATTACTTTAAGGAACTTATACCAGAGAGACAAACAATTCAATATGATTTAGTGTTTAGACTATCTAGAACAAGTAACTGAACAACATGTGCGTTGTTAAAAACAACATATATATTTCTGATGCCTTTAGAAAACTGTGTGTGGGTGTATGTGTGTGCGAGTAAATGTCAATCCCAGCATTGCAAAGCCAGTTTAACCCATCGAGATGGATGTGTGAAGATATTTCACTATATTAATGTGATTTTCTATGTAACAAAAACAACCTATTTTGGAACAGTGTTGGGATAATTCTTTCATAACAGACTATCCTTTAGATATCCTATATTAATGGAAGGTCCTACAATGTGATTGAACTAATGAACATAGAGTTTAGTGTGATACATTTTTGGGAGGGCCCCACCTACTTTTTTCCAAAGCGCATAATGAAAACTTTAAACACCATAACTAGTACAGCAATGTAGTAGTTATGGTGCCAGAAGTCTTCTGGTGCTATCTAAAGGTAAATTGTTAATCCATTTACAAATAGATTGACTGCCTATGCTTGCTGTCTACGCTGCTTTCAGCCTAAGATGTTATAGTATAGTGGGAGTTCATACTTAGTGCCGAGTCTAGGAAAAATAAAAAGAGCAGAAGGGAGGTCATAAAATTCCACAGACTAAAATATAATTTCCACTGGGGTTGGGGCAATGTGCCACCATTGGCTGTCTGGTGCAGACACCAGAATAAACATTAGCTACCTGAAACTCTGGCTAATGAAATCTCTTAAGTCTGATCTTTTGAACAGTTTAGTAGATAACTCCCCTATTTGCTATCTTTTGTGAGATTTTTCAGGACACCTAACAAGGGTGCTATTTCCTAAACAGCACCCTAATTTGGTATCCTTATATATAGATATACCACATAAGGGTACCAATTTGGGTGCTGTTTAGGAAATAGTACCCTTGTTTGGTGTCCTGAAATATGGCAATCTCACAAAGAGTCATCAACTAAACAGCAGAGAGATCAAAATTAAGAAAATTCATTTTCTTAAATTTGATCTTTCAGTTGTTTAGTAGACAGCTCTCTTATTTGGTATCCTCCTGTGGGATTACATACACAATTCATGCACACACACAATCACCTAAACACACAGACATACACAGACACATAATCAAACACATGCATACAATCACAGATCTACACACATAATCACAGATTTACACACACACAATTACAGACATACACAGTGAAAAACACAATCACAGACATGCACACAAAAAATTTACAGACACATTCATACATACACACACTGTATAGCTTTCTAAAGCTATTTACTTTAAAAAAAAAAAAAAGCTGGTGTTCTAGTGGCCGGAGGGAGACCTGTGCTGCCTCTGCTCTGCTCCCCCACCCTCGCACACTACTTAATGAGACCGGGGCCGGAATATGACAACCAGACCTGGCCCTGGTCTCATTAAGCTGCACGCTGGGGAGCAGAGCAGAGACAGCACTGCTTCCTTTTCTCACCACCAGCCGCCCACCCTACACAACCCTTCAGCATGCCTGCCGCCTGCACTATCTCCTGGCCGGTTGCACACTGACCCCACTGGTAGTAATAATATGTGAGTCAGTCTGTCAATGTGAGTGTATGGGTCTGTCATGGTGTGTGTGTGTATGTCTGTCTGTCATGGTGTGTGTGTATGTGTGGGTGTGTCTGTCATGGTGTGTGTGTGTGTGTGTGTGTGTGTATGGATGGATGTATTAGGCAGTCTGTGTGTGTGTGTGTGTATGAATACATATATTAGGCAGTATGTGTTTATGGATGTCTGTAATAGGCAGTATATGTGTATGGATGCATGTATTAGACAGTGTGTGTTTATGGATGTAGATATTAGGCAGTATGTGTGTATGGATGCATGTATTAGGTGGTATGTGTGTATGGATGTAGGTATTAGGCAGTGAGTGTTTATGGATGTACGCATTAAGCAGTATGTGTGTATTAGGCAGACCTAACTGGAAACCATACGGCGAAATTTAGGCCAAAATAGCTGATCTAGAAAAATTCTCCAATTCGACTACAGTTACAATTCAACTGTTTTTGTTTAAACTTTACAATTTGGTTTTCAACTCACTGCAATTAAGAGTTTAGTAAATACACCTCTGTGAGATTGTATTTGCTTTCATGAGGGGGCGGCAAAGTGGATCTTGCCTAGGGCAGCTGAAATCCTTGCACCAGCTCTGACAACCATGCCAGTGAATTACCATGCCTTATACAAACAGAGCTGCTCCAGTTCAATCTCAACATCTGTGCTTTTTGTATTACACTTTATTAAGACTAATTATCACTGTGAACATCTCAATTATAAATAGTCGGTTGGAGTTGTAAAATCCCTGCCCCCTAAAGGAAGCACACACCCAAAAGCTATTAATGATTTGTGACCTTAAAGAGAACTCGAGAGGGGACTAATTACTAAACTACTCCAAGTACATTAAAGGGATATAAGTTGTTAACCATTAGCTGCTCCAGAGATGCTTATCTTTTAAGGAACAGGAAAAACCACCTTTCTCTATCTGCACTTTCTGAAAAGCACTACTTATATAGTGACACAGAAGGATCAAAATTGTACAATATCCAATTGTAGCAAAACTGAAGCTAATATCAGATAACCATAATCATGCTTAGCAACAGTATTTATGATCATAATGTTTGATGTAATTGGATGCTTGGTATAATTTTGATCCTTTAGATTCTCTGTATGTAGGTAGGTCTGGAAATATTTGGACACTGACATGGTTTTCATAATTATGACTTTGTATGTCACAACAATGGATTTGAAATTAAACAACGAGATACAATTGAAGTGCAGACTTTTAGCTTTAATTCAAGGAGTTGAACAAAATTATTTTATGAAATCACAGAGTATTTTATGAAATCACAGACATAGACACAGTCACAGACACATGCAGACAAAGACACATAATTACAGACATACACACACAAAATTACAGATACGTTCATACACATACACACACATACACACACACACAAACTGTATTGTTAATTGTATGGATACATGTATTGATCATCACTTTCTAAAGCTATATAGGTAAAAAAAAAAAAAAAAAAAAGCTAAACACAATATTCTATGATTTTTCAATATTCTGGGCACACTATGATTTTGCAATATTCTGGGCAATTTAGAAATTGCAACCATTTTTATTCAACAGGGCATTCTCAGAATGTATCAAACTGCTGATTTGACTCCTCCTAACTAGCTCTCTGATAAGTTTTTCCTTTTTTTTTTGCAGTCTAAGGATGGCTTGTTTCATTTGCAAAAAAACAGGGCGGAGCTACTTGCTCCAAAAGAGGGTTGAAGCTACACGTGTAAAACAGGAAAAGTTACTTGGAAAATGGGCAGAGCCAAGTCAGAGTCTTAGGGAAGCCTGCAGTCATATAACATACAGACATGGGTGAGGATACATCCTTCCCTGGCATAGAGTATATGCATATACGTAATCAGTTGTGCCTGTGTGTATGTGTCTGTATGCGTGTATTTGTGCTTGTAGGACTGTGTGTATGTGTGTTTGTAGGATTATTGTCTATATTACTATATGTGTCTGTATGACAGTTTGTCTTTGTATGTCATCAGTGATTGTGTGTTTGTATGGCTGTGGGGAATATTTAATTGTCCTGAAAATTAATGGTAACTTTGTGATGTCATGGAAAAATGGAATATAGTTACATAGTTACATATGCTGAAAAGAGACATTTGTCCATCAGGTGCAGCCTTTCTCATATCTGTTTTGCTGTTTGTGGATCCCAAAAAAAAAAAACAGTTTGAAGCACTTTCCAATTTTGCAATAACGAGGAAACAAAAATCCTTCTTGATTCCAGAATGGCAGTCAAATCTCTCCTTGGATCAGGAGGCTGTTACCCCATATAATAAAAGTTATATTCCTGCATATTATTTTTTTGTAACTATTCATCCAGTTTCTGTTTAAACATCTGTACAGATGCTAATAAAACCACCTTCATGCAGAGAATTCCACATCCTTATTGTTCTAATGGTAAAAACAGTCATTCCTTTGCATTAGACTAAATCCATTTTCTTCCAGCTTTTGCAGGGTGTCAACATTTATATATAAAGCCTAGTAACTACTGTTTTACTTTTTTTTTTTTTTTTACACAACCCCACTTAGCCAACCACACTCACAGTAGATTCAACCAGTCATGTATACTGACCCTCACACTCAGTCACCCCACAGGCACACATATCACACAAACTGAGCAGTTCTGTGATACATTCATGCACTCTACACATCACCAGGTTTAGATAGATAGATAGAGGTGATGATCTCAGTGCAGCAAAGAAGAGGGTTAATGAAAGGGGTATTAAAAGGTGGCATTGATAAAGAGGGGCAACTCTGTTAAAAGTCCACTAAAGGCACCAAGATCACTTCAATAAAGTAGTCTGGGTGCAGTAGGCCTATAGTTTTAATCCTGCAATGTTTTCTTTGCATGAGTTCTTCCACAAGAACAACCAACAAAGAACAACTTAGTTTTGCAACCAAAGCAGCTCATAGAGAAGCATTTAATTCTATACTTTCCTATAAGAAGCATTTTGATACACGAGCGTTGCTTGCCATGCATGTGCATCAGTCTCCAGTGCTCTTCATTGAGGATCATTGGATTGATCATCACGAAGAGATCCAGAGGCGTTGTGGGAAGAGGTGCAGGTGGCATAGTTTAGGGGGTCCAGACACTGGAATAGAGGTAAGCAAAAACAATTTTTTCAGGTTTTTACCACAAATTGTTAAATACAGGATTGTATTCTGAGCGATATAGTATATCTTTAAAGGAGGGGCAATTAATATTATTTTATTATTTATATAACGCCAGCAAATTCCGTAATGAAAAGCTACCAGATAAAGAAAGGGAATGTGTAGCAGACTCTATTCCCTTGGGTTCAGTTGTCCGTACTCCATTGTTCATCTCCTGAATGACTGGCGTGTGGTCCCCCTTGTTATACCCCGCGAACACCGACCACCTCTGACTGTTAACCACAAATGAACAACTTCACACATTAACTTGAGTGTTTTCCCTGGGTGGCTGCCATTCGATAACCGAACGCACGTGGTCCAGTGCATGGCCATTTTGTCTCCCGAACGCAGGCAGCGGTACCTGGTCATCGAACGTCTGGAACTGTTTTTGGGCTCCGCGAACCCGTCCTTCTTCCCGACCAACTAGACGAACAGTGTTCGGGAGATATGATCTAATGCACAGGAACCCCCAAAAGCCAACAGGCCATCCTGCCCAATCCTCTGAAACTGTTTTGGGCTATCCCCTCATGGCCAGTTGATCAAAACTTTAGTCGAACAGGACTTTCGTTCTACCAAACAGATCTAAGTGCTTTTTGGATATGATTTACGCTCAAATTGGGGCTATTCGGGAATATGATTTTTGTGGGGTTCATGTATTATTTTCATGTATTGTTGGGGTATGTTAAAATGTATGTAAGTTTCTGTATTTGAGAGATAATTAAATAATCCTAATTTGAACTCAGTTATCTCTCAAACACAAAGGTTCTTGGGAAAGAAACCCTTGGATACTTGATGGATCAATGATTAAATAAGCATTGGGAGGCTAGTGTACATGTATGATAAATCATTGTACTGGGCCAATCAGCATATCCTCATAGAGATGCATTAATTCAATGTATATTTTTAGTCATATATTATAATAAGTATAATAATGAATGCAATTTTCTTGGTAAGAGTATATACACCAATGTTCAGAATGAGCATTTGCTATAGATTTGTTAGCTATATATTGTACTAACCTGAAGTGCTGCATGTTTTCAGATATTCTTCATCGATGCTGGCAACCTACAAAAAACAAGATGCAAAATCTGATCAAATTAACTTATTGACAACTCACACTGTGGCTGATTTTTGTGTGCATAGTGGGACATACGTCGTTGAAAGAATTACCGATCCGACATTCTCAGCATGCTAACAGACATAGTCTTTCCTGCCTATAAACAAAAATTATTCAATAAAATTTTTGTGGCACAAAATGTGGTCCCTTTGACTTGATTATGGGGGGATCTGGATAAGGAGTTTTAGAAGTGATTCTTCCTGTGGAGATTCATCCTCCACCCCTCTTTCTCCCTTCTTTGTTTTTTTTTTTTAACTTTTGCTTTTTTTTTTAATATATATATATATATTATTGTTATTATTATTATTATTGTATGTTTTCTTTATCTTTGGGCAGTTTAACTTTCTAATTAAAATACATTTCACATTGTATACTCCAGTATACTATATAACTTGTATATTTGTCTCATCATAAACAAAGAATTTGAAATTGTCTTAGTCTCTTTTTTTAACTAAGGGATGATTAGAAATCCTGTAACTAATATATTGAAATGTTGTATTAGTTGATAGCTTGATGTCTTGCAGTTTTGCATATTCATGTAAGAAACTTAATCTTTGACAATATTTATGGTGTACACAGTAGGGTGCGGTAAAAAGTGCCATGTAATATTGAATGAATAGTCAAATGCCACCATGTAAACAAAAATACATGTGCTTAGAAATAATTGTGAATAAGGTACTAGTAGATAATGGCATTTTTCAAATAGAATCAGTTGTACCAGAACAAGGATAACAAGTCGCAGCATTACCTCAGAACAGTTGCAACATTCTGGCGACAATCATGAGGCTAGAAGCTGATACAGCACACTTCTTAACCTCTTAAAGACAGGGGCAATTGTACACATTCTGATCAAAACAAGATGTAAAAAAAACAAAACAGAATTTGCACTATATATACCCACACTCATAAAATATAATTTTGTTGAGGAGAAACAGGGCTTTAATTTCACATCAAATATATATATATATATATATATATATATATATATATATATATATATATATATATATATATATATATATAAAGCTTGAGAAAATAAGAGACTTTTTACCGGTGAAAGTCATAACACTATTTTGTTTTTATTGGAATAAAATACTCATATTTGTATTCAGCTGTATCCTACAAGTACAACAGTACTCCCATATACAGGTGTTATGGTGTTCTGGAAAGGTTTTGCACATTGAAATTCTCCAAATTGGTTTGCTGGGCCTATGTAGCCTTTGAGACCGTATGGCAGCCCACAAATTAAAAAAAAAAAAAACCTCACCATAGCATATCATTTGCAAAAGTAGGCACACCTGAGTTTTCAAAATGGGGCATGTCAAGTCTTTTTTAGTAGCCAGTTAGTCACAAACCCTAGCCAAAGCTAATGTGCATATATTTTTTTTTGCTTTTTTCACAAAATGTTATCAGCATCATTATATGTTTTACTGCTCTAATACACTCATATTTGTGTTCAGAGATATCTCACAAGTACAACAGGAGTCAAATTAAGGCATGCCTATTTCACCTTTACACACTGGGAAATCTCCTGCCAGATTATCATGTTGCCTTGAGACCGATGGCAGCCCAGGAAAAGTGAATTACCTCACCATCATGTAAGTATTACCATTTGCAAAAGTAGACAGCCCAAGGTATATAAAATGGGGTATGTTTAGTCATATTTAGTAGCACTTAGTCACAAAACCCTGAGCAAAGTTAGCTGCTCATATTTGCTTCTTTGCAATGTTTTACACATTCTTTACCCCATTCTTGGCAGAACTCACTCTAGCAGCCTAATGCCTGCCCTTATGAGACAACCATTTACTTGGGAAACTACTCTCCTGACCTCAAAGCTAAATAGTATGATACATTATAGGTGCTGCTGGGGCCAATACATATTTGCTCATATATACACACACACCGAAACAAAAATTATAAACACAACTATTTTGTTTTTGCCAATTACTTTTCTCGTGAGCCGAACTTCAAGATCTAAGACTTTCTATGTACACAAAAATGCCTATTTCTCCCATATACAAAAAGGAAACAAATGCGTATACAGGCGCCATAATTATTGTGTAGTGTAAAAATTATGCCGCTACCACCAATGCAAAACCCTCACAACTCGACACAGAATAACATATAGAAGTGAAGGGATGGCAAACCAAAACTAATATAGTGTACGCTTCTGCGAATACTTGTCTATAAAATGAGCCCATACGCGGGATAAATGACAATACGGTGTAAGGTCAGGCCATTGAAATTGGCGGAGTAAAATAAAACCATCATTACGGGTTCGAAGCCTACCAGACAGCTCAGACCGCCGGTATAGCCGTCACGAATTCCAGACAGGGAACTGATAAAACCAAAATACAGTATAACAAAGAAGCAAATGTGACATTGTTGTGCCGGTCATTCGAACAGAGCTTCAAATCCCGCCTCGAATGTGCGATGCGTCAGTGTATCATTGCATCCCTTGTGACAGGGAACAGAGCTGGAGTAAACAATGACGTGGCGTAATTTGCCGTACAGACTGCTGGCACGGTACGTAAAACCATAGCAAAATGGCATATGCCCTGCCATCGGCAGCCGCTTTTTCAACGGGTATTCATTCGTGTTCCCGTTTTCTTTTTTATATTTTCAAAGTGCCTTCCTTGCTGCGATGGCCGTAAGGGCGTCGCCGGCTGCTAATGCCGCCGCATTTTCAAAGCAGTTCATGCACTTATGTTGGCCTGTTTGAAGTAAATGCTTATTTTGCGCGTATTGTCAGCAGTTTCGCATATCATAAAATATGAAGCATAGCAGTTATATTATTGCAGTTATGGCGCAGTATCAAATGTTTGTTATTTGGCAGTTTCGTGTACCTCGTGCAGTAGTAGTAAAATCATTAACATAAATATTAATGGTTGGGTTTCTGGAATAGCGATTTTAAAAGATATTATTCAGCCTGGCGGCCATGGAAGGCGGTGATTATCTGCGCCTTCCAATATAGAAATATATATTCATATTTATGGACAGTAGTTTTTACCTGTGTCGTTTTGGGGATAAGCTCGCAAAATTAGAGAAAGAAGAAAATTGTTACTGATGAGCCAGTCTACGTGTCTTTATAGATGTTATTGATATAATACGCCGTTATCTGAAATACGCCAGTATTAACACTTGCCGGTATGTACATATATTGGGAATGAATGGGAATACAGATAAAGTCAGATATCTGAAGATCTATTTATGGTCTGTGATTTATATTTATCATATTGGTACTGTATCATTGTTTATTCGAGGTATTTAAATTCGAAAATCCACCTCTACTTCCCAAATAAATAAATGAAAATGAGGTGGATTTTCAATTTAAATACCATGTTACCTCACGGATTAAACAATGATTTTGAATTGTGTCATTTCCTGTGATGGAACTTGTCTGTAAATCCCCCTTTTTTTAGTTTATACATAAGAAATAGATCTTCCAAGATCTTCTATTTTATCATATGCTATTCCCATTCATTCCCCAATATATAAGTTTACATACCCCATTTTTTAAGTGTTAATATAATGATATTTCAAGTGCGGAGAGATAGGTATGTGTTATATCAATAGCATTATCTATAAAGACACATGGACTGACATATATATGCATCAATGTACAAATTTTCTTCTTTCTCTAGTTTTTTACTTAACGAACCCTATCCCTTTAAGAGAAACGTGATAATGACCTGTGATTAAAGGCTACTGTTACCTTAAAATATGGATATATGTCTATATTAGATTTTAGATAGTCCACCTTATCCATGGTATATAGACTGAATATTATCTTTTTAAAATCCATATTTATTCAAATTGAGCCATTGGTCTATATACACATTATGTTAAATGTGGTTTGTCTCATACTTATACTCTATACACATTGAAGGGTTACGTTTCGAATAGAACTGCTAAAGAAAAGGAAATATACAAATGATATCGTTAGAGGCATAAAGTTTATTTAAATACTGCTATATATTATACCAATGTCTCATACAAATAACCCTCTTATTTATATCTATTTATCTTCATATTTTATGATGTCTCTATGCGAGAGACTCTTGATGTACATATAAAGATCGCATTTCGCCCTCAAACAAGATGGCGACTAAAGACTCATAAGTGCATGAACTAACTGAAATGCGACCGCTTTGGATGATGACGTAAGCGGAAATGACGTTACGCAATACAGCCGCCGATCATCCGCAATCAAGGGAGGCCTTTTTGAAGATATAAAAAGAAAACCGGAACACAGATGAATACACGGATTGAAAAAGCCGCTGGGCGAAACGCGTCTCGGAGGAGTAACAGGACTAAGGATTTCTTTTATGCTGTATTTTTATATAGTTTTTATTTTCGATATAGCTAGTCTATATTTTACAATAAATTGTTTTTCCTACAATCCATTGTTTACTCCAGTATCCTGTGTTCCTGCTATTTATCCTAAAGGGTTCTGTGTCCCCTTTTTGACACATAAAGTTATACATTCAGAGCCAGGATTTAGGCTCTGAACCAGGTGAGCAATTTTCAACTTCTTGGTAATCACATTTATGCTGATATACTGCACTATATTTTGGTTTCCATTCATTGAAGGTATCAAGAGTTCCCTGCCTGCATATAGGTTCCGTGTGACCCTAAAAAACGCCAGCTTGAGAGATCTGAGCCTGTCCTGTTAAAGCTCAGAACCATGTGAGTGGTTTTATTTTCTCCACTATTAATTTCAACAATATTTACAATATACTACACCATATTATTGTCCATTTTATCCCCACGTATAGGTCATTTTACATAGACCAAGAGTGGGGTGAGTTTATTCACTTAGAGCGCTCCACCTATAGATTGGTTTTGTTTTTTTTACCATCCCTTTCACTTTCTATATTTCTCTCATATATCTGTCTAAATCTGTGTTAGTGAGCACTCCTCTTTTGCCAAGATAATCCATCCACCTCACAGGTGTGGCATATCAAGATGCTCATTAGACAGCATGATTATTGCAAAGATGTGTCTTAGGCTGGCAACAATAAAAGGCCACTCTAAAATGTGCAGTTTTACGGTATTGGGGTATGCCGAGGGGGGCCGAAAACCAGTCAGTATCTGGTGTGACCACCATTTGCCTCATGCAGTGCAACACATCTCCTTTGCATAGAGTTGATGAGGTTGTTGAGTGTGGCCTGTGAAATGTTGGTCCACTCCTCTTCAATTGCTGTGCGAAGTTGATGGATATTGGCAGGACCTGGAATATTCTGTAGTATACGCCGATCCAGAGAATCACAAACATGTTCAAGGGGTGACATGTCTGTTGAGTATGCTGGCCATGCAAGAACTGGGATGTTTTGAGATTCCAAGAATTGTGTACAGACCGTGCAACATGGGGCTGTGCATTATCATGCTGGATGAATGGCACAACAATGGGCCTCAGGATCTCGTCATGGTATCTCTGTGCATTCAAAAAGCCATCAATAAAATGCACCTGTGTTCATTGTCCATAACATATGCCTGCCCATACCATAACCCCAACACCACCGTTGGCCACTCGATCCACGACATTAACATCAGCAAACTGCTCACCCACACAACGCCATACACGCTGTCTGACATCTGCCATGTACAGTGAAAACCGGGATTCGTCCTTGAAGAGAACACCTCTCCAAAGTGCCATACGCCATAAAATGTGAGCATTTGCCCACTCAAGTCTGTTATGACGACGACCCTGATGAGGACGACGAACATGCAGATGAGCTTCCCTGAGGAGGTGAAGATGCTGGATGTGAAGGTACTGGGCTGGTGTGGTTACATGTGGTCTGCGGTTGTGAGTCCGGTCGGATGTACTGCCAAATTTTCTGAAACGCCTTTGGAGATGGCTTATGGTAGAGAAATAAACATTCAATTCACGAGCAACAGCTCTGGTGGACATTCTTGCAGTCAGCATGCCAATTGCAGGCTCCCTCAAAACTTGTGACATCTGTGGCAGTGTGCTGTGTGATAAAACTGCACATTTTAGAGTGGCCTTTTATTGTGGCCAGCCTAAGGCACACCTTTGCAATAATCATGCTGTCTGATCAGCATTTTGATATGGGACACCTGTGAGGTGGATGGATTATCTCGGCAAATGAGAAGTGCTCTAACACAGATTTAGACAGATTTGTGAACAATATTTGAGGGAAACAGGCCTTTTGTGTATATAGAAAAAGCCTTAGATCTTTGAGTTCAGCTCATGAAAAATGGGGGCAAAAACAAAAGTGTTGTGTTTATAATTTTGTTCAGTGTATATAAACTATGTGATTCCTGTGCTTGGGCATGTGTACATTCTGGAAAACAGGGATGATTTCAATCAATTCTTATACAAGGCTACTTATACAAACCTCTCCGACCCCTATCTCATTGTCCTGTTATGATTTCTTGGTACTTCCAATAGCACATTCTTTGTACGGTTCTATTATTTAGTATTTGACATAACTTGTCCTTGTTGACCCAGTTTACAAGGATCCTTTGAGTCAGCTTGGTTTATCATGCTTTTGATATCTGAACTCCTTTGCTCTTGGCTTGGTAATGACTACTCTTTAGCCCTTTACTTATCTATAGTCTAGTTTGGGATTTTTTCAATATGGTTTTGATGGATATTACATTACCTTCTCAAGCATTTCTCAAGCATCAGTATTTATATTGCCTTAAAGTTGCTTGGTTCCCTTCTCTACTTGTTAAAGTATGGTGACTTTGCCATTTGTATTGCCCAGAGGTGCAGGAGAAGGTAAGTTTTAGGCCTCCAACTGTCACATCCTGGTCCTGTTTGCGGATCATTTCTGGCCATGGCTTCTGGTATCTAGTACTCTTTTTACAATTCTTGTTTAGTTTTTCTTTGTTGTTTTTGCATTCTCTGTTCCATGTCTGGTTTTCTTCATGCTGGGTTTTCTGTGTTCATTCCTTTATTCCATTCCTGGAATTCCCAGACTCCTGGATTCCTTTAAATGCTTGTTTTTTGTTGCCACACCTGTTCTTTACTATTTATCCTATTGTTTTAATGTGTTCCTGCTAGCAGTGGTCTCATTCCTCTGCTCCTTTCCTTGCAGGGAAGTACTGTTTGTGTTTTATTATTGTACTTTTAGTCATGCATAACCAGGTAGTTAGGACCTAACGTAATTGGAGCACTTTGGTGCAGTGGTGGGCTGCATACATCTTGGCCATTTATGTATGTCTAAATCTCCAATGTTTATTACATATATAGTACTTAGTTATTTCTCCTCTTGTTTTGCCTTGTATCTCTTGTCTTGTTTTATTTTGTCTTGTATTCCCAGTTCATGTACAGTTCTGTACTGCCTTGTCCATGTCCTATTCTTGTTTCCCTCATGTCTTGTGTACATGTTCTGCTTTCTGTCTTGCTCTAATTCTGGGTTCTTCTAGTTTTGTCTTATCTTGTTTGGTGCCTATTTTATTCTTGCCTTGTTTCTAGTACTGGATACATATCTGCATATTATCAAGCTCCTGGAATCTGCAGAAACTGCATCAGGGCCCTGGTATGTGGCTGCACAAACCTTGGTGCTCAACACCAGGGGGCGTGTGGTTACCCTGCACCAGACCCTGATTGTTCATTTCCACGCTGTGACTCCTACCATCTTCAGGCATACTGGGCCCGGTCTCCGGAAAGTCACCCCTGACACCAACAAGACCATCAGGTAGATTCTGTTAAGTTCCTGGGACATTATTTGCAAGACGTCCATGTCAGCGAAACCGGGGAGGCCTCTACAGACAATGCCTTTTTCCTCACAGCTATCACTAGTGATGGCGGTGGAAATTACAAAACTTGACAGGGATAGCTCTATCTTTTGTCAGGTTTTGTCAGGTGAAGTAAAAGTCCCTACTTTGCCTTGTGATATCTCTTCACAGCCTTGGAATTTCAGTGAAATTCAAAGACAGTAAATGTGAGTATTTCATTAATATTTTATCTTTATAAAATAATCATAAATTAGAGTGGGAGGTTGACAGGGCCATTTTAAAATGCATCACAATAAAATTATAGCGATCAAATTCTCCCTGTGTCTCAAATAATTATATTCAGTTAATTACACAGGCTTTTCTTAAAAGTTCTTTGAAATTCTGATATGCTTTACTTCTTGTCTTATGATATATGTTGATTTCCTGTAAATCAGGACAGCTTTTATGTAAAGCTTTTTGACCTTTATGCACTGCATCTCTATGTCCCTATTCTCAAAACATAAGCATCCCTAAACATCAAAGCTTTATGTATACTGTTGGCATTACATTAAAAATCTGTTTATTTATTAAAACGTGTTAATCCCTTATGAGTGTTTATTAATATTATCTATTTTTTATACATTCTTATGTTGTACTCCACTACTATATTATTTATGATATGCTTAGAATTGTTAATTTGAGAATTTAAATGAACAATTGCACATGTGCTAATCAGCAGTTTACTGGTTTCTGATAAGACTGTTATGGTTTGATTCAATTACGTTAAAGGCTTATTAGTAACCATTAAATGCTAGTTCAAATAATATACATTTTCAAAACATATTGAAAATCAGTAATATACTTAGCATATAATATATTAAATGTAGTAATTTAATGCTATTTATCGAGGGCATAATTGACCTTGAAAATATCAAGAGCAAAGAGCTGTTGATAAAAGCTTTTTTTAATTTAAAAATGATTTGTTTGCTAGCAACAACAGCCAGTGGGCAAATTGTTAAAAAAAAAAAAAAAAAAAAAAGCAATGATAATACACTAGGGGACAGCCACCTCATGCCCCACCTGGGTACATCTGTCATCAGGGCCGCCATCAGGTAGTGCCAACCATGACGGTTGTCACGGGCCCGGCGGCCACGTGTAGCGGCGGAACTGCCACCGGTGCATGCACTTAGGGCCACCCTATGGGCCCTATATCTTCAAGGGCCTGGTCAGCGCTGTGGCTGTGGTATAGCGCGACCGGGCCACTTTAAAAAAAAAAAAAACGCAGCCGCAGCAAGTGCTGCTGGGAGGAAGTGGTCATTATAAAAATAATTTAAAAAAATTATAAACATATATATATATATATATATATATATATATATATATATATATATATATATATATATATATATATATATATATATATATATATATATATACATACATATACATATACACACACACACACGTATATATAATAATTGTACGTAAATATATTTATGGCATGATGGCATACCATTTGCAATAGTAGACAACCCAAGGTATTGTAAATGGGGTACGTTCAGTCATTTTTAGTAGCCACTTAGTCACAGGCACTGGACAAAATTGGCGTTTAAATTAGTTTTTTTTGCATTTTTCACACACAAACAAATTTTAACACTAACTTTGGTCAGTGTTTGTGACCAAGTGGCTACTAAAAAAGACTGGACATACCCCATTTGCAGTACCTTGGGTTGTCTACTTTGGCAAATGGTATGCCATCATAGGGGTAATTCTTTTTCCTGGGCTACCATATGGTCTCAAAGACAACATAACCAATTTGGCGAATTTCAATGTGAAAAAACTGAAAAATGTAACTAGCTATATTTGACCCTGTAACTTCCCAAAACACCATAAAACCTGTGCATAGGGGTTACTGTTTTACACGTGAGACATCGCTGAATACAAATATGTGTATTTTATTGCAGTAAAGGCAAACAGTAATATGACACTCACAGTTAAAATGTCATTAGCTAAAAAAGTTTTTAAAATTCTTATTTTTTCCCATTTTTTTTATACTTTATTCATATTGAATTATGTTTCATACTTAAATATTTGATGTTAAATGAAAGGCCTGATGTTAAATGAAAAAAGTGAATTATGCCTGAACAGACATATAGCGCAAATTCCAGTTTTTGTTTACGTTTTGTTTTGATCACAACGTGTACATTTGGCTCAGTCCTTAAGGGGTTAATATGATTAATAAACTCTGGGTTAAACAGCTATCACTAGCGATGGCGGGGGAAATTACAAAACTTGACAGGGATAGCTCTATCTTTTAACAGGTTTTGGCAGGTGTAGTAAAAGTCCCTACTTTGCCTTGTGATATCTCTTGACAGCCTTGGAATTTGCCTTGTGGTAATCCTAGTACTGTAACTATAGAAAGAAGTAATTTTATGGCATTGAGATTATGGTATTCCCCAAACCTCCCCCCTTTAGTCTTGGATAGGGGCTCTAATATAATTAGTAAACTCAGGTGGAACCTTTTGTCTCCCCCAGACCCCATCCATTGCCAGTGATACAATTAATAAATCCAGGGGGACCTACGTTCCTCTCCCAGTGCTCATTCATAAGCAATGGGGAGTCTAATATTAATAAACTAGGGGATCTAATGGCCCTCCAGGCCAACCAACAAGAATCAGGTTGGGGCTAAAAGTAAATATACAAGGGTGGATAGAAACGCCATTTTCCACCCCTCCAAAATTTTCACTTGTGTCTTCTCCTGGGTGACTGGCGTCCTGAAACCCCTAGCCTCAATAATAAAAAAAACCCTGCCTTACTATTAGT
This sequence comes from Pelobates cultripes, assembly GCA_933207985.1. Taxonomy (NCBI): domain Eukaryota; kingdom Metazoa; phylum Chordata; class Amphibia; order Anura; family Pelobatidae; genus Pelobates; species Pelobates cultripes. Next base: position 112,830,024 of record OW240915.1, read on the forward strand.
TAAAGAGGCCCAATCAACCCTGGAGTTTATTAATTATATTAGAGCCTCTCCCCTGCAAAAATGGTGGGAGTCTCTTCTGAAAGACATTTATTGGACAATCCTCATCGAGTCTGTTATGGTGTTAGAATATCAGCGGCCATTAAATCCAGTCTAAAACTAACCATATTCACCGGTAATTGAGGCCAGTGTCAAAAGCAATTATGGTATGCCTTTTTTTCACATTGTAAATTTACTTTATTGAGCTTGCAATTGCAAGTATTGATAGCAAGTTTTATTTTGAACCTTCATTATAGTCTTTAACTCTGTATCTAACTTTCTTCCAAATGTGGTATAGGGTATAAAATATTTTTCTGTGTAACTGCCTGCTAGGTAATAATGGACGCCAAAGCTGTCATACGGGAACTTGCTCACTTATCCAATCCAGTGGTTATTATAAAGGAGGCAGAATCACTCTTTGGGTGGTCTTTAAAATATACAATATACAGATGGCTATAAATGCTCAATATTTAATTGCTCTATATATTCAGATAGATATTCTAAAGTTCCAGTGGTTGTGGTAATCCTAGTACTATAACAATAGAAAGAAGTAATTTTATGACATCGAGATTAAGGGATTATTGGCACTAATACCACAGGTTTTGGATCTTTAGGAATTATAGTGTTGGTTGAGCATAATGTATTAGCAGTTCTATAACATCTGGGTGCATCTCTGCTCAACAGGTAACGGTTTCGGAAACATATAGAGCTTATATGGAGAGCATTGCTGCACAGAGGAAATATAGGACTGGTTTTATTAGTATCATAGGGACTGAGCATTCCTTGAAACTATAATGTACGCTGGGCATATTTAAATCTGGAGATAGGGTTTACTAAGTAACATGGTAATAAGAGAGCCTCAATCTCCCACTATTTTTTATTAATAATATTTTTATAGTTTTTTTTCCACTAAAGCAGATATGAAATATTAGTTTATAAATAAAAAAAATTCCAATATCAATATAATCCAAATCATACCTGTCATAAAAGGAACCATAACATACATTACATTATACAATATACACAAAATCCTGTAAAAAAAAATCCCAGGACTTTACATTCAAGACAAAATCAATCCTTTGTCGAGCAAGGGTGTCTTGGGGGAGTTGCTTCACCAACAAATATAACTATGATACTGTGCCAGATCCCTCTGTCTTGTAACTATAGTGCTATCCCGGTTGATTCGTGTGGATTTGTATAATTGTCTGTCCGTACTTCCCCGTTCGTTTATTTGTTAATCTACCGAACAAACTGCCGAACGGCCGGCCACCGAGAAGAGGAGTGTGCTGCTGGTTAACCTATTGGCCCCAATTCGAACATTGTGGTTAACCTCAGGCACCTCTTATTTGAAACCGTATGCTGGGTGGTCATTGTTCGTATGCCGACCACAAGGCGGCGGCCATCTTAGATTCACGAATACACAGCGGTGTACGTCGACAAACTTATCGAACCCAAAACGGACACTTTTTCTCCCGAACCGCCGACCTCCATTCTTTGTCATCTGGCATACGAACTTTTATTTCATGAATGGACTTAACCCAGATAGCCATCCCATGGAGCCCTTCATATTCCAAAAGAACAGTGTGAAAGACTTTGGCTCCATGGCGATTGAACAGTGTGTATTGGATCTGAGCGCCATTCGGTAATAATGTGCGCTCAGATCTGGCTATCTGGGGATACGTTATATGTACTGAATACATTCGGTAGTTTTACAGTTATGGAATTTTATGTATTTTTACTGTATCATTTAAAATGGCGTTTTGCCTCTATCCATGGAGATAATTGTATTTCTTCCCAATTATCTCCAGGATAGAGAGGAGGGGTTTGCTTGTACCAGGGGGAGGGTTTATGCCTGAGCCACTGTGATTGGCTAATGTACCATGTAGCGGAGTAGCAGTATTATCCACGGTATCTCCGCTGGTAGACAGAATCAAACAAGCACAAAGCAGGTAAAATCCAGGTAGCGTAGTTACAATCCCTTTCTCCCAAGAACTAGACGACACATAGCTTGGAGGTCAACTGAGGTCTTTATTTCCAGCTCCACAATTTATACAAGTCCCCATGCAAGGGGTTTCGTGAGTCCCCTCCCAGGGGCATTCCTAGAGGGGACTACATGGGGGACTTACTATGCAAGACATTTCTCCCATCAGGCACTGCTGCACGAGAGGGATCCTCCCACAGGAATGTACCGTTAAGTGGATTATCCCTCCGTGCAGCAGAACCGACAATTTATATAAAAATACATAACTGTTTGAATATACGGTCTATTTGCACGAATGGACGTTCGTAGATAGCTGGGGTCTGAGCGCATCATTCGTGAGATTGCCGCTCAGATCCCAGCTAAACCAACCAAACGCCGCACGAAAAACACATTCATTAAAACATATGCTCAAAAGACCGATTGCATGCCAGGGAACAAGATACCGAATGGCCCGGAACTCCCGAACGGCCTGGAAGCTCAGCGGTGTTCGTGCCGTCGAGTAGCCGTTTTTAGTACCATGCGCTCGACGACCAAACACCGCTGAGGAAACAAAGGATCCAAGATGGCCGACCGCCGCATGGTCGGTAGTCGAACGACGGCCACCTTGGAGAGCCTCTAATTACCGATTGCAACAAAGTTGCAAGCGCCACACGTCTCTTAGTGTGTGGGCTATTAAATGATAGTTCATTCGGTTCACGAACGGCCCGCAAAGGAGCTCAGCTATCTGCTTTCGGCAGATAGCCAATGCAGGCAATACAGGGTAAACGCTGGAACACACATAACACGCCAATCATACAGGCAACCCTTAAAGCGACAGTACTTAAATAATGTCCAAGTGGCTAGGTTTGCCACATACCATACTTGTCCCAGTCTTCCATGTGGTCCCCTAGGGGAGTTTCCACCAGGTGGGAGACCTGCATAAATACCGGACATGTAGCCCTCAATAAATCAGATTCCTGTTTTACCCTCAAGACAGAGCTTGGTCTCATGTTTGGGGGGATTGCTACTTTGGAGTATTCTTTTGCCTGTTCCAGGAGAGAAGAAGTTCGCATGATTCTCCGTTCGGGAGTTTGGAGCATTCCCTTGTATTCAGTTCGGGAGTTTGGCGGTCTACAATAACTGTGCCTGTGTCTCTAAAAGGGGGAAGATCTACTAAATGGCGGTTTCACTCCTTTAAGCCGGGAGTGTCTTAACAGATACTTTCTAGATTTTCAACATTTAGGATTAGTTATCATTCTCTATTTCCAATTTGATGACCCAATCTTTCCATATTTTAGTTGTTTCGGATCTATATCCTAGAGATTAATTGATGTTTCTCTCCATTTTAATTTGGAATAGTAGTTGTTTAAATATAATAGACCAAATTGGAGTTTGAGAGTTTTTCCAATTGTGCACGATTGCAATCTTTACGACCAAAAAAACAATGTATAATAAAAAAATAAAATCCTATTATTTAACCTTGGCCCGTTCAGATGCAAAACAACTATTTCTGGAGTAAAATTCAAATCTATATTGGTATGCTTTTTTTATAAAAAGAAAAATAATTTATTGACTATTTTATCAGCTCCACCGTATGTAAATAAATGTTCTATTAACCTTATTGCATCTCCAGCATATTGATGGATAATCAGGGTACATTTTTTTCAATCTTGTTGGCACCTATGTAATACCTTGAATTGTATTTCTGCCCAATGTATACAATGCATTACTTTGTTTTAACTTTTAACCATGCATCACACCACTCCTTCATATTTATGTTATATTTAAGATCTCTTTGCCAGATTTGAAAGACTGGGAACATTTGTAATATTTCCATTAAATTCAACAGATCAATACTTTTGGATATTACTTTAGATGTTAAATCATAATTTAAAAGTTTGTCTATTATGTCTGATTTTACTCTCAATAAATTGGCCATTATATAATTTTTTATTCTTAGGTAATTAAATATTTCCGACCCTGGGAGTTGGTATTCTTGTACAATCTATGGAAAAGGTTTTACTCTTCCTGTCATTAAAACTTGCTCTATTTTTATGATGCCTCTCCGTCTCCATGCCTTCAAATCCATGTCCATGATATATTGTTCTAAAGAAGTTAGTTTGGTTTGATATACCACATTTATTTTTTAATCCTATCCAAAATCTCATAAAATGATCCAGAATAGTATTAGAATTTCTGCTAAAATATTTTGAGTTTATCTTGTTTTTTTCACCCTGCCAGATGAAACTTGTGATACTCTTCTGGATTATACATAGCCACCAGTCTGAACACTTCAAAGGAATCATCCTAAACATTTATTGCCATTTGGGGAGAATATATGAATTCATTATATTAGTTCTTCCCATCCAAGATGTTTCTATATTTCTCTAATTTTTTAGCAGATGGTTAGTATGACATAGAAGTGACAAAACTTGATTTATCTAAATTTAATTATATCCATTGTTAATTTTATTCCTAGATAGGGCATATCTTTTTTCATCCAAACAAAATTATATTTATATCTTATGTCTTCTTTTAATCTAGTATCTACGTTAAGATCCATTATTATCGATTTATCTATATTAATTTTGTATTGTGCTATTTGTCCATATTCTTCTATCTCCTTCATAAGATGATCTAATGACTTACTCGGCTCTGAAATTGTAATCAATAAATCATCAATAAACATGAATTTTTAGTTCTTTTCCTTTACATCTATAACCATTCATATTCTTATTAATTTGTATACTATTAGAAAAGGGCTTCATGGACATCATATAAACGAGTGGAGACAGGGGGCATCCCTGCCTAGTTCCGTTACTAAGCGAAAACTATTTTGAACAAAGATTAGGGCCTACTACCCTTGCTGAGGGAGTTGTATATAGAGCCATAATGGTTCGGTGTATCCAACCATGGATCCCAAATTGTTGTAATGACTGACTCATAAATTCCCAGCTGACCCTGTCAAATGCTTTTTCAGCATCAATCGACACGGTCAGCAAGAGGATATTTTTCCTTGTGACAGAATCAATAACATCAATTATTCTCCTTGTATTATATGAAGAGCTTCTACCCAGTACAAAAACAATTTTGTCTTGATGTATTATTATCCAGTATATTAATATGTTGGCTAAAATTGCAGAAAATATTTTAGTATCCTCATGCATTAATGATATTGGCCAATAGTTTTCTAGTACTGTTGGATTTTTGCCTTGTTTTGGGATTGGTAGTAGATTAGATTGGAGCATTTCGGCACGTGTAAAACAGTACACCCTATGTACAGGTTTTATGGTGTTTTGGGAAGTTACATTGAAATTCACCAGATTTGTTATGTTGCCTTTGAGACCATATGGCAGCCCAGGAATAAGAATTACCCCCATGATGGCATACCATTTGCAAAAGTAGCCAACCCAAAGTATTGCAAATGGGGTATGTCCAGTCTTTTTTAGTAGCCACTTGGTCACATTGTACATAAATATATACGTAGCTTTTCTAGTTATTATTCTTATTATAGCCAAATTTACCACCCTAACTCCTCCCACAGTTTTTACACTACATAGACAGTAGTATACCGAAACGTGCGGATTGTTCCCGATTGGATTGCTATTACTTTGCGGAACGTTTCGCCGAATGGTTCACAGAATATTGTCGTTCTTGTGGTGAAATTGGTCCCATAGGAATGAATGGCAAAATGTTCAAAACTAGAGTGGGAGCTGGCAAAAGGTGAAAAATCAGGACATGATTTCTAAACTGCCACCACTCCCTCATTTTCAAGCCCACCTACACAAAGCTTATATCAAAACATTCAGCTATCCCTGCTGCCACTAGAAATGTCCACGGCTAAGCCATAGTCCTGATAGTTTTCACAATATGACCATTTGTTTGCAACTCACGCCGTCCATTGACATTCATTGAAACTTCATTCTAGACAGCTCAAATTTGAAGGTCAATTTCTAAACTGTGACTGTGCCTTCATTTTTAATACTTCAGAGACATACTGTGCATCTAAATGTAGGTCTGGGTCTTGTGATTCTCACAATATAAAGCTCTTCGCTGTAGGATGTATAGTTTTTAAAATACAACCGTTTTAAGATGGCAACCGCCAAAATACTCTGACCTGTGCCAGGCTGAAGCAGCAAGTGATGCCTTTTTTACACCTGCTAATGTTTTTATAAATGTATGTTTTAATGTAACTGTGAAGCACTTTGGGCAACAACATTGCAATTAAATGTGCTATATAAATAAATAACAGTTACTCCGCCCACTCCAGTTGTAGACTACTGGTGGAGGCAAGAACACTTTACACAATTTCCCCAGAAATTGTAGCTTTTCTAGTTAAGTGTTCTTGCATAGCAAGATCACTTAATGTTATCTCACACATAAAGTAATGTTGGACAATTCTTTCTTTTTAAGTAAAGAAATGCTTGTGTAGTTTATGTAGTTAAATCTTACCTCTTCTATATCAAGAGAGGTTTTACTCAAATGCCTCACTTGCTGGCCAGGTGTCCTTCCGCATGTTCTTGATAGTATTTTTGGATCCCGGTATGTCCTGCTTTTGCTTGGAAGTTCAGCAGGTAGGCTATGTTGTTTCACAGGATTACGTTTAGAAGTATCTCGCTTTGTACTCAGGGGATTATCTTCTTTCTGATGAACATGTATTGAATCTATATTGTAGCCTGGTGGCATTTGTTTTAGGTTTGGAATATCATGAACACGTCTTTTTGTTTTCCTAAAACCTTTTGTGTTACTCATATCTTTTAATGCTGCTCCTAGATCATCTTGCTTTTCTGAAGGTTCCGTTGTATTGGGGCATTGGTTTATAACCTGTTCCTGTTTGTCAGCTAGCTTATGTTTGGAAAACTTCCAGAGAAGTTGACGTATTCGTTTACGTTTTTCCTGAGTCAATGTTGATTTTCCTTTATCCTTAACCTCATGTCCATTCTGGAGAGTGTGAACATCATTCAGCAAAGAGGAAAATGCATTTGTGACCTGCTCAAGGACTTCTAGCTGACGGAATCGGCCTATTAAAAAGATTTAAACAAAAATTATTAAATTACATTCTTTGTGAAAAAGGAGAAATTAAGCCATCATACATTAACACACACATTACAGTCTGACGTTAACCATTTTAAAAGTTAAGGGTAGATAAGCATTTACGAGAGTGCATATTTAAACCGTTATGCTGACAAAGAAAACATCTTGAGTGAGTTTAAAATCTTCCACAGAGAAAACATGGAAAGCAACAGGGAATGATATTGATTAGGTAGACCAATGGTGGTGGACTCTTCTCAAAGACATTTATTGGACTGTCTTTTATTGGACATTGGACAACTTTGTATGAAAACATTGGATACATTTCTCAAGAGCTGCACCGTTCCTGTGGAACTCGCTTCCCTCCTCCGTTAGATGCTCATCCAGTCTCCACTCCTTCACAAAATTGTTAAAAACCAACTTCTTCATAAAAGCGTATCAATTAAACTGTTAATAGCTCCTGGCTGATTCCTCTTCTGCAACTGTCACTAGTCTAATACTATCCTTACCTTTTTGTGTCATTTTACCCCACTCCCTCTAGCATGTAAGCTCATTGAGCAGGGCCCTCAACCCCTCTGTTCCTGTGTGTCCAACTTGTCTGGTTACAACTACATGTCTGTTCGTCCACCCATTGTAAAGCGCTGCGGAATTCGACGGAGCTCTATAAATATCATAATAATAATAATAATAATAATAATAATACTAAATTTATTCCAGAAATTCTTGTCCTGAACTAGGCAAGTTTAGCACTGGTGCATCTCCATCCCTGATACTACTTTATTATTATTTATTAGCCAGCCGCTGCTTATAAATCAAGTGCCATTTTATTAGCAAGTAATGACTGTTTACTATCTGACAATTTCACAAGTAGGGAGTTACCACTGCCACTAGTCAAAAGCCAGTGACTAACAGCTCCCATTATTACAGCCATGTAACTATTTTACCAGCTGCCTTTAATCTTCCTCTAAATTAACTAACTGATAATGTATGAGCAATCTTGCTGTCAGTAAAGTAGCAATGGTGGATTCCCAGTTTCCCACTGATAAATAGGGCTGGTTTTGCATATTCAATGTCATTGTTACTTTTAAAGTTTTATGCCTGGAAAATTATTACTCTACATTTATGCTACTGTGAAAGAAGTGCATCCAATAAGCTTCTTAGTGGGCATGCAACTCACTTAGTGTTCTGCCATGTATTTCAAACCATTTCCCAAGAATCACACCGTATTGTGGATGTTTCTACTTTATTTTGTTTAATGTTTATGCATTCCATTGTATCTGTATTGTGTAAAACAGCATTATATTTGGAGGGCCAGGTTAAAGATTTCCAAGGCTATGCTGGTGGATGATTTGGTGAAGTGGCACCGATGTATTATAATTTGTTAATTTTTTTCTTTTTTTTTCTTTTATAATATACTATAGACAAAAACAATATAGTATCCTGTAAATGATCTTGTAACATCTGTAATTTTGTGAGCGAAATATTTACGTCTACTTATTTCTTTCTTTAATTTTATTAGAGTATGCGTGCCTTTTTACTGTTTTGCTTATATTGTGAATATTTGGGAAGAGTCTTGTTGGAGAAACAGACAATTAGGGGAAACGTAAAAATTTATTTTCTATTTCTTTCTCATAGAAGGGCTGTCTGCAAAAAGATTTCTATTTAAAGCTTTTGGTTTTTAACCTCTTAAGGACAGGGGGCAGTTGTCCACATTCTGAACCAAAACAAAACCTTAAATTTGAGCTTTCATTTAATATCCTAAATGTATACCTAATACAACATTAACACATAAAAGTAATGGTGCACATTATTAAATCTACCCTCTGTGGATATATCTTAAAATTAAAAAAAAACCTCTTAAAGTAATATTCACAACTCAAGTCTAGCTGTGTTCTAGGTGTGTTTGCAGGCAATAATTAATGATGTGAAATATACAACCAACAGTGTGACATGTGCATATACTTGCAATCTTGTACTATCACAACTCTGGTATCTAAATAGGAGACAAAAAAGCAAAAGGAACTCCAAGTGCAATAAAGTCATAAAATATTGAATAAAGGAAAAATCTGTAAGTATTTAACTCAGGAGTTGAGAGGGGTTAGAGCCCCACTCATAGCTATATCACCCATGGAAGATCAGCCCCTAGAGTGCGTGGGATCCAATCAGGGCCGGACTGGGAAAAAAATTAGGCCCGGGCATTTTTCAATTAGAGCGGCCCCCCAAGAAGGGGGTGGGGCCAGAGAGGGTGTGTTTTGTCATCACTAATGACAAATACACCCCCTCTGAAAGTGAGCATGTTGGTACAATGCGCAGAGCCCCGCTGAAGAGCTCTAGCATTAGAAAAAGGCCCTGTATTTGTTCTGCGCAGCGCAAGCAAATGTAATAACATGCTTGCACTGTGTTTGCTTTTAAATTGTCTCTGGTGTCTCCACAAGTGGGATACCAGAGGACAAAAGGGCCAGGAAAGTGTATGGTGCATGTGTTTGGCGCATGCTTGTGGGATTGCCTGTGTGTAGAGTGTGGTGTGGTATTGTGTAAATAGGTAAATTTTGTGGTGTAATATGTGTGGCTAGGGGCTGTAGAGAGTGCGTGTATGGGGGCATAGTGTTATAGGGGATGTAGCGAGTGTGTGCATATGGGCAGTAGTGTGTTTGTGTAGGTGACGTAGTGTGTGTCATTTATACACACACACTACTGTGTGTAGAGAGGGTGTGTTTAGAGAATGTTGTATGTGTTTGCTTACAAGGAATGTAGTGTGTGTAGGTGGTGCAGTGTATGTGTAAGAGATCTAGTGTGTAAAGGACCCAGAGTGTGTATAGAAGATTGTGTGTGTGTGTGTGTGTGTGTGTGTGTGTGTGTGTGTGTGTGTGTGTGTGTAGAGGATTAAGAGTGCATATAGGGTAAGGGATCTAGCGTGTATCTTGAGCGTAATGTGTGTAGTGGTGCAGTGTGAGGGATGCTTTAGTGTGTGTGTGTGTGTGTGTGTATATATATTGTGACAAACTTACTTTCCTGTGTGTGTTTGTCCAGGATCTTTTGGCAACCGCACAGCCCTCTAGGGTAAGAAAACCAGGTCAAGACAAAGTCCAGTTTCAAAAGGGCCTCTGGCCTGTTTATTTTCTGTTGTTGTGAAGTAACAGGATACAATGAACAGCAAATCTTCTTTCTCCACAAAACACTTTCTTTCTCCTCCAAAACACTTCCCTCACTTCACCCTGCTTTAACTGCAGTTATATAGCTGCTCACAGCCCCTACAGGTGAGGCTAATGACCTCGTTAGGCAGTGAGCCAGAGCTCTATGGGAAACCTGGGCTGGACTCATGCACAACCACTGACAGTGGGTGGAGAATCGGCCCACCCTGCTCTTCCGAATACTCCACCCCAGGGACCCAAATAACAACAGAGGAAAAAACTACATTTAAACTTAACTTTCCCTGGGGCTGCATGTGCTTACCCACATGTCAGGATAGTGGCTGTGCAAAAGTCTGGGTGCCAGATATACACCCCTGACCACCATCCCCAACACTCTGTTACAATATATATATATATATATATATAATATATTTGGATGTATTGTATGTGTGAGGTGCGCATTGTGTTTGTATAAGAGGAGTGCTGTGTGTGAGGGTGTTTTTATCTGCCGTCACATTCTGGGTTTCTAATTTTATTTGTCTGTTAACTCACTGAGGGTTATTTTATATAATATATATGTGCTGTATATGTGTGGGAGTGAGGGTGCTGTCTGTCTGGGGGTGCTGTGTGTGTCTGTGGGGTGCGCTGTGTGTGTCTGGGTGCTGTGTGTGTATCTGGGTGCTGGGTGTGTCTGGGTGTGCTGGGTGTGTCTGGGGGTGCTGTGTGTGTGTGTCTGGGGGTGCTGTGTGTGTGTGTCTGGGGGTGCTGTGTGTGTGTGTGTCTGGGGTGCTGTGTGTGTGTGTGTGTCTGGGGGTGCTGTGTGTGTGTCTCGAGGTGCTGTGTGTGTGTGTCTGGGGGTGCTGTGTGTGTGTGTGTCTGGGGGTGCTGTGTGTGTGGGTGGGCTGTGTGTGTGTGGGCTGTGTGTGTGGGGGCTGTGTGTGTGTGGGGGCTGTGTGTGTCTGGGGGCTGTGTGTGTCTGGGGGGCTGTGTGTGTCTGGAGGGGCTGTGTGTGTCTGGGGGCTGTGTGTGTCTGGGGGCTGTGGGAAATTACTTTAAATATATATATATATTTTTTTTAATAATTAAAAAGTTATGCCCCCCTCTTCTTACCTTTAGCCTGGGAGGAGCCGTGTTGCCATGGGGGGCAGGCTGTCATGCTTCCCTGGTGGTCCAGTGGTGAGAGTGGACTCTAGCCTGCGGCCGCATGTAACAGTCTCTGGGCCGGTGCGGGAGATCTTTGATCTCCCCACCGGCCCATGGAGGCACACAGCGGGGCCGGCGCTCGGGTAGCACTGGCCCTGCACGGGCTAGCAGGGGAGATCCTGTGATCTCCCTGCCGGCCTCGGCCCCACGGCCATCGCGGCCCACCGGGCATTTGCCCGGTATGCCCGATGGCCAGTCCGGGCCTGGATCCAATGGATGCACTGGTGACAAGGATAGCAGTTAAGTAAAACTATTTATTCCAAATGCTGAAAATGGTACAATCTCACCACTGAGACCATCAGGGAAGGCAGCATGGCTCCCTCCTCCATTGCAGAATGGCTCCCCCCCCTCCCAGGTAAGAACGGGGGGTGGTGAAATATAACTTTCACCATATATTTATATAAACACATTTACACTCACACTAAAAGCACACACACACACACAGCACACTCATACTAATAGCACCCTCAAACACACACAGCACTCTCACACAAACCGTACCATTACACGCACACAGCACCCTCACACACAGACAGAACCCTCACACACAGACAGCACCCTCACTCACACAGCACCCTCAGACACACACAACATACTCTCACACACAGCACTCTCACACATATACAGCACCCAAACACACACACACACACGTATGTATAATATATAAAATAACCCTCAATTAGAAACATAGAATGTGACAGTAGATAAGAAGACCCTCACACACACCGCACCTTTCACACATACACACAGCGCCCTTCATACATACAATACGTCCAAACATACACATATACATACACACACATATATATATATACTACAGCACCCCTCACACTGCACCACTACACACATTACGCTCCAGATACACGCTTGATCTCTTACCTTGTATACACTCTGAATCCTTTACACACACACACACATTCCTTGTAAGCAAACACACACAGCATTCTCTAAACACACACACTACGTCACCTATATACACCCACACACTACAGCCCGTATGCACACACTCGCTACATCCCCAATACACACTCTCTTTACAGCCCCTAGCCACACATATAACACCACAAACACGAATAAAATCATCAACCTATTTACACAATGCTACACCACACCCAGCTCACTCTGCACACATGCACCATACACTTTTCTGGCCCTTTTGTCCTCTGGTATCCCACTTATGGAGACACCTGAGACAAGTTAAAAGCAAACACAGCGCAAGTATGTTATTACATTTGCTTGTGCTGTGCAGAACAAATACAGGGCCTTTTTCCCATCTCGGTCGTCTTTTACATGTGAAGTTATTCGCCATGATCCAATCGGCGGTTCCTTGTAGAATTAGTATGTTCGAACAGATGTAATGTCCTGTAAAGTTCATTATAATTAAAGGATCACTATAGGGTCAGGAACACAAAAATGTATTCCTGACTCTATAGTGTTAAAACCACCATCTAGTCCCCCTGGGCCCCTCATGCCTCCATAAATATAGTAAAAAATCTTACTGTATTAAAGCCTGACGCTATAACTCTGCATGCTGTTAGACTCTGAAAAACAAACAGTCCGCTGACATCATCAGAAGTGGTAGCCTGATCCAATTACAATGCTTCCCCATAGAATTGGCTAAGACTGACAAAGAGGCAGATCAGGGCAGAGCCAGCATGATTCAAACACAGGCCTAATGATTCTACTCACCAGAACAAATTCAATAAGCTGTAGTCGTTCTGGTGACTATAGTGTCCCTTTAAAGACATTTAGAACCCAAATACTTAAAAACATATGATCATCTAAAGTAACCAAATAAGTAATAATTAAGGAGACCTAAAAAGCTAAATATTCTGAAAGGGGAACAAAATCATGGTTTAGTGATGCTTGGTCATTACTCTCATGGATAATGACATGTAAAAGTCATGTCTTAAGAGTCCAAATACAAATAGCAATGTTAAACATCAGATGGGATAACCCAGAATATTCCAAAATTAAAATACAAAACTGAAAAAACTAAATCCAAAAAAGGGGTAGATTGTCTAAATCAAAATATCACTAAAACTAAAAAAATTAAAAGCAATCAATATAATAATGTGAAATTTAGTAATACACAACAAAAAAACTATACCTAAACGTCTTAAAAGATAGATGCATCAGGCAATATTGAACCTAAGACTCTAAATATGTAAGCAAAATAATAAATAAAATATAAAATGTAAAGCTAAAAATGGTTGTCATGGGAGAGGAAAGGAGGTGTATTTAATACCCAACAAAATATATTAAAACACTAATTCACATTAATAAACAGTTAAAAAAAATATATCTAAAAATAGTTATAAAAAAATTATATAATTCAAAACCTTTGTTAAGACCGGACAGAGCCAACGTCTCCAATTGGAAGATCCATATAATTTCCTCCTGTCCAATCTTGTGTATAAAATCACCCCCTCTCGTACACCAGGGGAATGACGCACATAATACTGAACCTGATACAACCCTGCAGACCCCAGGTATGCCACCCAAAGACACTTGAAAGAAAAAACAAAAGAACCAACAGGGAATTTATTGGGACCTCCCATTGGCTTTCTTAGATATAAGATGTGTTTTGCATGTAAGAGTTTACAGCATGCGCAAAGGAATGTAGAACTTAAGTTTTAATCAGAGAAGACACAAAGAGTTTTCACAGAAGAGATCTCTCATATTTCTTCTTCCCCTTCCAATACTTCCCCTAACTTCACTCCCTCTGCTGTTCTATGTTTATTCGCACCCGCTACATTGGAACACTATTGCTGTACCAACCATACCCCTTTCCTAATACTTACACTAATTTTAACCATATGCCTACCCCAATCTTACATTTAACGTTAACCCTAAAACAGCATTAACCCATACCCATAATTAACCCTTAACTTACCAAAACCCTTCACTAACTGTAACAATACAGCTAACCAAATAATGACCCTAACCCTATCCTAACACTAACTCTAATCCTAGCCTTAAGTCTACATATAACCCTAACCATAACCCCATCACTAACTTCAACCCTAACCCTATGGTAACCCACTGCTAACATCAAGTCTGATATTAGAAATGGGGTTTACTATTTAATACAGTAGATGTTGGTATGTTGCCATCATCTTCTGTCCATTTTCAGAATTACACTTAGCGTAATTCTGAAGGGAGCCTTGATTACCAGCTTATTATACAGAGATAGGTGCTCGGCAGCTGGCAAAGCCATCACCAGTCACATATAGCTGAGGAGAGACTAGGAGACCTTGCCAGGGTCTGAGCAGACTGGAGCCCAGAAGAATTGTTGCTCAGCAAGAGTTTTATCAATGGATTTAAAGGGCTCTGTGTAGCACGTACACATAAGGGACTTGGGGGAATCTACATATGGGAGGCACTGGGGGGTTTGGGCACATGGAGGGACTGGGGGAATTGACTCAGGGAAGGAACTGAGGGGGGAATTGGGATATATGGAGGAGCTGGGGGATGAGATACATAGATGAGCTGGAGGAGAGAATGAGACACATGGAGTGGCTATAGTGGGTAAAATTTATACTTGGAGGGGCTGGAGGGGTATGAGACACATGTAGGAGCTGGGTTGAGAATTAGACACATGAAGTGGATGGTGGAGAATGAGACATAAGGAGGAGCTGAGGGGGAGAATGAGACACATGGAGGGGCTGGGGAGAATAAGGAGGAGATTGGGGGTGAGACACATATAGAGAATGGGGGGAGGGGAGGGGAAAATACACATTTCTTGTTATGCTTTAGCACAAAACATAGTTTGAATTAGAAAAAAAATATATTAGTAATTAATTTGCTGTGAGTAAAAATATAAAAAACCAAAGCCAACAAATGTTATTGGATATTTTCTATATCAAGTGTAACTCCATTATAAATGACAATAAAAATGAAATGTATATTTAAATAAGAACCGACCGAAATGGTAGTGTAGGACCTAGATCATCTAAAAGTGATCAGAGAAAATTTGTAAATGTTTACCATCTACGTCTTGTTTTCCCTATTAAGGACACAGCTTCAAAAATAAAAGGCCAACAGGACAGAAGATTTCCATCATGTGTCCTTAAGGGGTTATCATTGTAAGCATGTTTGGACAGGGCTCACTTCACTAATATGACAAACATAATTAATTGTTTGTCTTGTTTATCTGCTATATAGTGCTATGGACTATGCTGGCTCTACATACATAATTGTAATTTTACCAACTAAACTAATAAATGTAAAATGTAAAAACAGTAGCATTGTTAGTTACAGCTATAACTGGTGAGAGGTTACCCACGTTTATAACTGAGCACATACATAGTACAACAGAGCCCATGACTCTTAATGGCATGTAAAATAATGTGTAACATTCTATAGTATAATGTAACAGTCTATAGTATAATTAAAAAAAATCAATAGATAAAAAATCAATACCTTTGTTTTGGAATGTAGATTCTTATGACAGAGCACAGAGGATATACATTATTTGTGACTTTTATACAGATACAGATGCATGATTTATGCAGTTGAAATAACAATAATGCCATTGTACCTACGTATAAAATAGCTTGAATATCAGGTTTGCTGCTCTTTTCAGCACTTTACAGTGAGCCTTTCATACTATACAGTTGCTGCATTAGTCAGGAAAAAGGAGAGTTTTCTAATAAAGATTAGTTACACTGACACCCAAACAAAAGAACTGGGATTTGCAGAATCTTTCACAGAAAAATGGGTGTAGAGCTTTTAAGTGCTTGCTACAGAGGGAAAAAATATGTTCCACTATTCTTTTCCATTGTTGACTAATTTATTGTGTAAATTATTGTTTGACAAATTAATATATTACCTCAAAATAGTGACACGCACCATTAAAGGTATTACTACATACATCTAATATTTTATTTAAGTTAGAAACTATTTTCCATTATATTCTAATTTAAATAGTCTTTGCAGTGTGCTCCTATTCTGAAATGTCATCTAGCTAAATCTGTAATTAATTACAAGACAGACTCACTTGAATAATGAAATGGGTTTCAAATGTCTGGAATAATTAAAATGGAGTCTATGCAATAGCAGTGCCTTCATAAAAGAGCACCAGTTGCCATTTTGAATTACAACCAAACTCGATCAGTAGGTAAAGGTGCATTGCACTCCAAAGACACATCTAAACAGCCGTTTTGATGATTACATTGCCCAAGTACAATCTCTGTAAAGGTTTCCTCAGATAATCCTTAAAAAAAACAAGTTGTTAAAACCATAGAATTTACTAGCAGGCACATTTTATACCAGCTGAAGATGTGCTAAGAAAGGATTGCATATGGGGCATTAAAAAACTAATTAGATAGTTTTCAGAGTCATTAAACCATAACAGAAGTGCAAGATAAAATCACTTTCCTGTTGGTACTGAACAGTTGAAAAGGAAATTCATTTTATTAAGAATATAATCTTACAAATTGCAATGCTTTCTGATCTACAGTTGAATATTACCCTTTAAAACTTAATACAAACCTGTCATGTAAAATCTTTTGAGAGGGAAATAGTTTTTACTGCAAGCACAAATTCCTGTTTTATGACATTGAGATTGTATGAACTAAGGGTTATAGAACTTGAACAACACAGCACACAATTAGCAAGAATAAAATACAAATAATGTTAGTTTATAAGAGAGATTGTGTAACTAGAAATATTTATTAGGTTAGTCATGAAAAGCAAGTATTGTGGATAATTGAAATGGGACTTGCAAAGTGTTGCAACAAATTAACAGCTGAATTGAATTAACTATATATATATATATATATATATATATATATACACACACATAACAGCTGAATTGAATTAACTATATAAATACATATTAACTGAATAAATAAACTATACATTAATGAGAAATTAATTTTCTTAATATGCAAAACAAAAAACTGATTAGCCTGAGAAAGAGAACACTATGTCGATGGGAATACAAACGCTATTAACTACCTTTTTTTTAAGGCGAGATTTATTTACCTCTTGCCATGCTTGTCTCTATTCTGCTGCTCCACCTCTTTGGCTGAAATCATCAGTGTAGATTATCTCAGCCAATCCAATGATTCTAGCAGGAAATAATTTGGAGGCTAGTGCTCATAAATGGTGAAATACCATACTGCACCAATCAAATGATCTCTGTGAGACAATCTGATTTAAATAGCAGAGTTTAACTTTGGGCAGAAGCACCTCTTGTGGCTGTCAGGGACACAGCCACTAGAGGCATGTCAACCCTGCAATGTAAATATTGCTGTTCCTGCAGAAGTTCAGTTGGAGGTTAAACAACAGGAACATAGCACACAGACTACTTCATGGAAATGCCTAAAGAGTCCTTTTAATAGCTTATACTTTGGCTAGTCCTTACTGAAGACCTAAACAAACTGTATATTGATGCTGTATCTCTTATATAGAGAGGATGGGAGGATAAGACCATTCTGTCCAAATGATATGTGGACAAGATCAATCTGTCCAAATGATTTGGTTAATTTATTTATTCTGACTATGTGGGTACAACACGAAGCGCAAACATTGAACTTGTAATACATAATTCTAATGGGTGAAGTAATTACTGTTGTTTTTGAATCCATGTACTATATTTAAATAACTTACCACACAAATTAGGATTCTCAATGTCCATACGTTTCCTTTGTGCTTCAAGGAAGACACGAATATTTATTCCCTTGGCTTCAGAAGGGTTCATGATAAAGCGTGAAGGAATTTTGGTGCAGAGATCAGGTTCCTCTATCCCAAACCCCAAATCAATAAGTAGCTCAACTGGGTCAGCTTCACATAATTTGAGAAGATCTTGGATGCTGAGTGGAGAAAAATAACATGTTATATTTACAAACGTAATAAACTGTTATATTTGATGACTGGGCAAAAACATCTAAGCAGAGGTATTATCTCTGGAAGGCTGGCCACCCTCCCCTCCCTTAACCACACCACCCCATAGTCATTACCATATTTATAGATAGTGCAGAGCAGCTAGTTTTCAAAACACACCAATCAAGTCCCTAAACCTCTCCTCACCTGAAATCCCTCTGTTAACAAACTGCATCCTTTAACCATGGTCTAAACACTCATAGGTATATGTGTGTATATATCTGTCTATGATTATATATGTGTATATGTATAATCTTCATATCTATATAACAAAACACATTTTCGGTAAATAATGTTCTCCCTTCTATTTTTCACTTTCACACTATCTTCTCTCATTACTAAAATATCCCTATCTTTCTGCTCACCTTCCAGGCAACACTATCTTCATTAATTCCAATTTACTCCCCTCCCCTCTCTATTCATCCCATGAACTCTACATATACCTTTCAAGCCTATCTCCACCAACTCCTCCCAATTCCTCTATATACATACCCACTTCCAAACTTTCTAAATCCTTCTTCCACCTTCACCTCCTTTCTATCCTTCTGCTCCTAGCAGCTGGTGATATCTCTCCAAACCTCGGTACCATCTCAGCAAACCCACCACATTCAAGGAACCACACTAACCACATACCCATCTCATGTTACTCTTCCTCTAAATCCTCCTTCAATACTGCTCTCTGGAATGCACGCTCTGTTTGCAATATTACAAAATCCACTGCTTTCCACAACCTTATCATCTCTTGTTCCCTAGATTTACTAGCCTTAACAGAAACAAGTCTCTCCCCCTCTGACACTGCTACCCCTGCATCTTTATCCTTTGGTTGTCTTCAACTTATCCACAACCCAAGATACTCTGAATGTAAATGTGGTGGTGTAGGGTTTCTACTCTCACCTCACTGCTCATTCAAACCTCTACCCACGCCCCCCCCCTCTCTTTTCCATGATTTGAAATATGATTCACCTTTTCAAACACTTCTCTGCTAACATTGCCGTTATTTATCGCCCCCGGTTCCCCTCTCCTCTTCCTTGACCACATTGCTGCCTGGCTACCCTACTTCCTCTCTTCTAATATTTATTCCCTAATTCTCAGGGACTTTAATATTCCAATTAATCCACCTTTGAACTCAGCAGCCTCTAAACTACTTTCAATTACTTCCTCCCTTGGGCTATCACAGTGGACTAATTCTCCCACCCATGTAGCTGGCAATACCCTCAACCTCATTTTCTCTTATGCATGTAAAAACATAGAAACATAGAATGTGACGGCAGATAGGAACCATTCGGCCCATCTAGTCTGCCCAATTTTCTAAATACTTTCATTAGTCCCTGGCTTTATCTTATAGTTAGAATAGCCTTATGCCTATCCCACGCATGCTTAAACTCCCTTACTGTGTTAACCTCTACCACTTCAGCTGGAAGGCTTATAATATCTGCAACACTCAATTTCCTCTCTCTGATTACCACCTCTTATCATTTGCTCTCGAGTATCCCTTCACACAACAACCTCAGCCTAACCACCCTCAACTCAGGAGGAATCTTAATTCTATTGACCTCCAGCAGCTGTAAGCTGATTCACAACTGCTATTCATCCCTTCCCTCTCCTCTCCCTCAGTGGCCATCTCCACATATAACACTACTCTCACCTCTGCCTTGAATGCTGCAGCCCCGCTCCAAACATGCACCTCGAGGAGGACACAACCCCAACCGTAGCATACAAATCAACACGCTACCTGCAAAGATGCTCCCGTTGTGATGAATGCTCCTGGAGAAAGTCTTGTACCCAGTCAGACTTTCTCCATTATAGATTCATATTGTGTTCATACAGGGAGAATTATTAGGCAAGTTGTATTTTTGAGGATTAATTTTATTATTGAACAACAACCATGTTCTCAATGAACCCAAAAAACTCATTAATATCAAAGCTGAATATTTTTGGAAGTAGTTTTTAGTTTGTTTTTAGTTTTAGCTATGTTAGGGGGATATCTGTGTGTGCAGGTGACTATTACTGTGCATAATTATTAGGCAACTTAACAAAAAACAAATATATACCCATTTCAATTATTTATTATTACCAGTGAAACCAATATAACATCTCAACATTCACAAATATACATTTCTGACATTCAAAAACAAAACAAAAACAAATCAGTGACCAATATAGCCACCTTTCTTTGCAAGGACACTCAAAAGCCTGCCATCTATGGATTCTGTCAGTGTTTTGATCTGTTCACCATCAACATTGCGTGCAGCAGCAACCACAGCCTCCCAGACACTGTTCAGAGAGGTGTACTGTTTTCCCTCCTTGTAAATCTCACATTTGATGATGGACCACAGGTTCTCAATGGGGTTCAGATCAGGTGAACAAGGAGGCCATGTCATTAGATTTTTCTTCTTTTATACCCTTTCTTGCCAGCCACGCTGTGGAGTACTTGGACGCGTGTGATGGAGCATTGTCCTGCATGAAAATCATGTTTTCTTGAAGGATGCAGACTTCTTCCTGTACCACTGCTTGAAGAAGGTGTCTTCCAGGAACTGGCAGTAGGACTGGGAGTTGAGCTTGACTCCATCCTCAACCCGAAAAGGCCCCACAAGCTCATCTTTGATGATACCAGCCCAAACCAGTACTCCACCTCCACCTTGCTGGCGTCTGAGTCGGACTGGAGCTCTCTGCCCTTTACCAATCCACGGGCCCATCCATCTGGCCCATCTGGCCCATCAAGACTCACTCTCATTTCATCAGTCCATAAAACCTTAGAAAAATCAGTCTTGAGATATTTCTTGGCCCAGTCTTGACGTTTCAGCTTGTGTGTCTTGTTCAGTGGTGGTCGTCTTTCAGCCTTTCTTACCTTGGCCATGTCTCTGAGTATTGCACACCTTGTGCTTTTGGGCACTCCAGTGATGTTGCAGCTCTGAAATATGGCCAAACTGGTGGCAAGTGGCATCGTGGCAGCTGAACGCTTGACTTTTCTCAGTTCATGGGCAGTTATTTTGCGCCTTGGTTTTTCCACACGCTTCTTGCGACCCTGTTGACTATTTTGAATGAAACGCTTGATTGTTCGATGATCACACTTCAGAAGCTTTGCAATTTTAAGAGTGCTGCATCCCTCTGCAAGATATCTCACTATTTTTGACTTTTCTGAGCCTGTCAAGTCCTTCTTTTGACCCATTTTGCCAAAGGAAAGGAAGTTGCCTAATAATTATGCACACCTGATATAGGGTGTTGATGTCATTAGACCACACCCCCTTCTCATTACAGAGATGCACATCACCTAATATGCTTAATTGGTAGTAGGCTTTCGAGCCTATACAGCTTGGAGTAAGACAACATGCATAAAGAGGATGATGTGGTCAAAATACTAATTTGCCTAATAATTCTGCACTCCCTGTACCGCGCAGTCCTTGCCCTCGCTAAACAGTAATACTTTTCCTCTCTCATTAGTTCATGCTCCCGCAGTCCCAGGCTTCTCTTTGACACCTTTATCTTTCTTCTTCGTCCTGCTGTGGCCAGCCACCAAACTAGTCTTACCGCCGATAGCTTTGCATGCTACTTTAAGATTGAACAGCTATGAAAAGACTGCTCCCCACCTTGCTGTTCTCTTTCTCAATCACAAATAGATCATGCCTTTTCTACCCTTCAGACTTTCTCCCCAGCTACTGAAGAAGAGTTGGCTGCGCTTCTCCTTTCCTCTCGCCCCAACACTTGTCCGCTTGATCCTGTCCCATCTCAACTTATCAGATCTCCCTCCACTTGTCTTGTGCCTTCCTTAACACACATCTTCAACTGCTCTCGCACTTCTGGCATTATCCCTGCTGACCTTAAACATGCCACTGTAGTACCTATCCTGAAAAAAACATCTCTCGACCTGTCTTCCCCCTCTAACTAGTGTCCCATATCCCTGCTCCCTTTTTCCTCAAAGCTTCTGAAAAGACTTGTTTTTACCCATATGTCTCACTTCCTAAATTCCTTGACCCTCATCAATCTGGCTTCTGCCCTCTCCACTCTAATGAGACTGCTCTTATCAAAGTTACAACGACCTAATCGCAGCTAAATCCAAAGGCCACTATTCCATACTAATTCTTCTTGACCTCTCTGCTGCCTTTTGACACTGTTGATGATGCTCTCATTCTTCAAAATCTTCAATCACTCGGTCTCTGTGATTCTGTCTTCTCGTGGTTTTCCTCTTATCTCTCCCAACGTTCATCAGTGTCTCCTTTTCTAATGATACTTCCTCCAATCACCCTGTCTCATTTGAGGTGCCCCAAGGCTCTGCCCTTGTCCCCTTCTATTTTCTCTTTATACTGCTTCTCTTGGCAAACTTATTACCTCATTTGCATTCCACATCCCCCTGTACGCTGATGACACCCAGATATATCTCTCCTCCACTGACCTGTCCCCTGCTGTCCTGCAACGTGTCACTGCTGGCCTTTCTTTGATCTCTGACTGGATGTCCTCCTGCTTTCTGAAACTCAAGCTCTCTAAAACTGAGCTCCTTGTCTTTCCTCCTCCTAATACTGATCCTGCTCTTTAGTTCTTGCTTCAAGTTAGTGGTATCCACATCAGTCCATCTTTGCAAGTGCGCTGTCTTGGCATAATGGCCTCACCTTTGAGCCTCACATCCAGTATGTTGCCAAATCCTGTAGATTACATCTTAAAAACCTAGCCTGCATCCTCCCCTTTCTTACACAAGATGCTACTAAGGAGCTTGTCCGCGCTCAAGTAATTTCCAGCATGGATTATTGTAACCCTCTCCTAATTGTCTTCCCAAAAGCCGTATTGCCCCACTGCAGTCTGTAATGAATGCTGCTGCCAGACTGATTTTCCTCTCTAGTCAGTCCTCTCACACCTCACCCCTCTGTCTGTCCTTACATTGGCTTTCTTTATCCTATAGGAGTCAATTCAAAGTGCTAACCCATACCTATAAAGCACAAAACAATTCTAGCCCCTCTTATATCTCATCACAGATCAATAGGTATGCCCCTTCTCGGTCTCTCAGTACTGCCCATGACCTTCTCCTGTCCTCTGCTCGCATCCATATGGCCAACTCACGCCTGCAGGACTTCTCGCGGGCAGCTCCCTTCCTATGGAATAGCCTGCCTACCGCCATCAGACTCTCCCCTAGTCTTCAATTGTTTGCCTTAAAATCCATCTCTTTAGGAAAGCTTATAGGCTCCCAGAGTAACCTCTACCTTACATACCTGTCTCTTGCTCTCTCCTGAAGAGCAGCACTCTACTCTCTCCTCCAGCTCTGCTTCACTCCCACCTTATTTGATTTCTATTTCCTGTCCTAATGTGTTTTATACCCCACATCCTATAGACTGTAAGCTTGTTTGAGCAGAGTC
The DNA here is from genome assembly GCA_933207985.1 of Pelobates cultripes. Lineage (NCBI taxonomy): Eukaryota > Metazoa > Chordata > Amphibia > Anura > Pelobatidae > Pelobates > Pelobates cultripes. Next base: position 112,853,618 of record OW240915.1, read on the forward strand.
CTCTTCAACCTATCGTTCCTGTAAGTTTTCTAGTAATTGTCCTATTTATAATTAAATCCCCCCTCTCATAATATTGTAAAGCACTACGGAATCTGTTGACACTATATAAATGGCAATAATAAATAAATAAATAACTCTATTAAGATTTCAAACACATCTAAACAAAATATTTTATCAAAATTAGTCACTATAGTTATTATTTGAGAACAAAGGGAGATTTATCTATTAAACTTCAAATTGTGATAAATTGGAAACCAAATTGCAACATTTAGGCTAAAGTAACTAAACTCCTTGGTTTGTGGTTTATTATGGTTTATTATGACCAATACACAGGTATTGTATTAAAAATTTTTTAGTTGGTGCAAATACGTTAGTCGAATTTTTACAGGCTAACCTTTTTGGATAGCGAAAATCCGGTTTTGCCAGGTTGTCCCATCTTGATACAGGAGGTGTTTCCATATATGTATGCAGTGAGCTTTGTAAGGAAAAAAAATATTCAAATTAAAACCACAGAGTGCTGTAGCTAGCAAAGGTTTTCCTGAGCAATCATTTTCACTTTGCTTTTGCTTACTCTTAAATCATCTATATTAAGGGAAAATTTAAAAAAAAAAAAACTCTAGAATGTGTGTCTGCTGCAGCCCACATCATCTTACTTTAGAAAATAAAATATGGTAGCATATTGTAGGTGCGAGAGTAAAGGTGTTAGGTGCAAGCAAATGCAAATTATATTGTAAATGAGACAGAAGGTATTCTGCTTTATGACAGATGGTAAATCAAATGCTAACCTTGAGGGAACACAGCTTCTACAGCCATGATTTTCAAAATATATTATTTCTGAAATAATGTGTTCCTTTATGTGCTGCGTTGCCGTAGAGATCAAATTGGCTACACAATCAAATTGTAGGATACAAAGTTGATTAGGCAAATCTTTAACCTGCCCTAGTTAATAATTGAGTTGTGCAAAGATTAAATTATGTAATAGTTTTCTTAAGATTAGCACTGGAACAAGATAAAACAGGAATTTGTGTGTAGGGAGAAAGGGTTCCATTGTGTACTTAATGACTTATCTAGACATATGTCTGACACAAAACCAGGAACATGTAACACAAACAGTATAGATTTTTCTTTTCCCCAAACCTATAAAAATATGATGCAACACTATGCTAGCTCTGCATGCTGTTTTCCGGATTCATTTATTCCAAGTCGTCAATTTCAATTCAGTCTATTTTTTTGTAAATTCTTTTAACAATTATATCTATCATATGTTTTTATTTTAGAAAACTGTAGTAGTGTTTGTCTCACTTAGATTAGACATTTTTCAGAAGACCAATAGGTTTACACTATAAACAGTAAATTATGGAGATTTATATTTGACTTCCCAATCATAGTTATACTTAGCCTAGTTGGAAAAACTTTGGTTGAACTAGAGGAATTCTAAGTATTTTTTTAAAAAACACAACAATTCACTGTTTGATGAATACTCAAAGCTAGGTATATTGAATAAAAGGGGAGTGACAGACATAGCTAGACAGACACACCACAAGAATATATTCAGAGGAACTAGTTGAATTGTGTCATTATAGAGGGAAAAGACCTTATATGAGCTGGTCTGAGCTATGGCATTGAAAAGCCACGAATATTAATGTTAAGGCATGTAACACATGTATGTGTGTGCATGGAAGCATTGCATTTTATCATGTGATTCCAACTAATTAAAGGGCCTAGAAGAACGAGAAGGCAGGAAAACATAAGAGATATAAATGTATAAAAAGCAATTATAGATTACACACCAGACACAGAAACAGTAAAACTTAACTGAAAAAAAGAAAAATCCGGAAACAAAACATAAACGTAACTGAAGCAAGAAGTCAAAGCACTTGAGAAATCAAATGGAAAACTGAAATTGAATTTCCAGATAATAACTTCCTGGTCCATTTTTATTTATAGTTGCTGTACGGCGGTTTCAATGCCAAGTTCATGTCAGATTTAGCTCAGGTGGATCAGGAAAAACAGTATGTTATTCTGTTATCATTTAAAACAACCAATCTGTAACTGCCTCTTAGACTTCGACAACTATTAAGGCATGTTATATTATAGATGTGATTAGAGCCACACTGGGCATGTAGTAGTATAAATGCTTCTAAAATCGTACCTTAATATTTACTTATTTTCACTCTGGGTTACAAGAAGGTTGAAATTGGGAACAATGTATTTTTTGGAGAATGATGGAAGAGTTGGTGTTCACACTGATGTGTAAGGCAGGTAAACCTTTTACAGTCTGTGATGCATAAGAATAGATTTGTAAAAGTAAAATCTAGGATATGATGAAGTCACAGGCATGTATTACTACATAAGTAGGGCCCTTTTTGTGATAGAACCTTTTGATTGTTTTGTTTTTTAACACATGCTAGAATTTAGGTTCAGAGTGCCACTGAGGTTAAATGGTTACAGCTTATCTTTTGGTGTTTATTCCATTCTTTGAGAACTGCTTTGCTTTTATAGGGGCAGTAACCTAATTAGGCAACATAAGCAAATGGCCATTAAGACTTATATCTATGGACCTGACCTCCTGAAAATTCTAGTATATACACAAAAACCATACAAAGGAATGTCTACCAAATAGTTCACTATTTTTTTATTATGACAAAATAAAAAGTAGATAAACCACTGTCCACTCCCCTGCACCCACCTGTGGCCATCTGGTGGGGGTTTTATGAATAAAAAAAATGCCCTAGTGCCCCACTCAGCCCTTCCCACGGGCAGCAGGTGGGGTATTGGTAAATAAATGTGGGAGTACATCCTAGTGTCTACATCTTTACCTAACATGGACTCCATGCAGAATGAAACGGATCACCTGGCACCCCGACTGGGTACCTCCGACGAAGGATGCTCCTAGCGCTTACAGAGGGCTCCAAGTGCTCCGCCAGACACCACAACCACCACAGACCCCACGAACCGCCATAGCTTGGTTGGGGTCTCGCCGTCTCCTAACCACCCTGGACCTATGACAAGGCTCCAGGTTCCAGTGGGTGAACCTCTCCTCCAAGAGAGTGAAGCAGGAACAAGCTCTTAAAAGAGCTTAGTAGTGATTAGCCAAGGGAGCATGCAGAGCATAGCAATCCCTTGTAGTGATTAGGCAATTCCCCCAATAAGAGACAGGACTCTAGATTGAGGGTGAAGTAGAACTCTGTTTTTTAATGACACACACTCTGCTTTTATGCAATTCTCCCGTGCAAGGGAGATGCCCAATGACAATTATGAATTACCCAATCACACACTGGTTACATCTCATACATCTCCTCCCCTTAGCCTGAGAGGAAACACAATTAGCCGTACAGTTTAAAACATACTTTTTACCCAACTTTCATGACTCTAAAACTATACATCCAATATTAATAAAAGTCACATATTATTAATCAGCATATTTCAAATACAAACATACCCAAAAATCATTTGAATCCGTTTAGCCGTTTGGGAGATAGATATAAGTCACTTTTGACCGACCGCAAGCACATTTTCCTGCCCAAAACAGTTCCATAGATTTGGGCTGTGCAGTCGGTCAATTTCACACTGAAAAAATGACGAATCTTCGAACGGGACTTAGTCTCTGTGGCTGAAAACTCAGTGCAGGAGAAGGTAAGGGTCAGCGGTGTTCGTTGAAATGTGTAGCCGATTTCAGTTCCATGGATTTGGCTACACATACCGCTGACCTCGTTCAAATGAACAAAGATGGCCGCCGCCACGTGTTCATTTGTCGAATGGCGGCCACTTCGACTACTTCAGCACTTTAGCTGTATCCGAAGTGCCAATTTAACTGCAACACTGCTCCAAAGTAATTAAAGGGCCAGAAACAGCATTATAAAAATCCATTATGCCCAAATACAGTTCTTAAAGGGTCAGTAACAGTATAATATAAGTCCATAAGCCTCAATTCAATTCCTTAAAGAGCAGTACATCCCAGGGGCCATAGTCACATGGCAGGAGGCTGGCAAGTAGGCCCCTCCAAAAACCAGTGGCGAGGTCACTTTCGCCACACAGAATGATTTAGCAAATTGGAAATTAGTATTAGAGTTTTTCAACACTATGCAAGCATAGTCAGGACATTTCTGATTGGTACAAGTCAACCAATCATAGCTTTCTGAATGAGCTTGCATAGCGTAGGGAAGTTCTTTAGGCTTTTCCAATGCTATGCAATCTCAGGCAGTGCACTCCAAATGGTTAGCTTGTGTGCCCTTAAGACTTTTTTCCATGCTATGCAATCTCAGTAAGAGCACTCTGGGTTTTCTTAGGGATTTTAGTGCTTTGCAAGCTCAAGCTGCGCAGAGACATCACTAAGTGAAAATTCATTAATTTATTTTTTTTATGTGCGAAATTAGTTTTTTCTCTCACATTTTTTGCTATTGGTGCCAATGGGCAAAAAGGAGCTGGAATCCCAAAGTAACCATAATGGATTGGCCAGTGGCTAGTTTCGTTGCTTTGGTATTAGGTCAATGGGCTGTTTGGAATACATCTTGTTTGCCATATATCCAAATGACCCAAATTCTGAATTGCCCAGAAACAAATCTCCATGTCTAGTTTCCAAAAAGTCTATAATCACTGGAACTTTTCTAGTTCTAGTAGAGATGGCAAGTATATATATATACATATATATATATATATAAAACGGTCAAATTCAGTCATACACCCCATGGGGAGAGAGACTTGGAACTCCATTATATGCGCACAATGGCATGTCAGTTGATATATGGATTTGTCTCTCAGTATTCTTCCTGCAATTGTACAATCTACTACGCATACATTTGGCAATAAATATTGAATCCATATATAATGCATGCACCATGCAAGACAGTTACTCACGTGCTCTGTTTAACTACATAATATCAGACTTCATTCAACCATATTCTCATATACATTCACAGTACATTAGGGTGTGCCATCAGAGAAAACTGCCAATTAAACTTTATTTAAAAATACAAATTAAAGAACATGTTTTATCTAATTATAACCAGGTGTCATGACTTTTGACAAACTAAACCTCATTAGGATGAGCCTTTGCACACCAATCACAGGCCTTGCACATTCCTACACATATTCTACTATACATGCTAGCATAAGTATGCAAAAACTTACATTTTTAAATTAAGTTTAATAAATATACAGAAAGCATTCAGAAAGTATTCAGACCATTATTTTTTTCACATTTTTGTTGCTTCCTTATGCTATCATTGTTTAAATTGTTATTTTTTTCACATAAGTCTATACTTAATACCCTATAAAAAGACAAAGGAAAAAAATGACTTTTTAAAAAACTTTGCAAATTTATTAAAAAAGAAAAAATAGAAGCATCACATTGACAGAAGCATGCAGACCCTTTTCTATGACACTTGAAAATTAGCTTATATGCTTCCCATCATCTTTGAGGAGCTTCTATGCTTTGATTGGAGGCCACATGTGGCAAATCCAATTGACTGGACATGATCTGGAAAGGCAAGAAACCAATCACTCTGCATTCAGTTTCTGCTACGCTTTCCGGCCATCCACCTGAGAGATGATCTGGAAAGGCACACACCTGTCTATATAAGGTCTCCCACCTCTAAGTGTATATCAGTGCAAAAACCAAGCCACAAGCTGAAAGACAGGATTGTGTTAAGGAACAGATTTAAGGAAGACTACAAATACCCAATGTTGATACAGGGAGGTTTCCTGAAAGCTTCGTGGCCTCCATGATGCTTAAATTGTAGAGGTTTGGAACAACCAGGATTCTAGATTTGTGTGTCATGGATTAAGCAATGCATTTCTGTGATGCTCTAACTCTCTGAATTTAATTTCAGATACGGAAAGCACAGTAGAACAATGTAATACGCATAGTTATCAAATTATTTCCATTTTGATATTTCAAACCTTATATGGCAATGTAGAAAGTGCAATGACAAACATAACCTCTATCATATGGAGCTAGAAGTTCTGACAAATAAAACACTTGATTACTATAGGAACAGCTGATAATAAACATCTCATGGATTCAATCCATAAAATTCCCTTTGTTGTGAGAAGAAATGTTTGTTTTAAAGATCACTTTGGAAAATAAAAGTTAAAAATATTTTCCAGTGAGTGCTTTACTGCAAAGTATTAAAGACATCATTCAAATATGCAGAATGTATAATGTAGATCTAACAAGGTTATTTACTAAAATGGGAATTCAATGGGAATTCAAAGTGAATTTCAAATTAAGGTCAGAGTATTTTGAGGATTTTTTCCATTTAAGCTATGTTGACCTCAAATTTGGAAATGACTTTGAATGACTTTCAATGCTGCAGTGAGATTTATTTGTAAATAGCAAAATCACAAGATACTGTAAAATTAAGATTATGTTCTGCAGGGAATTTAAGGTTGGGGTATTATTACATGCTTATGGAGGGCTGTGAGTAGCAAATTGGGAATTTTGGGTTAAGGAAGATTACAGATATGGGTGTCGGTTGAGTGACAAAATGCAGTTAATATTGATTACTATAGCCAAATTAGTAGACTTATATAGAGATGTATACATTATTACATAGAACTTGTGAGTACAGCCAGAACGTGTTCTGGTTTTCTTTTCAAACAATATTGCCCTATTGTTTGTTGGATTTATATGTTTTAGAGATATTAGCTGGCTCCCAGAATTCTACATTTTGTAGAGATGTGGGTGATATTAACAGGGAGCTAAATTATATGGTTAATACATTAAGGTTTAATACATTAAACCTTATCAAACCAATCTGGCAAATTAATCTGATAAAATAAACCTTATCAAACCAATCTGGTTTCAGTCGAAAAAGCAATTTTAGCAGTTTCTTGAATAACAATTATAATATTTATTAAATATAGACAATCGGTTGCAAAATTTAACTTGCCTCATATAGTCTTTTACAGTCAATTTGATCAGTCCCATTTGGCTTATGGAATCTATAAATAAAACACAATTTGTTAAAAAATAGAAACATATCATATGTTCATATTCTAGAAACTATTGATAAACAGATATTATGTTCATGTTTTTTAAATATATATTATGAAATGGAGTGCACTGACTTTTTGAAGTAAAGACCGATGAGTGCCATTTTTTTCTTATTGTCGCTATATATGGTAACAAAGCTAACTAGCCAACACTATATTAGCCAATAAAGGACAGTAATTTTGCAGCATTTTTACACATGGTAATTAACCTTTAAATGAGCACTTTAAAAACACAAAGTCTGTTAGCTTGCTGAAGTGCATTATATGTGAAGAGTGTGTCCTTTTGTTTTCTTTTCTCACAAGTTCCAATTTCAATAAAAATCAGCACCTTTATAAGTTACCTCCAGTACACAATAAGAAACACTGAATGACATTGAAATGCAAATAATGTTTACATTTTGTCACACAACCTAAAATTCAAAACCAGTATTGAAAATAAACTTTTCAACAGTATGCAAACCCGGTTAATAGTATATTATAGTATACATAGTCCTGGTATATGTACATAAGAGGGAAAAAAACAATACTTAATATAGCTAATGTAATATGTAATATGTAATCTTTATGAAATACTCATTGTGACTGGTTTTAAATACCTTGGACAAAGTAGTGAATACTTCAGGTTGACAAAAGGTGGAACTCCAACTTCAATTTTGTTCCAATCCTAACCACAGATGTCACCTTAATGCATGGGGCCTAGGGGTGCAAGGATGGAAGTTTGTGTTCTTAAAGGGGGATTTTGGGGACTCTGATCATACTATTTACAGCTCATCTGATTTTCCACAGTCACCAGCAGATAGATCTAGGGCCAGTTTTTTTCTGTTTTAAATCATTGATATGCTGATAGATATTTAATTTCAGTATGTTTCTTTCAGTGCTGGAGCAGAGCTTTTCACTGTCTACAGCAGATCTGAACGGGTTGGTTTTGATACAACAATGCAAGCCAGGCTGTGATGACCATTCACTATATATAATTCATTCTATGTTTTCTTTATAAATGTGCTGTTTTTATTAGGAGATTGCACCAAATATATCACGTCCAAATAAAGCTTAGCTTTAAGTAACATTTTCTAAAGTCTGGTATAAAATATCTTAAAAAATATTTGATTCTCTGCATCATCACTTTCACATATAAGCAAGCAATCCATTAAGACACATTGGGAGTTAGCATGTAAAAGTGTTTTACGTAACAGTTTGCAGGTTACAAAACAATGTTGAGTAATGTCCAATGTGCTGAGCTATGAATCATCAACTGATACATAGTAAGTTACCTGAATTTAACATCACATATTTACTTCCTGTATCTTGTCATTATTTCATTGTCATCGTTTTAAAAAGTGCAAAAAAATTTAACATGGAGAATATGGTTTTATTTTATTATGTTATTTACTGACCAAAACATCTCACAGTATGCTATTGTTTACCAAAGTGTAATATCTGGCACATGGTACTTTGTTGAATTTTCTTCATTAGAGGCTTCACCAATGAGGACAGCATTAATATTAAAAAAATATTTACTTTTAATATATTACAGCATGGTACTGAAATCAACTACAACGTTATGTTCATTAAATTATTTCGATTGAAAGATAAACATTTAATCAAGATCATTGTTGTCCAATACCTGACTGTAGCACTGATTTTTACCACAATTTCTACAGAGTGCTAACATGGTAAAATAGTTTATATCACTCTACCAACATAAATTTTTCAAGTTCTAATGGCCCACTCACAGTGCATGGTTTTATGCCCATCAAAATGAATCATTGAGTAAACAAATGGTACTGTCCTAATATATGTACAGTTTTAGATCACATAACATATCAATCTTAAATGAAATACACATATATCCTCTAAAGCTTAATACAGTGATTAAGGTATTAAATAGTGCAGTCTCTGTAAAACCTTTTTTGAGCTTATCAAAAAATAGGTCTCTCTTAACACCAAAAGGCATGAGCCCTATGCTGTTGCTAAAGTAATATCCTACTTCATTATGCATACGCATTAATCCAACTTTGGATGGCAATCATAGGCTGACAGTCATTGCTGGTGTTATGCAAGCGGCCTTTATTTCTGACCTCTAACCTTTAGTGAAATGTGCAATCAAGCTAGTTTTTATTTATTTTTTTATTTGAATTTAATTTTAATTTATTTTTCCATTTTTTAAAAGGGATACAGAAAAGAAAAGGGAAAGATTTACATTCCACAATGGTATAGAGATACAAGGCATAATTCCAATATTGATAAATATCACATAAATCTGAAAACACAGTTGTACATATAGAAGAACCCAAAGTCACCTATACAGTAGGAGTAAGTAAATCTACATGTTATTAAATCTTGAACTACGAAGGAATATAGGAAATAATCTTGTTATAATCAGATACTGCCTACATATTTTCATTCTAAAGAATACTAACTACCTTATAAAAATAAACATTAGTGAAAAAGCAAGTCTTGCTTTACTCTCTACTGTATATTGACTTATAAAACATATTGGTTATAAAGTAATAAGTTTATAGCTCTACATGTGGAAATCACCATAGTCTTCGCTGGTAAAAAAAAAAAAAAAAAAACAGGGAAGAGACAGAAAAGAGTGAGGAGAAAAAGAGAGAGAAAAAAAGGAAAGGGGAGGGAAGGGGGGAGGATTAAACTTTTAAATTGTAACTTCCCAATCTCACTGTTCTATATTTAGAACAGATGTTGATAATTTAGAGTGAGTATGGGGTGATTGTTAATAAGTAACTCCACCATCTATCAGCTACATCCGGGTTTAGTCTCCCTGTTTTTGTCTGATTCCACATAATGAGTTCATAATCTATTGTTGAAGTCATCAAAGTCCGGATTTCTTGTAAAAAAGACAATCTCGAGGATTTCCAATTATTGGCAATTAAAATTGATACTGTAGATAGAAGTAGAAAAGTCTATTTCCGTGTAGACTTAGTAATATTGTCTGGAAAAGCTTTAAGAAGTATCGACTTTGGTGTGTGTTCTAGCTTACATGCTATAATCTCTTGAATCATCAACTCAATGTCTTTCAACAGATTGTTTACTTTATCGCATGTCCACCATATATGCAGCATAGTACCCTTATGTAGGTGACATCTCCAACATGTATCCTCCACATCTGGGTATATTGATCGGAGGCGGCTCGGTACCATATACCATCTATTCAATATTTTTTGTGATATTTTGAAATGTGAAGCACATGAAGATAGGCCTTTGTGTATTGTAACAATTTTCTCCCATTCTTCCTGATTTATAGGTTCTTGAATATCATTTTGCCACTCTGACATAAATTTCCATACTTTCGGTTCCTGTAACTTGATAAGGTTATCGTAGCTAATAGATAATATTTTCTTTGGTGGACATAAAGCTGCACATATCTGTTTGAATTTCGTAACTGAAGTACGTAATGTTTCATGCCTTATAAGTATCTTGTTATTAAAGAGGAGTGCTTTAATCTGGAGGTAAGAAAAAATTAACTGTGAAGGAAGTGCAAACTCTACTTGCAGGTCTGAAAAGATTTTAAACCGTTTCTTGTAAAGAGATGAAAAATATGAGTTATTCCCTTTTGGTTCCACAATTGATAGGGGAAAGTGTCATTGCTAGTATGTAGGATTTTTATTGGGGCTGCCAATGCCCATGGGTGAGCTGAGCATAATCTTTCCCTGTAACTATCCCAAATTTTTAACAAATGCTTAGTAATTGATAATGTGTCAGGGGATATTTTCTGTTTTTGTTGGGAAAGCCAGAGCATAGAAGAGAGGTTAAGGGTTCCACAGTGGTAGCTCTCTATTGCAACCCACTGAGGGATACATGTTTGCAAATTTGTGCTTATTATATTACTTAGGATTGCTGAATAATAATATATTTTCAAGTTCGGGAACCCCATGCCTCCATCTTTCACCTGTTTCATTAATAGACTTTTGGAGATTCGGGGGTGTTTCCCCAGCTAAAACATAATAATATCGCCTGCAGAGCTGAAATATATGTTTGCGGGATCTTAATATGTAAAGACCTAAACAAGTAGAGGATATTGGGTAAAATTTGCATCTTCACTGCTGCTATTTTCCCTACCCATTATAATAACATGTTTCCCCAAGATTTCAATTGTTTTTCAATATATTCAAATAATTTTGTATAATTCGCAGGAAATAATTTTTTCATTTTTTGTAAATCTAATTCTCAGATACACAAGATAGTCTTCCCTCCAATCAAAATGATGAGCTGATTTAAGTTTTTCTTCCAGCGATTTCGATATATTGAAGCACATTGCTTGTGTTTTTGTAATATTAAGTTTGTAAGAGGAGAGTTGACTATATACATGTAGTTCTTTATGTAGACTAGGTAGGGTAATATGTGGTTGGGTGAGCGTTAATAAAATATAAGCTTATATTCTTCTGGTCCCACCAAGACTCCGTGTATATCTTTATTTTGTCATATAGCTAAGACTAAGGGCTCTAAGGCCAAAACATACAGCATAGGAGACAACAGTCAGCCCTGCCGTGTCCCGTTTGTGATCTTAAAAGGTTTTGGGCTGAAGCCCAAGTTCATTACAGTTGCTGTAGGATTACTATAGAAAGCCTTAATCACTGAAAGGAATGTAGGTGGAAATCCAAATGCAATCAGAGTTTCCTGAAGAAAGTGCAAGTTCAGGTGATTGAAGGCCTTCTCGGCGTCTAAAGATAACATAATGCTTTCTTGTCTAGATGATTTTAAATATTTATATTATAGATATCTAACACTTCCCTTGTATTGTCTGTCCCATGTCTACCTGATACAAATCCCACCTGATCTGTATGAATTAGAGTTGGTAAAATAGATTTAAGCATTTCTACATACATTTTTGCATATTTGCATATAGTTTAGCATCTATATTCAATAACGATATAGGTCTAAAATTTTGATATACCGTGGGGGGTTTCCCTGATTTTGGGATAGTAATAACTTGTGCTAAGAATTTGGTTGGAAAAGTTCAATTTTTAGTTCCTTCGTTAAAAAAATTGGTAAGAGGTGTAGCCGGTAAATACTTAAATGTAGGGTAATACAAGTTGGTAAATCCATCAGGACCTGGTGCTTTTCCTTTGGGCATTTCATCTATGAATTTTATTACTTCTTCCGTGGTGATGGGTGCTGTAAGCTGTGTTGATTGGTATTCTTTTTAACATGGACAAGTCCAATTTATCTAGGTACTGTCGTATTGCAACTAGGTCTGGTTGCGATGTGTTTTTCTGATCCTTCAAATTCTATAATGTACTATAATAACTTGCGAATTCAAGCTAGTTTTTATGATAAAGAAAAAACAACAGAAACGCAGAACTCCCAGAATAAGGGTGAATGCGTGTGTCCTGGAGATATTCAAAGGGGATGACCCCAGATATACTTAAAAAAAGAAAAAAGGAAAATGTGGTCCAGGAACAAATAGTCCCTAGAGCACAGGGGGGATATCTCAGAGTCTAGATTAGACTAACTATATCTATTAAAACACATACTTTATCAGGGGGGCGTGGCCTGACGGGCGAAGCAGGTGGTCGCATAGCGCTGAGCTCCGCGCACCGACGGCTACTAACCTCACCACACACAACCCTCCAGACATGGCAGCACAAAAGGCCAAGAAGCAGGCTGAGAAAAACGACCGGGACGGCTTTTTTATGACCCGAGTGTCGACGCCGAAATTTATGGGCCTAGCTGACCAGGAACAAGATGGCGACGGAGGTAATGACACGCTGCCACTACCAACCTCTCCAGGGACACAAAACCTGCCAGTGACCCAAGACTTCCTACAGAAGTGCCTAGATAATATGTCCAGCAGGATTCTTGAAACCCTGCAAGGCACACTGAGAGAAATGAAAAGGGAGATGCACATTCCTGGGGGACAGGACGGCACACGTGGAGAACCGTGTGGAGGAACAAGCCACAGTGCATAATGACATGGCAGAACAAGTAAAAGAGCTGCAACAACAACTTGATATCACACAGAGGAAGGTCATGGACCTAGAGGACCACTCAAGAAGTCAAAACCTTAGAATCAGAGGCATCCTTGAGGAGGTAAAGCAGCAAGACTTGCATGAATACCTAATGGGGTACTTTAAGGCTCTAGCACCAGATTTACCAGCTGACATTCTACTGCTGGATAGAAATCACAGGGTGCAAAAGCCAGCCAGGCCCGGACTGGCCATCGGGCATACCGGGCAAATGCCCGGTGGGCCGCGATGGCCGTGGGGCTCCCCGGCCGGCTCCTGCAGGGCCAGCGCTACCCGAGCGCCGGCCCTGCTGTGTGTCTCCATGGGCCGGTGGGGAGATCAAAGATCTCCCTTTACCGGCCCAGAGACACTTCCAGGCGGCCGCTTGCTGGGGTGTGAGGGAGGGAGGGAGGAGAGGACCGGCGGAGCTCTATCCAGCAGCTCCGCCGGGTCCTCTCGCGGGATTCTGAGCGTTGCCGCGGCGCGGCAACGCTCAGATCTCGCGAGAGTGAACTCTAGCCTACAGGCTAGAGTTCACGCTCACCACTAGGACCACCAGGGATCAGGCAGCATGGCTCTCCTCCCATGGCAGAACGGCTCCCCCCCGTCCCAGGGAAAACGGTCCCCCCTCCCAGGCTAAAGGTAAGAAGGGAGGGGGGGGGATATAACTTTTTTTAAAATTATTATTATTATTAATAAATAAAAAATTAATTTAAATTAATAAATCACACAAATACAGGGCCTTTTTCTAATGCCAGAGCTCTTCAGCGCAGCTCTGCGCATTGAACCAACATGCTCACTTTGCGAGGAGGCGTGCTTGTCATTAGTGATGACAAAACACACCCTCTCTGGCCCCGCCCCCTTCTTAGGGGGCCGCTCTGATTGAAAAATGCCCGGGCCTAATTTTTTTCCCAGTCCGGTCCTGAAGCCAGCGTTCTTACCACAGGACACCCCCAGAGATGTGCTAACTCACCTACACTACTTCCATGCTAAGGAAGCACTACTCCAAGCAACAAGAACGGGCGGAGAACCACCACAAAAATACAAGAACATCAAAATGTTCACAGACCTCTCTGCAGCTACACTGCAAAAAAGAAAGGAATTTAGGGAAATGACTGAAACCCTCCGCTACAACAATATACAGTACAGGTGGGGATTCCCTATCCGCCTTCTAATTAGAAGAAATGGATTGGTGACCACGGTGAACACTCCGGAAGAAGGCCGCAAACTGCTGCGCAGCTGGAACGTTCTGCCGAACCCGGAGAGGAAAGACGCGACTGCAGCACAAAGAATACCCTCATAATGGAAAAAGAACAAAAAATGAACTAACACAGAGACAGTTTTCCTTCTGCTCATGACACCGGGGCAGAGCCTGAAGTCTGGCGGACAGTGAGGTGCAAGTATTCCCAGCACTACATGTCTAACTACGAACACCCAGGGCCACACACGACACACACACTCATACACACACAGAAAAAAAAAAAAAAGCCAGGAAGGCTTGACGAGCACATGAACCACAAGCACACCAAAACACAAAGCCCATAAAAAAAATAAAAAAAAGTAACATAAACCAGTAAACTATACGCCACAGCAATAGCCGGTAAACACACACAGTGTAACCAATACAACACGTAGGTGAATACCGATGGAAATAGTCGGGCACCTTAGGTGCAACCAACTACACCACACCTTAGAAGTCGACAAAGTAACCACGCTCACACCTTGCACTATCGCGATAGTGCAACACCCTTCAGTGGGAAATGTATTGAACTGTATGTGTGTGATCTGAGCGCCATTCAGTAATAATGTGCGCTCAGATCTGTACCTGTTTTATGCAATGGCTGCACAGTTATATATTTTTATGTATTTTATTGTCTTTTGCTGCCATGTGTTCAATGGAGTTTTGCCTCTGTCCTTGGAGATAATTGGATTACTTCCAGGATAGAAGAATCTGTGGAACTGGTGTTGAGCAGAAAAGCCATGCTTCATTTGGTCACAAAGGACTACGATCTATCTTTTGAACCACTGGACCAATTTGTATTTTTTTTTGTATGATTTTGACGTATGTTTGTATTTGGAGTATGCTGATTCTGAAAATTTAAGTTTTTTATGTGAATGTGATGCATACTTTTAAAATTATGAATAATGTGGAAAAACTGTATTTCTCTGCCTGTGATAATTACATTACCCATTGTGTAAGGTAATTGTATCACAGGCAGAGGGGAGGATTTTGTGTGTCTGAGTGTATTGTACGTGTTTATTGGTTGTTTTCCAAAACCCTGTGGGTGGTACTAATGTGTAAGAATGTGTATATAAGAACAATAAACCCACAGCTCTGTCTGTTCCTGCTTGACCCTCAAAACAGAGCCTTGTCTCGTTCTTGGGGGGATTTATTGTATGCTGTTCTAGTTTGACTGCTAGGAGTGTAAACCTATTCGTATGGTTTTTCCTATTCTGCTGTTTACGGCATTCATATGGTTTCCTGTTCGGCGGATTGGTGTCTTTGGAATATCTCCTAAATGGCTTTTAAGCCCTTTTATGCCTGGGGGTGCTGTTACACTACATATATCAGCAGACAGAATCTAATCCCTAAACTGTCATATATCTAGTAGTACTAGCACTTGACTAAATGACTTAAGGAAGGTCCTGCTGCCGTCCTTACTCAGTGTCAATCAAGCTTAATAGATGTCTCGCTGACTGTCCCTATTAAACCATTACAATGCTAGCCTTATAAAAAAGTAAACCCTCATCCATAAAGTGCTCAACATAAATAAAACGTGATGTGATTAAATGGAAACAAAATGAAAAACCATAATGCCTAACGTGTTTCAGCGCTACTAAAGCACCTTTATCAAAGGCAGTAACCCGTCTCTAACCTGGTGCTGTCTTTTATATGAACCGAGGAGTTGGCTTGTTCCAATCTTTGTCGGTGGGCGGATGAAAATTCTCGTGCCCGAAAAAGGCTGTTTGATACAGTAGTATTAGGGGAGTTGCTGTCTATCACAAGTCCACCATTACTATTTAGTTCCCCTACCTCTTATCTAGATTATCATTAAGATATTTGAAGCCTTTTTGGGCTCCCCTCTAGGTAATCACGTTTTCATTTAGTTCTGTTTATTTACACTGGAGTGTTTTTGTTACATTTCATTTTCCTCATCGTGATTTTTCCTTTATTTGGATTCTAATAAAATATGGTTTTTAATAGATATATTTAGTCTAATCTAAACTCTGAGCTCTAGGGACTATTTGTTCCTGGACCACATTTTCCTTTTTTCTAGTTTTTATGATAGTTATTTATAAACGAAATACTAAAATGTTATCAAATTTGATGGGAGAGTTTGACCAAAAGTTGCAGAAAACATTAAATTGAAGTCTTTGCTCTTCAAGAGGGTGCCACAAGCTAATGGTCTTTAATGATTAAAGTATTTTCACAGGTGGGTATTCAATATTAAAGGAACACTATAGTCACCTAAATTACTTTAGCTAAATAAAGCAGTTTTAGTGTATAGATCATTCACCTGAAATTTCACTGCTCAATTCACTGTCATTTAGGAGTTAAATCACTTTGTTTCTGTGTATGCAGCCCTAGCCACACCTCCCCTGGCTATGACTGACAGAGCCTGCATGGAAAAAAAACTGGTTTCACTTTCAAACAGATGTAACTTACCTTAAATAATTGTATCTCAATCTCTAAATTGAACTTTAATCACACACAGGAGGCTCTTGCAGGGTTTAGCAAGCTATTAACATAGCAGGGTATAAGAAAATCTTAATTAAACAGAACTTGCAATAAAGAAAGCCTAAATAGGGCTCTTTTTACAGGAAGTGTTTATGGAAGGCTGTGCAAGTCAATTGCAGGGAGGTGTGACTAGGGTTCATAAGCAAAGGTATTTAACTCCTAAATGGCAGAGGATTGAGCAGTGAGGCTGCAGGGGCATATTCTACACACCAAAACTGCTTCATTAAGCTAAAGTTGTTCAGGTGACTATAGTGTCCCTTTAATTCAGCAATGGATAAACACATGATAACAAACCATCCCATTAATGTACATATGCATAATGAGATTCATATTCTACTTCCTTATCTTCTCATTGTAAACTACATAATACAACTAAGTTAAGAGGAATACTAATTGTGTATTTAACATCATATGCTATGTTGATTATAAATACATTATTTTCGTTTATCAGATATAATCCAATAAAAGTTGTTTTGGTCTTGTTTGTTAAACAATGTTAGATATTGTTTCATAATACTATGCATATACAACAAATGTCTCTATACTGATAGTTACTATATCATGCTGCAGATAAATAGACTGGTTAAATTAGATTTGAACAATCTCTATTTTAAAATGTGTTATCTTACCTGACGGCTTTGTAATCATTGTTCCGGGTATACTAAAATTGAAAAGAAAGGTTCAGCTTGATAACAGTTGATGCATTGTGATTTATTCTATGGACTTTGTAACACACATTGCAAGTTAAACAGAATGACCACTTGTATGTGAATTTAAAAATGTTATTTACTAAAGTAAGAATCCAAAGTGAACTTCAAATTAAATGGCAGAGTAGCTGAACTGAAAGTATAGCTGACTTAGTGAATATTTCCAATTTAGCTATTTTCACCTTACATTTGAAACCCGCTTTGAATTCACCTTGAATTCTCACTTTAACTAATAAAACTGCTAGTAAAATGAATTTCTGCTACTGAGTGTTACACGTTCTCATTTATCACCTTTATCTTTCCATCCCAAATTCTGCCATGGTGGCAAGGTTTTCCTTTGCATGTAAAACTGTTTTGCCTTTTTCTAATAAAATTCAGTTCCCAAATCTAGGATGTCTTGATAAACCTGGGACACTTAGGGCATTGGGAGACATGCATATTCAAACTAATATACATACTAATGCTCCAAGTTTTGTACAGGTATATTTAACACACTAAAAGGGCATACAATGCCCCACATATATGACATTCAGTTTTATTTAATTATTTATATGCTAAATACTGAAGTAGAAAGTAATCTTATTAACAAATAAAAATATTTTGTTTTTCATCTGTTTCAAATGCAGACTGAGCTTAGAAATGTTCAACTTCATGTACGTCTACTTGCTTTGAAGATTACTCAGTATTTAAACTATACAAATATAGAAACTTCTGAGACACACACTTGCATCACCCTGTGTTTAAACACAGCAACATCACGTGAAACTGGAATCAACCCAATTGCTTTGTGTCTGGTAGGCTCAGTCTATGCACCTGTTCTTGAAAACAACTAGAACTCCCCTTTTGCTGTATGCAGCTCACCCTATAGCCCTTCTATGCTTAACCTTCTTTTATAAGTCTGCTGATAACATCTTCCTCAAACAGAGTAGGTAATTCTTTTCAGAACAAATTTATTTTTGGTCCGAATTTCTCAATCAACAGAAATTGAAACAAACGGGCAGATCTGTAACACATTGAAATTAATCATATCAGATCCATTCATTTTTTATATGGATAGCAAATTAGGGAGTTTTCTACTAAACAGCAGAAAGAGTAAAATTAAGAAATGGGCTTTTTAACATTTTGATAGTTCAAGTGTTTAGTGGATAGCTCCCTAATTTTCTATCCTAACATAAAGAATACCAAATTAGTGAGCTATCTACTAAAAAAAACTGAAAGTAAAAAGTTAAGAAAAGGGGTTTTCTTAGTTTTGCTCTTTCAGCAGTTTTTGCAGGTACGCTTACGTGAGATTGCCATATTGAAGGATATCAAATTAGGGCACTGTTTAGTACATAGTTCCCTAATTTGTTAATTGGTGTCCTTATGGCAACCCCATGTAAGGATAGAACATTAAGGAGTTATCTACTCAACAACTGAAAAATCAAAGTTAAGAAAGTTAAGGGCTTTTTATATGGTAGCTCTTTGTATCATACATTGTTATTCGACTGACAAACATTATAGTGTTGCAATAAATACTATTGATTGATACGATTGATTCGTTCATCTTTTTTGGGTGCATAGTGAATGTACCTTTTTGTTGGTTTTGAGTTAACAGATGGAGATGAATCCATTGCAGCTTGTCAGTTATTATGAGTTCCTCCTCGTTAAATGCAAAACATTTCACTATGCCAATACTAAGAAACTCTGAAGCCATGGCACGCAATGATTCTGAAAAGAGACGTAATATGCATGTGGTTTACAAATATAACTTTAAATGCAAAAAATGTCTGGTTTTATGTAATGAGTCAAAAAAAATGGTCTGTTCTTAGTCCGCAATTGTTCTCAATCTACACTGCCTCCCTTGGTAAACTCATCAGCTCTTTCGGCTTCCACTATAATTTCTATGCGAATGACACGCAAATGTGTCTGTCTTCCCCTGATTTCTCACCACCCCTCTTGACTCGTGTCTCTGACTGCCTCTCTTCTATTTCCAACTGGATGTCTGCTCATTTCCCTAAACTGAACCTGTCGAAAACAGAACTTCTGGTCTTCCCACCCTCACAAAGCACCTCTCACACACACAGCATGCCATTTGCCCCCCCACACACACACATACTCACACACAGCACCCTCTCACACACACAACACACCACCCACACACAGCACCTCTCACACACCCAGCACCCCTCACACATACAGCACCCTCACACACACACATCATATCTCACACACAGCACCCCTAACACACACACATACAGAGCATCCCTCACACACACACAGTGCACCCCTCATACACAGCACCCCCCCACACACATCACTCCTTACACACACAGCAACCTTCACACACACAGCACCTCTCTCACACACAGCATCTCTCTCACACACAGCATCCCCCTCACACACACACACACAGCACACACACACAGCTCCTCTCTCTCACACACAGCACCCCTTACATACACCACCCATACACACAAACATATACACTGCACCCCTCGATGCAGTTTGTATGTATTCAGCAGTCTGTGTGTGTGTGTATATTCAGCAGTTTGTGTGTGTGTATTTAGCAGACTGTGTGAATGCATTCAGCAGACTGTGTGTGTGTATGTATGTATGTATGTATGTATTCAGGTTTCTGTCTGTGTGTACTCAGCATTCTGTCTGCATGTGTATTCAGCAGTCTGTCTGTCTGTGTGTGTGTGTGTGTGTGTGTGTATTCAGCAGGCTGTGTGTATGTATTCAGCAGTCTGAGTGTGTGTATGTTTTTGTTTGTGTATTCAGCGAACTGTGTACATGTATTCAGCGGACTGTGTGTATTCAGCAGTCAGTGTGTGTATGTATTCAGCAGTCGGTGTGTATGTATTGTATGTATATACTGCATTTTTTGGAGGTACTAATAGATATGAGCTTAAATGTTATCTATAAATTACATTTTTATTCCTGTGAGTTGTGTGTAGGCAGAGTCCCGGTGCACTGCTTTGCCCGGGGGCCCATAATGTTGTTAAGATGGCACTGATTCCATCCCAGGTTCTGCACAAATACATACAGTGGCATTATATTCTTTAATTTCTTCCATCAGTTCCCCCAAAATGCTAGTTGAACTAAAGATAGAGGCCCCAATTCAGGATAGTCAAGTCAAAATATTGAAAACTCGAATCTCGTATATAAAAGTACACCTCTTTCTTAAAATAAAGACATTATCTTTGCCTTTATTAATTTTCCTAACAAGAGTAAATATTTGTATTCATACAATTAACTGACTAGAAATAGCTAATCAAAAACAAACATGATAAAGCAAATGAAAGTCAAATATTAATGTAAACAGTAACAGATAGCTCTTGCTGAAATCTATGAACGGTATAATAAAAAGCAATGACGTAGTTTAAAACCACATATAAAAAATGAGAGAGAGCACAGTGATAAGGAGTAAGTATATATACAGGGGAAAGAATAATAATAACAGGGGGAACAAATACCCCTACCTTTTATTAAACCTAATCAAAAACATTAAACGAATGAATAAATAATCCACTAGGGGACAAGGTTAAGTACCAGAGCAAACAGGTCTATAGGTACAAGAAAGGATGGGGAGATATCTCAACCCCCATGTGTGTCATTCTCTCCGTCCCAACCCCCCCCCCTTGTGTGTGTATGTCAGAGATGCATATTGTGTGTGTGTATGTGTGCGTTTGTAGGGACGCATTGTATGTGTGGGTATATGTAGGGATGCATTGTATGTGTGTGTGTGTGTGTTGGGATGCATTGTATGTGTGTAGGGATGCACTGTGTGTTTGTGTGTGTGTTTATAGTGATGCATTGTGTGTGTGTGTGTGTGTTTGAATGCATTGTGTGTATGTAACAATGCATTGTGTATGTAGGGATGCAGTATGTGTGTAGGAATGCAGTGTTTGTGTAGGGATGCATTGTGTGTGTGAATGTAAGGATTCATTGTGTGTGTATGTGGGGATGCATTCGTGTGTGTAGGGATGCAGTGTGTGTGTGTGTGTATCTGTAGGGATGCAGTGTATGTGTGTGTGTAGGGAGGCATTGTGTTTGTGAGAGCGTGTATGCTTGGTAGGATAGGGGCTGTGGGGGCTGAGAAGTGTTCCCCCCCCCACACCCATTTCTTACCAGTATCCAGGTAGGGTGCAGCATATTCCCTGGTGGTCTGGTGGTCCTGCAGATGCTCCCTGCCTTCACGTCGGCCGGCTCTTCCCTCATGTCTGCAACGCCCTGAAAGCCGGGACTCGGACAGCAGAGGAGTTGAAGGCAGAGAGCTTCCTGCTGTGTGCATGCACTGGCCTGGGTTCATGGGGCCCTCAGGTGGCCTTGCCCCTTACAAGTGAAATGGCTGTACCCCCCGACTGGCCCACGATCACAGGGGTTGCAGCTGCGGTTGGGTCCCCTGGAGTGATGGGCCCGGTCGACCTTGGTAAGTACGCCACTGGGTAGGAGAGTTCTCTAAACTAGTTCCTAATTAGGGCTTGTGAGTGTTTTGTAGAGAAGCATTTGATTGAACCAGTCGCTTTCCGAGTACTCATTTTATCATTGGCTCCCAAGCAGGTGAGGGGACACAGAGCTGAGCATGGAGATCTTTTGATCTCCCTGCTGGCTCAAAGAGGGCCCCTTTACCGCCAGACCAGAAGCAGGAACCAAGACAGGGCTCGCCTATACTACTGTCCAGATGTGCCACCAAGCTATTAGAATGAGAAAAAGAGTATGTTGCCTGCTTAAAACTTCATCTTTGTGAACTGAACTTTAATTACTCAAATAAGGTTGAAGGCTATTTCGAAATTCGGCCATCCCAAAATGCTTTTTTTTGTTTTTGAGCGATGTGGTCTGGCCCAAATTTTTTTTTTGCCATCCGCAAGTTTTGCAATCATATAAGAGCACAATATTAGGCATAGATAATAGTAAATACTTTTCTTATGTTAAATGCAGATTGATTTCCATATTGACTGTAAAGCCTGTGTGATAAATAATCCCAAACTGCACCCACACCTTCTCCATTTTATTTTTAATTTACAATCCAGAAACACTGGCATGGAAAAAAAGAAATAGTGTAAATTGATAGACCTTTACCCTTGAATTCACTGGACACTCTACAAAATGTCTGTGATGGGAATAAAATTCTTTATTTTTTTGAGCTCTGCTGATTAATGTGTCTACAGATTACTTTTCAAAATTTCTGAAGAATATGCTTACATTTGTGTGGGCAAGCAATAAAGCACAACTATCCACCATTATAGCTCTTCACCTTAGGTTGGGTCTTTGTGTGCATCTCATCTGGCTTTGGTCTAAAGGACCTCCTAGTTCATACAGGTACTTAAAGGAAAACACCACGGTGTACAACGTGTTGGGGTGACATTGAGGATACAATTTGTTTCCCCTTATGTGTGTCTGCCTTGTTCTGGACTTGCATGCATTGTCCAATGATGTCTGTTGCTTAATACAGTTCATATCTACAGCTTATAGCAGAGATGTTCTCTTAGGGATGAACCTTTGGACCAGCTCACTAATGGTCCCTATCCTTACTGATATGATTTTCAACTACCAATGAAGAGTGGGAGCCTGACAATTTTTGTGGTGGTCCATACACACTCATTAATAACCACTGACAGGAAAGGTCAACCCCTCATAGTGGAGTCTTTTAGAGAGAAATTTGGAATGCCGGCTGCACATCTTGACACTTTAGTGGGATTTCTAAAGGGGCAGAATATTAATGACAAATGTCATCATTAACACATTTTAAAAGAATGTACAGATTTCAGGGTTTGGGGAAAGCTGCAATCAAACTTTTATATTATGCATATTAATATTTCAGTTGCTCTGGTAAATAAATGTTGGCTGGTTAATTGGTGATGCAGGATGGAGAAAGATTTTTGATTGTTATTACAAACAATTTTTCAGCACAAACATAAAAGAAAATAGGCACAAATAGATATCCATTTTTATAATAGATTTTAGGTACTGTAGATTTTATTTAAAACAAAATATGGTCTTAACCACTACATTAGAGATGTACTATTTTACTTTCCTTTTGTGATCATTGTTTAATGCTCAGGAGAGCTATTAGAGACCTACAACATTCAGAATCCTTGCTTTCCAGTTAACTTGCAATGAGCTGTTTATTTCCCTAATGTGAGTACACATTTGTCTTTATACCAAGTGGTTCTTTGCTATTCCACTGCTATTCTCAAAATATCTTTATGTATGTAGAGATTTAACAAACGCCCTTAGGATTAGTAGTCTACTCCTTTAGCAAAGGGTGTATTTTGTAAGTATATTCTCTCTAAATATTTAGATTCTGCATGAATGCAGCTACCAGGCCCGGACTGGTCATCAAGCATACCTGGCAAATGCTCAGTGGGCCACGATGGTCATGGGCCGAGGCCAGCAGAGGAGATCAATAGATCTCCTGTTCCGGCCCATGAAGAGCCACTCTCAGAGCGCCGACCCTGCTGTGTGCCTTCATGGGCCAGTGGGGAGATCAAGTATCTCCCTCACTGGCCCATAGGCAGTGAAAAGCAGCTGCCGACAGCGATGGGAGAAAGGAGAGGATCCAGGGAGCTCTGGTTTGCAGCTCTGCCAGGTTCCTCTCGCATGGTCGAAGCATTGCCGTAGTTACCATGGCAATACTCGGATCTCGAAAGAGTGAACTCTAGCACCGCAGGCCAGAGGTCACTCACAACTAGGACCACCAGGGAAAGCAGCATGTCCCCCCTCCCAGGCATAAGGTAAAAATGGAGGGGTAAAACTTTTAATTAAAATAGAAAATATATATATTTACATAAATATATCTCCTCCCACACACTCAATACCTCAAACAACCTCAAGCTCTGGTTTGCAGCTCAGCCAGGTTCCTCTTGCATGGTCGAAGCATT